>CAMZMU010000111.1:7759905-8139646 GCA_947311845.1 Poa pratensis
CCGGCGACCGCCTCCGGGGACGGCGAGGGAGGGGTTGAGGAGTGTTGGGTGGCGGCGGGGCGGCTAGGGTTTCGCCTCCCCGGTCGCCTGGAGGGGGCGACGCGAGGAGGACGCGAGGGGGGTTTTTCTCTCTTCACTTTCATTTCAAAATGGGAATTTTCGATACGTGGTATAGAGGCAAAACAGATTTCCGCCCTCAAAGCATTTTCTCTCTCTCTCCGGCATCAACTAAGTGGATTCTCTGGTCGATGATGGAATAAGAAGCATCCAAAACACCCATGTGCCACCTCAATGCCTGCACACATATTCTAGTGCAATACGCACAGAGGAACAACCATTAGTTAATGCATCGGTCTCTTACTCATTTGATTAGTGACCCATCGAAGCTTATTGCATATATTCATATATATACACTGTGCCGATCGATCTGTTCCCTGCATGTGCCCTAGCGCTTCCTCCGCCTGCATGCTGACCCGACCAAAAACAGTTAACACACCAACGGAGTTACGCAGTGACGATCGGTGAGCTTTACGCCTTGACAAGTTGTCAAGTTTGAAAATTATAAAAGCTTGGGTGGTCGACAAGTTTGATGCATCATGGATATCAATGCAAATCACCAAGAGCTGGATTAGTTTACTGCTAATTCGTGCGTGAAACCCGAGATCGCGTACACACACGTATACTAGCGCGGCAAGCTGCGTTCATAAGCTGATATTTATGATCAACTGCGAGCCATCTTCACGAATCAAAGCATCTTTTCTCTGACACTGCATAATCATAATTTAATTTAATTGGGATTAGACAAACTATAGTAAGATCTAGGCAGATTGATGGGCAGCGCGTGAAACCACCCTTACTATTTTGTGCGACTATATATAAATAAGAGGATATATGCGTGCAAAAGCTATCTTTTGTTTTCTGCAGCTTTGACCGGGTACACGCGTGTATGCATGCGTGCTTGCTTGCTTACCTTACATGTCATAGCGATTGAGCGCGAGATATCTTAGTCATTTCGCTAAGCGTCAGCTTAGATATGCTTATATCATCGGCCAAATGTGTTGTATTAGTTCTTTATAGTTCACAAAGTGAGCTGTACATCAGACAGTTCCCACGATTGCTGTCTAATACAAGCTGTCAATCGACCTGATATTCATTTTGATTTTGATTTTTTAAATTTGTTGCTCTTTTGATTTCTGAGGGAGTTGGATCGAAGTTTATATGAACAGCGCCATCCTAGCTAGCTGGTACCGTACACACAGTATTTATTTATTTTGAAACCGGCCGGGGGCAAAAACTTCCCCATCTATTAATTAAGATAGGAGTTTACAAGAAAGTAAATTCGAACCCAAAATATAGAAGGACTACTCTCGCGGCATCAAGTTGCCCCAACGTTTGGCACCCGCAAACACTCACAACCGAGCCTCTCTCTTAAATCATGGGAGAAGTAAGTTAGTATACCCTATTGTGGGCTGTTAAGATTGAATTAGTACATTCATATGGTCGATCGATCTTGCTCCACACACATTTTACCTGAACTTTAGATCGTAGCAAGTACTGATATGCAGTGGATTAGAGCTAATTAGCTAGCTATGGATTGCCAACAATATACTTACATTAGCTGGAGTGCTGGACACCTACATAATTATGCACACTGATCAATAATATTTAGATTATCTTTGCTAGCAGGTAGGGAGTACAGTAGTTGTATCAAATTAACTAGCTAGTCCGAACAGAGAGTGGGGCACACGATCGATCAACTTATATTCGATCCATGCGTCAACATCCGTGCTCCTGTCACATACATACATATATACACGCCACATATACGTCTTGTCATGTCGACTTGACTCTTCATACTTACTTAAAATGCCAATGATAGAGCTAGAAGTAAAACTCCTGTACATAAACTACTATTAGGAGCTGCACTTCTTATGAACAAACTGCTTAATTTCCTCCGACTGAAACCCTGACTAAAGCACCAATTAAGACATGGATCGAAGCAACAAGCAAGCGCCTTAATTTGGCGACGATCGAGCTTAGGGAGGTGTGAGTAGACGTGAAGCATGCACGTGGTTTTAATTAGGCTGGGAAGAAGACAGCGAAGATCACCTTTGCTTGGACTCAACTTCCCCTAATTCAGCTCCTTGGATTGAGGTCCAGGGATGTTTTAAATTGTTGACCACGGAGGGAAGCAGCAGCGGTCAAACTCCTGACCCCGAGGTTTTCTTTTAGACCACTACTCTAGATTATTTTTTAATGATTAATTATAGTTTTCACCCTTAAATGTGGTATGATTTCAGCCCTGAAACGTACAAAACTGTCTAAATAACCCTCTGGTAGTGGTTTTGGCTCATTTTTTAGAAGAATTTGGGTGGCTTTGAACATTGAAGTCGACGCTGACATGGCGGTGACGTGGCACCGATGTTAAAGCCGTTACTGATTGGTGGGCCCACTTGTCAGCAGCCTCTCGACTTTATCTTTTTGCTGTCCAAAAATGGGGAATTTTATTTTTTTTGACCACTTTCACTTTTTCGCCACTCTTTACTTCGTGATTTATTATTTTCCCTTTTAAAATGTTTTATTTTCATTTGAGGATTTAGGAAAAAACTCTATGACATAGTTGCCACACACACGGGGCTAGAATCAGGAGTCAGATCGATCGATCCCTAGAACACGAAGAACATAGCTAGCTGCCGTCGGCGACGCCGCTCACCGCTGCACCTTCCGCGCTAGCTGCTGCCCCCGCGGCAGCTACCGCCATCGCCGGAGTACTACCGCGTCGCCGCGTAAGTCACGTACACGCGCCTCACCCTGCCCAGCCAGAACCCGGGGCCGACATCATCCAAGTCGTCCACGTGGTGGATCACCGGCGTGATGACGGTCCTCCAAGAGTAGTCGGCGCGGGGCCTGCAGGGTGAGCTGGAGGCCGAGTCGCCCACCCAGCAACAACCACCTGTGATTGAATGTTGAATGCCAGCGTTCTGCGGCCGTTGGGATATGTCGGCTGTTGGGATATGCGTCGGAGATACATCGTCACATCCCTTCCATTCCGCAGCGAGCATGAAGATTCAGAGTGTCGGCGTCCTGTCGGCCCCTACACGACGAGAACGGCGGCGGCGTGGTACAAAGCGTAATAAATCAAATTGACGGCTGATGCATGTAAAATGCATACATGAACTTTGCACTATATTACTTGTATTCCAATTATATTTGCATCATATAAGGGTTATATCAATGTTTTATAATGATTTTTGGGAATATTAATTTATTTCCTATTTTTATGGAATTAACCCTGCGCAGGCAGAAAACCCTATTTCTTTATTTTAATGTTTCAGGGACCCAAACGACGTCCAAATGACCTGCAAATTTACGGGCGTCAATATTTGGAAGGAAGAAGACTTGGGAGCGAAGGAAGAAAACAAGCGGAGGCCCGAGGGCCAAGTTGAGTGGGCCCACGCGGCCCATGTACCTGGCCGCGTGGGACCCCCCCCCCCCCCCTTTTGGGCCTCGGAGCTCCGTTACCGTCGATCTTTCCTCCACCGACTCCGTTTTGACCTAAAACCGCCTATAAAAATAGTCTTCCGACGTTCTCTGGAAGGAGCGCCGCAGAAACACAGAAACACCGAAACAAAGACCTAGAGTTGCAGATTGGAGGGGGAAAACTCCGGCGGGGCGCTGCCGGCGTGGTCTCCATCTTCTCCAACGACTTCCCCACCGTCTCCATGATGAAGAGGGAGTAGTCCACCTCTAGACTATGAGTTGATTTTTGAACTCTCCTGGTTACACCATGGAGGAGAAATTTGCTTATGTTGAGAAATACTTATGTGGTTTGCAATTATCTTTAGTTCCAAATATTTGTTGCAACCATGATATTAAACTTGATATTGATCTTAATAATATTTTGAAAGAGGGAAGCATGCTAATGAATTCCAAAATAAATTTAATAATCCTCTTTATGTGCCTAAATTATCTAAGTTGAATGATTCTTGTGGTTATATGGTTGAATTTATTTCTACTACTTGCAACTATTATGAAAGAGGAGGTGATAAGAACCCTCTTTATGCTACTAATAATATGCTGCAAGTAATATTGTTAATATGCATTGGAAATTCTATTTATTGTTTCATTCATATACAAAATGCCAATGCATAGAAAGAAAGTTAGACTTCGTTGTTATTACTTTTGTGTTTTGTTTTTCTCTCAACTAGGGTTCAACTTGACTATTATTTTGATTGGTTTGAGAACACCATGGGACCTGGTATTATGCATGAACACTTCCCAAGGAAGAGGGACACACAAAGTTCAAGCTCCCTCATGAGCTTCGTCCACAATAAACAAGTAAGAAGCCTAGCTATATGGCTATAAAGAAAGCGCTTTACGGGAGGCAACCCGGTTGTTTTTATTTGTGATTTTCTTTGTGTCCTCTTGCTGTAACAAGAGACTTTGTGTTTAGTTTAGTTTCTGGAATTTTTAATAAAGTGCCAAGTTTTACTCATTTTGGTTTGAAAAGTTGCTTATAGCGTTCGGAGATTTTATTCCTGCACGAATCTGTGCACGGTATGATTTTTAATTCTTATTCTGTAACTCCGAATGAGCTCATATTTGAACTGTAGTTGCAACTTTTCATCCTCTGTATGCATGAATTTTTCGGAATTTTCCGACAAAGTTAAGTAGGGTAGAAAAATACGTTTTGCTGCTGCTGTTTTTCTGGACAGATTCTGTCCCATTTTGTTTGATGCATGCTTAGAACTTTTAACTTGAATCTTTTTGATCCAATTGAGTTTATGAGTAGGCATACAACATTATACACTTTCTGGACATTCATATGAATTTTTGTTCAAGGATTATATGCAGCAAGAAATCTATTTGTTTATCACTACTAATGCACCCACAGAAAAAAATGGGAGAAACGGTGTTTTGAAGTTTTTTCACAGGGATTAGAGGAGATGCACCAAGAGCTATCCAAGGATGGTGAAGACCATAAGCTTGGGGATGTGAAGACAACCCCACTGGACCTACACACTCTCGGTTTGCACACGTCTAACTTCTGTTTTTCGATCGAAACACTTTATCGCATAAACTTGGAGCGTCTTTTTGTTTGTTTTGGTTTGATTTTTATTTTGTGAGACCACCACACTATCATTTATATATGAGAGAGCTACTGGAAATTTGGGTTGAATTATGTTGGATGCTATTATTAGATTGGGAAAAGGGATGTTGAGTTGATTTTAAAAGATACATATAGTTGCATGATTCATGAGCTTGTTAATGAGTAATAATTTGCAAGTATTTTATCAAGAGCTATCTTTTATTCATGTTTTGATGCTGAATGTTATTTTACCTTGTTTTAACATGGATTAGTTAGTTCTATGGACACTCATGCATGCATTTAGATGGTCAACTTTCTCCCTCTTGCTAGCCCAAAAATTCCAACAAGCAAAAACTTGTTTCCAACACCTTCAACCAAAGTTTTTCCAGTGAGTCCACCATATCTACCTATTAGCTTTATGCTATTCCGAGTATGTTTATCATGATATTTGTGTTATCTATACCTCTGAATGAAAATGCTTATTTGTTGATTGTTATGGGAAAAGTTGGTTATAGAGCTCTCTCGAACTTGATGCACACTTTACTTTTATTGCATAAATAAAATATGACCCATTGTGATTAAAATTATGATGTTGTGGCTTGACAAATGTCTTTGGTTGAGAGTTAGCTCATATGTGCTGTCACATGGCAAGCTTTCAACATGCACTTCATTTCATTTAGTTGATATCATGTACTTTTGTTTATGGATGCTTACCATGGGTGAAATAAATGTGGAAATGAAGTGAGTTTAAATGAGTTTGTATAAATGGTTAGAGAGACGCCTGGGCCGCTAATCTAAGCCATGCATCATTCATGGTGGAAATTTACTTACATGCTATGGTGAACCTTCTGTGATACACCTTACAATAAAAAGCTATCTAATGGTAAATAAAAAGGGTGTTGAGATTGTTCATTGTTTGTTTGTCTTGTCATTTTGATATGGGCTTGTTCCATATCCTGGGACAAGAGGTACCCCAGTTGACGCTCTTAATGATACTATTATTACTTACAATGATATTTAACTTGAACTTGCTTTGTTTCCAAGTTGAGTAACACATGGAGTAGGTACTTGTATTCAAGGGGCATGAGACTTTCAACCTGTACTTTGTCAAGCACACTACTCATATTTGCTTTCACTTTAAACTTAATCATTCAAGATGCTATGATAGGGGAATGAGAGCTTGACACCAAGGATTACCACATTACAATCATTAACTTAAGTAGAGAAGTTCAGAAGTTAGATGAAACTTATTCATGCTTTACCTCTACTCATATATATATATCTTTCCAAAGTGTCCACCTTTTATATTCAGATTTTCATCAATACTCTATGACCATTGTAGGATGTTCTTACTTATCATTATGCATACATGTGGTCCATATTACTTTCTTTATGTTACACTTTGTGAATTATCATTGAACATCCTTGCATTGAATACTTGATATCACTTCATAAACTATCTTGCATATTGCTACTCCTTTTAAGAATGAATCATTTGACTCTATGTAGCAATAGTAATCATCTTTGATATCCATTGATAGTATTAAATTGCAAAGTCCATGTTAGTTTTATCACCTTCATACTCGAGGACGAGTATAGGTTAAGCTTGGGGATGTTGATGCATGTAAAATGCATACATGAACTTTGCATATATTACTTATATTCCAGTCATATTTGCATCATATAAGGGTTATATCACTGTTTTATAATGATTTTGGGAATATTATATTTTTTCCTATTTTTATGGAATTAACCCTGCGAGGCAGAAAACCCTATTTCTTTATTTTAATGTTTCAGGGACCCAAACGACGTCCAAATGACCTGCAAACAAGCGAGGCCCGAGGCCAAGTTGAGTGGGCCCAGCGGCCCATGTACCTGGCCGCGTGGGACCCCCCTTTTGGGCCTCGGAGCTCCGTTGCCGTCGATCTTTCCTCCACCGACTCCGTTTTGACCTAAAACGCTATAAAAATAGTCCCCCGACGTTCTTGGAAGGAGCGCCGCAGAAACACAGAAACACCGAAACAGAGACCTGGAGTTGCAGATTGGAGGGGGAAAACTCCGGCGGGGCGCTGCCGGCGTGGTCTCCATCTTCTCCAACGACTTCTCCACCGTCTCCATGATGAAGAGGGAGTAGTCCACCTCTGGACTATGGGTTTGTGGAAGTAACTTATGTATCTCTCTCTCTTGAGTTCACTAATTAGTACCTATGAGCTGCTGAACATGATTACGGTCATCTATGTAATACCTTTGTGGTGGATCTTTTATGAGTTAATATATGTTTGAGATTGCAATGGTTTTGTTTCAGTTATGAAAGTAGATGCTTATTATGTACCCCGTTCTTATTTACTGTCATGATCAAGCATGTTTATGAGAACGTGTGAGGGGAACGTGTGCATTAGTTGGAGTAACGGGGGGTGGCTAGTGCAGTGAACGTGAGAGAAAGTTCTGCGATCCACTTGGGTATCTCTACCTTACTTTGTTGCCTCACTAGGGATAAAAAGAAATACATGCTACCGGAGATGTGGGTGTGACCATTGCCACTTCCTCCATGACTAGATCTAGCATGTTCTTATTTTAACTTCATGTCATGATACTTATTGCTATACTCTGAGTTATCTTAATTACTGAGGTGTTATGATTTAGTTCGCATCTTGGTGGAGTATAAGAGAGACTAATAACCAAAAGGTCTCTATGTTAGGACGTGATGCCCATATAATTATAACTTGTCATTAAACTGTTGTGTTGCAATCTCATATGTCAACTCTAGTGTTCCATTGTCTACCACTTTATTAAAGAGAGAGTTCATTTGTGAAACCATGAATCCCATCCATTTTTAATCATAAGAAACACCTTTCCAACCACTTTTACCACTTTTCCATTTTCTGCCATTTAAAAATCCAAAATACAAAAACACTTTTACATCTTGCATTCATCATATAAAACCCAAAAATATCATTTATCATTGCTACCACCATCCTTGCATATTTATTTACCACCATTGCATATTTATTTCTTGTTTGCATTGCATATTATCTTGATATCATTCTCACACCTTGTGCTTGACAACCACTAGGTGAGGTTGAGGACCAAAACATTTACTTTGTTTTGTAGATAACCAAAAGAAGGATAGGAAAGATAAATCTTCACTACTGATTCCCCGAGAGTTCGATATTAAACCCTCGAGTCACCCCTCGTGGGGAAAACACGTCTTCCACTTACTACACACTCTACACTTGGAGTCTCAACCTAACCCATTTACTTTTCACGCAGGTAACTACGTGAAGGGCCATCAACGGCACTGAAAGATGCGCAAGCTCACCAGGAGCACAAAGAGGTGGTGGGAGGGACCAGGGGAGGTTGTAGACAACGGAATCAAGCCGGGCGAGCGGCGGCCGGCCACGGGGAAGACGACTCCGGCGCGGACATTCCCGAGCCTCCCGACACGCGCTACTCGGCGAGGATGGAGAGGAGGACAAGGCGGGGGCCATGGCGGCGTGAATTTGGTCCGGGGCAGTCGAAGACGGCGGCGATGCGCGTCGACGGCGAGCAGCAGTTAAGGTTACGTTGAGGAGGCAGAACGAGAGAGAGCGAGCGAGCGCGAGTGAGATAAATAGGTGGCGCAGAGAGCGACTCAATGGCGGGCGACCTTAATCCGGCGGCAGAAGAGAGGATGACAGGTGGGGCCCACGCGAACATAACGCCGTTTTGAACTTAACTGACGACCGACGCCACGTAAGCGCCATGTCATCGCCACGACATCCGTCAAAACCGCTCAAACCGACCAAAACCAGGCCAGGGGTTATTTAGACGGTTTATACATTTCAAGGTTAAAATTAGACCAATTTAAAGTTCCTGAATCTTGTCCACTGTGCTACTTTCAGGGCTTCTTTGATTCATAGGATTCCAAAATGTAGGAAAAGGAAAAGGAATAGGAATAGGATAGGATTGCCAATGCAAACCTACATGATTCTTTCCTTCCAAAGGAATGAAAAAATAGGTCTAACCAGATTGTTTATTTCCTTTGTATTCCATAGGAATCTGGTGGCAAAGGAAAATTTCCTTTGCTTGGTTTCCTATGAATCAAACGCATCAACAGTGCAAATTCCTATAGGAACCGGAATCCTACATTTTTCCTACAAAAATCCTATGAATCAAAGGAGGTGTCAGGGTGAAACTATACTTGATTTTTTTAAAAATTTAAAAGGCCTCTAGGTTTGGCCCACATTTTGCGAATGCGTAGAGTGATTCCAAACTTCCAGCCCAGAGCCCATAAGGCATGCCGCTTTCAGCAACTTGGACCGGACCTATCATTCGGCGGCCCGCGCAGACCATCAGTACCTCCCGACGAGCCCACTAAGAAGAATGGTTGCGAGTTGTCCGCTGAGTCGTGACCTGGTCAACGCAGTGGCACCGCGGGTACCATACCACCAAGTGGCCGAATCCACAGAAGTCGCCGGCGACCTTTTTTTAGGTCCCAGAGACCTAGAAGCTTATATTCATTGCAGTGGTGTAATACAACGGGGACCAAAAGAAATCAGGAATTACAAACAGCCCATACATTTTCCACCAAGGACCCTAGTTCTAATTTTAGGATCACAAACGGCGACCTGAAGCGTTCGAAGTTCGAACCCTACCATTCCCCACCGGCCACCGCCACGCTTCCTTTCCGATGCTGCCACCGGCGCCGGAGCCGGACGCGTTCCGCGACTGGGCAGACCTTCCCGAGCTGCCTCTCGAGGAGGTGCTGCGGGGCCTCCTTCCCTGCCTCCGCTCGATCTACGCCTTCGCGGCGACGTGCCGCCCCTGGCGGCGCCTGCTCCGCGCCTCCGCCGCCGGCCTCGTCCGCCCCCGCGTCCCGCCGTTCCTCCTCAGCCGCCCCGCCCAGCGCCTAGCGCCCTTCTCCCGTCTTGTCGCCCCCCAGTCCATCCCCTACCGCCTCCTCGTCCCGGCGGAGGGCTTTACGCTCCTCTCCGCCTCCCGCGGCCACCTCATCCTCCTCCGCCGGGGTCCATCCAATAGCCTACACCTCGTCGACGCCCTCACCGGCACCGAGCGCCGCGTGTTCCAGCTCCCTTCCCCGCACTTCCCCTATCACTACGGCGTGCTCTCGCCCTCCCACCTCCTCCTCTTCCACTCCAAGCACGCCTTCTTCTCGCTCCCCTTCCCCGAGTCTCCAAGCCCCAATAGCGCCCACCCCGAATGGACCAAGCACACCCATCCCCGCGCCGCCTCCTTCGTCAACACCGTCCTTGAATTCCGCGGGCGTGTCCTCGGTTTGACCGACCGTGCGCAGATACTGGAGTTCCATCTTGACAGCACCGCTCTCAACCAGACCGTCCGAATGCTGCCAACCGCCGGCCTCCCAGACGCCACCACATTCGACAGATCGCACTTCAGGCCGCATTTGGTTGCTGCGGGAGATCAGCTGCTGCTGGTGCTCTTCATGATTGAACCAACATTTGGCGCCTCCGTGCTCCAGCTGTATAGGCTGAAAAAGATCGCAGTGTACGCGCTTGATTTGGCGCATATGATTTGGAATGAGGTGGACAACATTGCGCCTTACACCTTGTTTGTGGACTGCGCCTGGAGGAGCACGGTGTCGTGTGTGGATGTGGGGAAGAGTGGAGTGGAGGAGAACCGAGTTTATGTTCTTGCGCCCAACTGCCATAACTGGAGGCCAGTCGCGCCAGGGTGGGAGGTGCCACTCAACGTGAAGGGGATGAATGTTTTTCGAGTAACAAGCTGATGGCGCGCCCACCATGGCCACCGTCGATATCGGTCTATCCACCTCTTTTCTTTTGATGATGTGTGAACTCACTGTGTAGTGGAACGGGTCACTGTGTCTATCTAGAACAGCCGTCTACATTCAGTTGTTCGCTGTAATGTTAACTCCTATATGCATTTTATTGTTTTGCAGCATCTCATATGGAAATACTTAGGGTGGATAATAAACCTTTATTTTCCTGCCCAGTATGTACTAATCATGTTTACTGATGTGAATATTTGTGGTTGTGCTCTCCTGTCGTTTGGGGATATGTATGTGGTTATCTTCTACTCCGTAGCACATAGGCACTTAACATCCTAATATAAATTTTCCTTTAGCTTGCCATATGTTGCACTGTACTCTTAAAATTTGAAGATTTTGCATACAAAGCTCCTGTTCCTGCTATTTACAAGAAGCTGGCCATTTTCTGTTCAGTAGCTCCATTTTTGTTTCTGACTTACACCTGAAAGTCTATTTCATTCTGATTTTGTCTTAGAAGTACTTATAAGAACATGGTCGCTATAACTTAGGTTCTTATCCATTATCTTGTCATAACTTTTTACATGTTTGTTGACAAAAGATCGTCTACTACCGCATTATTCTCCATTGTCTGATCCGCAGTTCCTCACATCAGGGTTTATGAATCATGTCCCGAAAGCAGCACCGTGTAAATTTTCCATAATAAGGACATAATTATTATAACTTAGTTTAATAGCCATTATCCTGGCATCATGCATGACACGTTCGTTAGTGAATGATCCACTACTACTGCTTTATTATCAGTGTCAGATATGCAGTTCTCATGTTTTTTCACACCTCCAATTTTATCTGTAGACATATCCACCTCCATTTTCCGAACTTCTTAAATGTCTTTTTATAAATGTTAGTCATGGTTTGCAGTAACAAACCAACAAAACGAGACACTAAATGGAAGCACCTACTTTTAATAGTAGCAAGCACATGTATTTTCTGCATTGAAACATTGGAGAAGATGTACATCGAAATGTGTTAACAGGAGACGTAAGAGCACCCTCATGGAGAGGGTTTTCGAGAAGTTCCAATGCAGGTTTTCATGCGTTCTGCAATGAACTTTCTACCGTCTTCTAGCTGTAATATATCCAAACTAGTTACAAGAGAGGATGCTCATTCTCATTGAGTTGGTGATGAAATGATTCGTGAAATCTGAATTTGGGGCTCATCAAACTTTGGCTGCTTCAGCAGGTGCGCCGACCCTCTCAGCAATGATTTGTTCATAGAGATCTCTAATCTTCAGACCTACGATGGTTTGAAAGAGACCTGTTCCGTTGTTGCTGCCTGGGAAGTCTGCATGCTTTAGCATTTGCTGTGTCACCTCCCCATAGAACTTGCTCGAGAGGTTGCTCAGGTGGCTCTCAACGTAGATGAGTTCATCTAGTCTGTCAAATTGCCCATCCATCTCCAGCACCGATACCTGAAGTAAACAAGCAAACGTTAAGATTGTGCAGCATTGGCTGAGGCAGGACCTGGTTGACAGTTAGAATTAGTCTACTCAGCGGATTTTGTATCTCTAGTCTAAGAATGTTTTTGTTGTTCTCTCTATTCATTCCTTCTTTAGTTTACTAGCTGGGTTTCTGCCGGATTAGTTTCAAAGTAACAGAAGTACGCGTTACTTGTCGGGTACAAAAGGGTAAATAAACCATGATGAATTACCTCTTGGCCATAGTAAGTGTCTGGGCCATAAGAAAATTTGATGCCAGGGTAAGAGCATGTAAGCTTTCTTCCACAAGGGATCCAATTGATGGTTGATCCTTCATCGAAGAGGTAAACCGGGTTGAAGAACTTCACTCCTTCTTTCATGATCAATTTAACACGCAGCACCTTTCCTTCATTGTCATCAGGAATCAGCTGGGTTGGCAGAACTTCAATCACAGCATCGGCGTATTGCTTCTGTGGGTCTGTCATACCAAGTGGTGAGTTTACATGTCATCTCTATTGTGTTTCAGTCATAAGCAATTTGATGTGGAATGCTCTTGTTATTTTTGTTTTATGGAAACACTTATTGTGATCAGTTTGCAAAAAGGCAGTACCAATATAAGCATCAAAATCTGGTTTCCTTGCTTCAATGCTAGCCTTGATGCTTTCAAGGCTGTGCCCACGCTCTGCCATGTCTCTCTGCAAAAGCGCCAGTTATTTATTTTTCAATATAGACAACAGAAGCAAAATCCACTGTGTCATGACTCATGACTCATGAGGAACCAGAAAATATTTTGTCCACACATAAAAGTAAACTAGCAACATATTGCTGTTTAGCTGACCTGAATTTTCCATGCAAACTTAACCTCATTGCTGATGTCTAAGTAGATGCTGAAATCAAGGAGGTTTCTCACACGTTCATCGTACCTGGTATAAAGATAGAAGCAAACAAATAAAAATGGTGATGGGATCAGAATAGAAAATGTTTCTACTTGTTACAGCTCGCAAAACGACCATGTAAAGTTTAGTCGGGGATATACTTTTAACTTGTTAAGCGTCAGAAAATCGAAATTTTCTTAGAGATTTAGTAGAAGATGCTGCGGTGATTCCAAAGATTTATGATAAGTTGATAACCACTCACCCAATAGCTAGTGGACTGATGAAGAAACAGTAGAACAGACACCAAGTACTGCAACAGACGGGAGAAGCATGTGGGGCAAGGTACAGAATGTGAACTTACATTGGGTGCAAACCCTCGATGACGAAGATCTTAGGGGGCTGGATGAGCTCCGCCGGGTCCAGCAGGCCGGTGACATGGTTGTAGATTGGCTTCTCAATAGCCTTGCCTTCCTTGATTGCCTTCACCTGCTCATACATGAGATCAAAGTCGTTTGCCTTGGGGTCCAGGGCGGTCACACCTTTCTCCTTCCTCCCGGTTCTGTCCAAGGAATGGTAGTCATCAAGGCATATCACCGTTGTAGTGTCACTGATGAGCGTGTTAGAGTCTGGGTTCCCGCCCCTCGGTGGCTCTGCAGCACCTCCAAACACGCTGGTGAGCCGGCGCATGAAGGTGGATTTCCCACATCCTGAGTCTGCTGCCAGGCCAATCACTATTGGCTTGTCAGCTGCGCACGAAACCTGGAAGGTCCTTGCTCCATTCCTGGCGTTACTCCTTCTGCTGCTTCTGGTTGTGAAGAGGATGACTTGGTTCTGCCTGAAGCCTGAGTTTGGGATGGTGGTGCGTGAGGAGTGCAGGGATGTGGTGGTGTGTGGGCTGCAGAATGCCATGTTTGCTGCCCAGCCTTTGCTCCAGTTTGGAGCTGCTCTTCTTCTTCCCTTCAAGCCTTGTAACTGTGACTTGAGGAGAAGAGAAAGCTTGATGAAAGAATTGTGGAGATAAGAGCTAAGAAAACATACGGAGGGAAATGAGATGGTGATGATGTGGTATCCCTATTTTCCTTCTCTTTTCTTTTAAATTTCTGGTGATATCAGGAGCAGCTTATAGTGAGGTGAAAATGAGTTCTTCCTATAATTCCAAACAATCGTATTTTGTCTGTATTCTTTCCCGGGACGCTGAGCTTTCTTGTTACGAAAAGCTTCTGAATCCTTTCTATGATCAGGCCCTCTTCCTGGCGATGTTTTAGGCCTACAGTAGTTAGTTTTAGCATATTGTTATTGCTGAAAATTAGTCTGCCTCAGCTATCTGCCAAATGCAAAGAGTGCAAGTCATTCAAATTTCGTATATGTGTCTACGATTTTAATTTCCTGCAGTATACTTGTGCCTGTTTTGTCTTTACTAACTAGTTGGCGCTTGAATTATGATGGCCAGAGGCGCTCCGAAGAAAGCTTGGTGGTGGTTCCACGGATCTAGATATGGTTCTGCCACGTGGCAGCGCGAGGATGGCTGGATGCAGATGAGGGAATGGAGGCTGGAAACTGATCGCCGAGAACTAGAGGAGATGTGGCTGATGCTTACCTCACCGTGCTGCAGTCCATATGTGCGTTTTATCTTAGAAGGCAGTCCATGTGTCAACGTGTGGTCACTGGAATGAGCCATGTCAGCTTCCCCAAATCACAAGACGATCGATGGCCAACCCCTCTCTCCGTCTGTCCAAGAGACATACGAGACATTCCGTAGCATATACCGCGCAGAAAACTGAAGACGCTCACTGTTCATATGCCTCCTTCCAGTAGAATTCATTTTGACTTTATGCTGTCTGAACCTCTCACGTTGTCAAAGTTGTTGGTGTGACATAGAACTCTAATTCATCATGGGTTCCAATTTAAATTGCTCAGGTAAAAAACTGAGGCACAACCCACATCAGGAGGCAGTGATACCAACGCAGTATATATAATTTCTGGTAGCTCCGAAATTCCGCCTTAAAGGGGCTGATTGGTTGCCGACAGTGATTTTTGCGCTCTGTGGAACTAGCCCTGAGGATTATGGCCACTTAGGAACGGCATCCTGAGCCATATTGTTCAGTTCATTTGGTTGCCTTCTATTTCCTTGCATGAGGACAAAAACAGGAGCCTCGTGTATTATCACACTTGCAAATAACACTTCAGCGATTAATAACTTGGATCTATTCGTTTACAAGTGTCAAAACAGAATACTTATAACACGAGAATTGTGTGAAACGACAAGATGAACCTAATCCTCAAAGGGTATTTGAAACGGTCGATTGTGTGCGCGGAGAAATTTTTATAGCACGAGAGTTGTGAAACGGCAAGATGCATCTAATCCTCAAAAGTAAATTTCAAATGGTTGACTGCGTACGATAAATTTGACGAAATCTCAATTTTAAAATCTTTGAATATTGAACAATAAAAACTTTAGGATTCACAGTTATCGAAACATCAAAATTGATTGCATCAGGCCTATGTCAATGCAAGTCTCTTAGCACGGTATCATAGGCATTTTGCTTATGTGGCATAATAGTTAATGAAGAGAGAGGGTGAGGTTGTAGCTTAGCTAACATACAACCTTTGCACGTGGCCATAGACAAAAAATTGTGCTACCCCAATCACATGCATGCATGAGCCCAAAATCATTAAATTAGATAGAACACATAAGAAACAAAGCATTGGACTAGTTGTTTCTTAAATATTTATTACACCTATGATGACGTGCTAAGATACAATGCATTGGCACAGGCCTCATCAACGTGTATCTGGTTTTTTACAACAAATATCAATCGAATTACGGTTGTATTAATTAGAAGGGAGTAGGTGAAGGAGATTAAAAAAGGTGAGCTATAGAAGTGCATCCCTGGAGCTCCTTCCGCTCCACCAGGCCTAGCTCCATGAAAACAGCCGATTCAAGCGTTTCTAGGCCAGCCATTGCCTGTCCCAAGAGTTCATGAGTTCATGCAGGTATCCAATCACCAGGATTTTGTCTATCGGATCTGGTATGGCTTCATGCAGCCTACCAATCACGCACATAGTGTCACAGAATTCCCAGCTCTGCAAACCAGGATATAACTATGTGGAACCTCATTTTTTACATAAAAATATATGATGAACAATGTTGCTTAATCTCCAAGGAAGACTTGGAAGATCCCTTCTAGTACATCGCAAAGCACAAGATGAGATCCCCGGATGGTTTGCTGTCTTCAGGTTCCAGCAACCATGGCTACCGTACAAGACACCAGCAGACCAATCAAACATGCAACCAAACAAGCATGCAAAAATGCGAAAAAAGTGCAGTTTGTATAGTTTTGAGGCTTCAAACAATAGGCGGTTCCAGAAACAACACTATGTATACTGCTCCACCAAACAAATCTCAGAGGTAATTATTCCGTCACTACCATAACATACAAAGAATTTCATGTACTTGTAGGTATGCACAGAACCGCAGCACGCTCAGATGGTAGAGGTAGCGTCCTGTAAATTCCTTCGTTTGCTCACTTCACTTGTGCCCTCTGAAATACATGTATACCCTCTGCATCCACCAAAATCAGGAAAAAAAAACATCAAATAACTGCTGGCCTGCTGGTACTTTGCACTGTAAGGAAACTTGACAACCACCAAAGTTCTGTATGCATAGGTTGACAACATAAATAAAAATAAATACTAATTACAATGTATCACTGCATGGGATATGCTCACTCGATCTTCTTAACATTTTTAGTTCTAAATTAAATTATGCATATTTTTTCTGTCCAAACAAATGAAAGGAGATATGGCGGTAAGTTGATTAGAGAGCGGTAGCTGATGTTTAATTACTTTCTTCCAGCAATAAACACAAGTATCACAATTGGTAGACTCCATATTTTTTAGTGTTCGACAGATCACTATTGTTGAAATTTATGCATATAGTTGGACAGCTAGATTGCCTGGAGTAATTCAACAAATAACAAACACAGAATACTTCCAGTTTTAGAAAGTTAACAACAACTCCAATTGTTCCGCTAATCTATTTATGCCATATAAGCATATGAGAATTCAAACAATATAATCCACCAAAACGAGTACATATTTACTTATCCATTTAGATATAGTACCCAAAGATGAGTGAGGGTTGTGCAAAACCAAATCATGAGAAATATATAAGTAAGTAAAGGCAGCATAGGAGCTTAGGGGCAGAGGGATATAGAAGCGCAGTCACAGACCTGAAGAACCCAAATGCTCACGACTGTTTCCAAAGAAAACAATGCAAATCCGACAAAGTAAAATATCTGAAACAAAGAACAGTGGTCTTAGATATCATATAAACTGAACATACAAAATCATATCGAAATACTTTATTAGGGAAAGAGAAAGTGCTAGTAAAAAATATGTACTACTTCTGTTCCTAAATTTAATTAGTTTTGTCAGTTCAATTTGAGCTACCAAAACGTCTTATATTCAGAAACAGAGGGAGTAGCTGTTAAATCTAAATATGAAGTATATGGACTGCAGGATGAAATTGCATCAACGTTTCTACTCACCCCAACTAATGCATGATCAGAGAAGGTATCAATTGCAGCCAGTATACCCCTGATGACAGATAAAGCATACTTCGTTTAGAGCCACATAGAAAAATCAACAGTCTCATGCATTAATATACTGTAGAGTGGTCATTCATCGCAGTGAAAATTCTCAACAGTAATTGCTTGAAGTAATACATATTGTGTAAGTTATCTTATGTTAATGACTTTCCTCGAAATACGATTGGTGGAGCAATAGCAGCAATTATACAAAAGCCAATGTGAAGCTACAACCAAACGAAGTCAAATAATCCAATCAGGTCACCAACATAAAGAGCATATCAAATGAAGAATGTAGAAACAACAAGTTTGTCAAGACCTTACCATGTAACAAAGGAAAAACCACCCAAAGCTCAATGCACTGTCAGTTCTGTTCAACAAGTTGATTGGTATTAAAAATAAAGCCACTCCTAGTGCTAAGAAAAGTACAGTGCAGAGATTTGCATTCAGTGAAGTTAAACATCTAGAAGACGTCGTTTTTTTTGTATTAGCAATGCTATATGCACTGGTGCAGATTATTTTGTGTCCGTAGCAGGGAGTCAGGAAGCATTAACTATTAGATGCATACCTCATTGCACGGTACAGAGGCCTATACCACATCAAGTACGACAGAGGAATTCCAAGCATGCCGTAGATAGTAGCCAGGAAAAACAGTTTGGAATCTGCAAGCATAAAGAACGATTCAGTGGCCTGCTGCAATAAAAGACATGATACTACGATAGCACAGCGAAACTATAACTTGTTGGTACCTAAACTGCAATGTAAGTACATCCCATACAATATAAATGCGCATGGGCACAGGAAGCACAAAAACTAGCTAAAAAGATGTACTTAGCTCACCTCCCCCTCTGATCCAACAAACTATGACAGCAATGAAATTCCAGACGAGACAAAGCACAATGCCTGTAGATAATTGCAACCCAAAATATTGTTTGTGAGTATAAATAATTCTCTGCCTCTTAAAACCGACATCTCATGGATGGGTTTGTGATTTACCGAGCCAGCTTGCAAACGCAAGATACTGCAACCGCTGTGCATTGGCCGGTATCTCATTGGCAATGTCATGGTGGATGATCGGGAAGAACGGCGGCCAATTCTTGTCCTCCATGGGCACCCCGGCTGCATCAACAGAGTATGGTAACACGACATTCAATTCACAGTTCCATGATAACATAGTATAAACACTGGTCGAGGCCCAATGCGAGTACGTACCGCTCTTGAGAGCTTCCTCCCTCCTCTTGATGTCCTTCACCCACAAAAAATTCAAAAAATGAGGGCGAAGGAACAGGAAAGAAAAAATATCAACAATGTAACATCCTAATAATGTACAAAATCAACAGTTAAGAATCCAAGACAGCAGCACAGCAGGCTTACCGCCTCTCGCCTCTTGAGATCTGCCTGCCACTGCGAGAGCTCAGTGTCCTTGCCACTCGAACCCTGCAACACAACCATATCAGTGTAGAACGAACACGCTCAATCACTTTCTCGGTAACAGCAAATGGAAGATCCTCTCTTACGTTCATGTTGTCAAGGGGGATGTCGACGGCAGCATCGCGGTTGCCGCCGCCGCCGCCGAATCCGACGGGTTCCGTCGGGCGAAACTTGCCACCACCAGCACCACCGCGTCCTCCTCCATTCTGCAAACGACAACACCAAACGCACAACGCGTTAGAACACGCTGAAAAATCAAGCACCGGAGCTAAGCGGGGAGATCCCACCCGAGCGAGATCTGCTAGCTAGAGGGGAAATGGGGATTACGGAGAAGGCGCTGTCGTCGTCGCCCTCGTCGAAGGGGTTGGGATCTCGGTACATCCTCGCGGCTGGCAGCTTCGCCTGGCTGGATTCGGGTGGTGAGAGCGTCGGATGAAAATGATCAGTGGTTGGGTTTGGTGTCTGGAGGCGAGGGAAGAGAGGAAGCGGGTGGGTGTGCGGTGGACTGGCGTGTCGACCGCGGTGGACTGACCCCCGACTGGTTGGGTTTGGTGTCTGGAGGCGAGGGAAGAGAGGAAGCGGGTGGGTGTGCGGTGTATTTTTTGCCAAAAATGGCCCTTTGCCGGAACTAATCTCGTATCTGGCCCTTTGGCAAAACTATTTTCATATCTGGCCCTTGAGCTCGGCGCCAGAGGGTTTGGCGCCGACGTTGCACAGGACGGCGCCAGGCGAGCGCGGCGCCGAACATGGGTCGGCGCCAAAGACCATGGCGCCGACGTCTAAAACCAATGTACTGCCAAATTGACTCGGCGCCGAGCTGCGTAACGTCGGCGCCAAACCCTCTGGCGCCGAGCTCAAGGGCCAGATCTGGAAATAGTTTCGCACAAGGGCCAGATGCGAGATTAGTTCCGGCAAAGGGCCTTTTTTGGCAAAAAATACGTGTGCGGTGGAGTGGGCGTGTCGACCGCGGTGGACTGACCCCCGACTGGTTGGGTTTGGTGTCTGGAGGCGAGGGAAGAGAGGAAGCGGGTGGGTGTGCGGTGGAGTGGGCGTGTCGACCGCGGTGGACTGACCCCCGACTGACTGACTGCAAGTCGCTTCAGGTTCAAGTTGTTCTTTTTCTTTCGCAGCTTCCTTCGCTGGCAACCATGGGTGCAATTGCTCCGGAAGAAAATAAAATGTGTAAAAGCGAGTAGCAGAGACTTAAGAGCAAACCTTATCCTACTCCCTCCGTTGCAAAATACAATATGTTCTAAAATTCCAATATAAACTACATATGGATGAGCGAATTGTGTTTCTCCCCTAGCGAAAAACCTAGGGTTTGACTGTCCTCTGGCGGCGCCGCTTGCCGAGAGTTTCTACCATCCCGCCGATCACCGTCCTGGACTCCTTGTCTAGGGCACCTCGATCGGGCGAGAGAGAAGGCGAAGGTGAACGCATCGTTGAAAACGTCGACGAGATGGCTTCGGGAGATAAAGCTGAGTCAAGCGGCGCTTCGGCCGATCGGGTTGAGGATCTTCTTGGAAGGCTGAATCTTCAGGAGGAAGAAGATGTAGAATTCATGTGGGAGGATGAGGTGGAGGATCCACCGGTGAAGGCAAGATGGTTAGCTATTGCAAGGATCCACACGACTAGGGGCTTTAGCCCTACAGCGCTGTACGCAGACATGAGGTCTGCATGGAACCCAGCGAAGGAGGTCTTGTGGCGGAAGATTGAGGATAACCTATTCAATGTTCAGTTCCATTGCCTGGGTGATTGGAACAAAGCAACAAAGTTGGGACCGTGGTTGTTCAGGAACCAAGTTGTGATCATGGAGGAGTATGACGGGTTTGCAAACCCTAAATCAATTGTGCTTGATAAGATCGTTGTTTGGGCGCAGGTATTGAAACTGCCAGACAATTTTCTGAACGAAAAGGTTGTGAGAGGCATGTGTAGAGGCATGGTTGAAATTGGGGAAGTACAGCTGAAACTCCCAGCAGGGTTTGTAGGTGAGTTTGTACGGCTTCGTGTAAAGATGGATATAAATAAGAAACTGGCCCACTTCGTGTCAATTAGAAAAGACAAGAAGAAGGAGTGGTACCAGGTGAAGTATGAGAAACTCCCAAGTCTCCACTACAATTGTGGCTTGATGGGGCACTGGTATGATGAATGTGGGGATGGAGTTCACGATGAAACAAATATGGAGTGGGGGAAGTTCATACTCGCGACTGGCGCTGGTCGCGGGAGAGGTCGAACCCAAAGCACAAGTCGTGGGGGTCGAGCTGATATGGGAAGAGGTCGTGGAGGTTTTGGTGGCCGATTCCTAGGTGCGCCGGCCCATGATAGGTATGGGGATGAACACTATGAGGAGGATGAAGAGGAAGACGTGGACATGATTGAAAAGGAGCCACATAGTCGTAAACGTCTGAATTTTGATGATGCACTAACAAATAATTTGGCACTGGTGGCAGCACAAGAAAATGCATCGTCTGTAGCGGGTAAGGTTCAGATGTTTGGGGGTAAATCCTCGGGGTCAGACACTGCACCAACTCCAGGGAAAGTGCAGGATCTAAAAAGGACCCGGATTGATGGTGATAATGAAACAAATTTGATATCGGCGGTCTCCGAGACGGAGACTGTCCAGGAGCAATGAAAATCTTATGCTGGAATTGTCGTGGCCTCAAAAAGGCTCCGGCAATCAGGGCCCTACTTGATGTTATGAATCGTAGGCGCCCTGATATAGTATTTCTGTCAGAGACACATCTTGAAGTGTGGCCGGCAGAATGTTTACGGAGACAATTGAGGATGGATTATAAAGAGGTTGTGAGTAGTGATGGTCGAAGTGGAGGATTGTTGATGTTTTGGAAGAAGGAGGTGGTTGTTTCGGTGAGGGATAAATCGTTAAACTTCATCGATGCTTTTGTTGGATACGGGCAAGAAAACATCTGGAGGTTCACTGGGGTGTACGGTGAACCTCGATGGGCTGATAAACATCTCACTTGGTCACGCCTGCGCGAGCTTCGTGCAGTTTGTAACATGCCCTGGCTTGTTATGGGTGACCTGAATGATATTATGTACCCGTTCGAAAAGGAAGGTGGTAATCCTAGGCCAGCTCATTGTATGCAAGCATTCCGAGATACCCTAGATGATTGTCAGCTGGATGACGTTAGTTATATAGGTGACAAGTTTACATGGCACCGTGGAGACATAAGAGAAAGGCTGGATCGAGCTTTGGCGAATGAAGCATGGAGTACAAAATTCCCTGATGCATCTTTATTGCATCTGGATTACTATAGATCAGATCGCCGGCCCATTATGATGAGCATGGAGGAGCCAGTGGTGATGGACCAGCAGAGCCCATCTGTGTTGAGGTTTGAAGCTCGCTGGCTAAAGGAAAAGAATTTTACTGATGTGGTGGAAGCAGCCTGGGATAAATCTGGCCCACTTGTTCAAAATGAAAGTTTGGCGGGAAGGTTAGCTATGGTTCATGAACAATTACACAAGTGGGATCAGACAGTTCTGAAGCGTACAAAAAATACTCTTCGAAAGACACAACGTGAATTGGAGGTCACTAGAAAACCGATCTCAAATTCAAACATTTTGAGACAGAAAGAGCTATCAGCTGAGGTGGAGAAGCTTTTTTTTTGACACTGAGGTGGAGAAGCTTTTGGAGATGGAAGAAATGCATTGGGCTTAGAGGAGCCGTATAAATTGGCTCCAGGCAGGGGACAAAAATACGGCGTATTTTCATAATTTTGCCTCAGCCCGTCGCCAGAAGAATCGTATTAAAAAACTGAAGGATAGAGATGGGAATTGGCTCGAGGGGTCTGCTTATCTGAACCCCTTTGTCTCAGACTATTTTGCTGGTTTGTTTTCAACAGAAGTGGATGAACCGGACCCAAATCTTATCTCCAAAGTAGTTTCGAAGGTTACTGAAGATATGAACACAAATCTTCTGAAACCTTTCACGGTGGAGGAAGTTAAGAAGGCTCTTTTTTCTATTGGAGATACTAAAGCACCAGGTTCAGATGGACTACATGCTATTTTCTGCAAAAAATGCTGGCATATAATTTGAGATAGTCTCACGGCTGAAGTTTTGGATGCGGTCAATAAGAAAATAATCCCACCGGGATGGAATGACACTATTATTGTTTTGATTCCAAAGGTGGATGATCCGGAGAAGATTGAACAGTATAGACCTATAAGCCTTTGCAATGTGCTATATAAAGTGATATCAAAGATGATTGCCCAAAGGCTGAAGGTTATTCTGGATGAGGTAATCTCACCTGTTCAAAGTGCCTTTGTCCCTGGTAGATTAATAACTGATAATATTCTTATTGCTTATGAAAGTATTCATACTATAAAGAATAAGAAGAAGGGAAATGTGGGTTATTGTGCTGTCATGATTGATATGCACAAGGCATATGACCGTGTGGAGTGGAATTTCCTTGAGAAAATGATGTTCCATTTGGGCTTTCACCCGAGTTTTACCGAATTACTCATGGCTTGTGTTAGCTCTGTTTCCTACAGGTTACGGTTTAATGATCAAGAATCTGATCCTTTTATCCCTACAAGGGGTTTGCGGCAAGGGGACCCCTTATCCCCTTATTTGTTCTTGATTTGTGCAGAAGGATTATCTAGTGTGTTGGCTCATGCAGAGGAGGTTCGTGGCATTGAAGGTGTTCGGGTGTGTAGGAATGCACCATCAGTTTCTCACTTACTATTTGTTGATGATTCCCTAATACTTATGAAGGCAGATGTTATTAATGCAACCTCATTGAGACAGGTGCTGGATGATTATTGTACTAGCTCGGGGCAAATGATAAGTGAAGCAAAATGTAGTATATACTTCAGTCCTAATGTGGATGTGGAGGTGAAAGCACAAATCTGAGTGAGACTGAATATCATGACTGAGTCGATTTCAGAAAAGTATCTTGGTCTTCCTTCTATGATTGGTCTTGACAGAAATTATAGCTTCGTTTATCTTCTTGAAAGAATTATTCAGAGACTCAAAAGTTGGAAGGAGAATTTTTTGTCTTTGGGTGGAAAGGAGATTTTAATTAAGGCTATTCTACAATCGATCCCAGTTTTTGCTATGGGTGTTTTTAAGCTACCGAAATTGCTTTGTAAGGAGATAAATGATGCTCTGTCAGGTTTCTGGTGGGGTGACGCTGAAGAGCAAAAAAGGATGCATTGGTTTACTTGGTGGAAGATGTGTGTTCCAAAAAAGATGGGTGGCATGGGCTTTTGTGACTCCATGCTTTTAACCTTGCAATGTTGTCCAAGCAGGTTTGGAGACTTCTGAATAGACCTGATTCTCTGCGTGCAACCGTACTTAGGGAAAAATACTATCCTGATGGAAATTTATCGAAGGCTGGACCAAAGAGTGGATCTTCTTATACTTGGCAGAGTATTCTGGCTGGTATCCAGACCTTCAAGCGGGGTCACATTTGGAGAGTTGGTTCGGGATCTAAAATTAATATCTGGGAAGATCATTGGATTCCTAACAGCCCGTCGAGGAAAGTTATAACTCCAAAAAGACAATCCTTGCTTCGTACGGTAGATGAGGTCATAAACCCAATCACTAGGGTTTGGGATGAACAACTCATTAGAGACAATCTTGTACCGCATGATGCAGAGAAGATTTTGTCGATTCCTCTAAGTGAACATTTGCAGGAGGACTTTGTTGCATGGCACAAAACAAAGACATATATGTTTACTATCAGATCATCCTATTTCTGTGAATGGGACCATCAGTTTGGCAGTAGAACTCGTCGAGGAGATGGACAGGGATCAGCAAGCATTAACCCGGTCTGGGAGCAGCTTTGGAAGCTAAAGATTCCAGCGAAGGTGAAATTTTTCGCTTGGAGGGCTCTAAACGGTGTGGTACCGAGAAGAGCTGTTTTGGCAGATAGACACATGAAGGTCCAGGCGCAGTGCCCAGTATGTCAATCCTGGGCGGAGGATATTCGCCATCTCTTATTCAGCTGCCTCCGAGCTCGGGAGGTGTGGAAATCTCTTGCCTTGTTAAGGTGATTGATGAAGCTCTGTGCTGTGACCGATCTGGTTCTTGTGTTCTGGAGGAGATCATCCGTAGTTCGAGGAGAGCAACCCCGGTTCTGGGTCTGTCTAATATACATGAGTTAATCCTTGTTGTGTGCTGGTACATTTGGTGGCAACGTCATGAGTTCGTTAAAGGAGAAGCTGTTGCAGCCCCCTCTCGTACGGCGTTTGCGATTCAGGCTCTAACTTCAAATTATATCCCAGCAGCATCGGCAAAAGCAAAGGCTCAGGAAATGGTTTGGCAAAAACCGAGAATGGGATCCTATAAACTGAATACAGATGCAACTTTTTTCATGGATGGTTCTGGTGCGGCCGGGGTGGTTCTTAGGAATCATAAAAGAGAAGCATTAGCTGGTTATGCTTGCCCCCTGGAACGCATGCTGGATGCAGCAATGGCGGAGTCAATGGCGCTACTGAAAGGCTTGGAATTCCTGGAACAAATCGGTGCTACATCGGTTACAATAGAGTCAGATTCGTTGGAGCTAATCCAGGCCTGCAATGCGGAAATTGAGGTGTGGAACCCCCACACGGCCATCCTGGCAAATTGCTTCATGCGAGCGAAGTCCATTGGTGATATAAGTTTCATACATTGCCCAAGAGACTGCAATAGGGTGGCACATCAGCTAGCACGTCATGCGTATGATACTAGATCAACTTTTAGCTGGGATGGTGATCCACCTGCTTTCATTTTACCTGTTGTAATCGCTGATGTAACTTTGTTGGTCCCTGCTTAATATAGAAGTGTTTAAATTAAAAAAAACTACATATGGATGAAATAAATCTACACACTAAAACGTGTCTATATACGTATGAATCCTAAAATAGATAAAACATTTTATAAGTAGGAATAGAGGGAGTACTTGTCTACTCATCCCTCGGAAATTTTGGACAAAAAACCTACTCTAGTAATTTTCCAACTTTTCTTAACGTATGAAGGCCTCACTTGAACCCCTTTCCTTATTCGATGTAAAGAAAGACCCTGACCTCTAAAATATCAATGGGAGGATCCCCCCTTCCCATCCTAGATCTCCTCATCGTCTCTGGCGATCAATATCATGCCGTCGTGACACCGATTTTGTCACCTCAAGGGTGCCTAACTATCGATGCGTCCTTTCAAGCTCATTCTCACCACCATAGAGCCACACCACCACCCCTCCTCTCGTGTTGCATATAGTTGATTTTCTGTGTTGTCGCGCGTCAAAACCTCCTTTAACGCCTAATGTTGTCGCCTACCTATGATTGTCATTGTGTCAAGTTGCTGCTAGCACCGCCTGCCACAACAGTCTATACAGCCGAGTGTAGCCTTCCATCCTCTTTCCTGGCTGAAGCCGCCACACCGTGGTGTCCGCCGCACCAAGTGTTCGAGCAATTACCCAAATAGATAAGGTGAGGTTTTATTTTCACTTTTCTATGAGATGTTGTTTATAATATGCAATTGTGAACTACGATGCACAATAAATTCACATACATGTTATGTTGAGGAAGTGATGGGTCATGATTCCAACCATGATTATGACTTGATGTTGATAGTCGCAACTAAAGCATCACATATTGAGCATGAGTCCATGAAGATGTTGAGGTTTCGTAGTTCGGTCCCAGGACATTGAGTGATAGGGCATTGAATTATAGACTGAGATAGGATGGCAGGGGCATCGCCTGCCTGACTGGATTTGGAGTTGATAACAGCGCATGTCGTATAATTTTGTGTTTGAGCATTATAGGTATATTTATCGGAAACACATGATGCAGGGACGACCCTAAAAAAAGGATAAGCACAAAGACGGTGTTTATGTATTTCGCTTTCGTGTGACTATGTGAGTACAGGAAAATCGTATTTATGGATTCATGTTGGAGGTATGGGGTGGAATCATTTTTCTCACGTACACAAACCTCATAGCCCTCCCATTGGTTCGAGAGATCACTCCTAGTTGATTTTGTGCAAAATCGTTAGACCGGCAGTACCGTCCATTTAGCCGGTAGTACCCCACCTCCCACCCCTTCGAGTTTGTGGTGCAGACATGTTTGCTCAGCCGGTAGTAGCGCTTCCTCCAAGGCTGGTAGTACCGCTCCCTCGAAGGGCAGAAACTCCGATAACAACGCACTAGCGCAATCGCACCACCGCGGGCGTTCGACCATCCCTAACTCATCCTCTCCGTGAAAAACAACTGCATTGCTGCAAAACTTAGCACCACGGGGGACGAGGGCAGGTGAATCATTGTGTCCAAAGTCCAAATATAATACATACAAGGGCCAACGCGACTTACCAGCGTGCGTGTTGTAGATCCCTCGCTGGTGATGACAACTTCAGAAACTTTCAGTTTTGTCGAAGATTTTTTTACATATGTTTTGTTTCAAAAATTTCGATTCGATATAAAAAGATACGTCCACTTTTCAGATCTGAGTATCTGACCAATATGTCACCCTCGTTAATATTAGTTGAGCAATTTAAGCAGGAGGGGAAAAAGGACGAAGCTAAACTGCTAAAGCCACTCCGACAGGTCAATCACCGGATCGATAAGCGCTCCCCTCAACAAGAAAAGGCCCCCGCTTTAGCTCCGAAGCTTCGAGCCAGCGCGGTTGGCACACAAGTCGCGGGGACGATGGTCGGAATCTTCTCCAGGTTCTCCGCTGGCGGCGGCCACCGCCGCGCCAAGAGCGCTGTCGTGAGCCCCCCCCCCCCCCCCCCCCCTTTCTTGTGTACTCCCACTTGCCCCCTAGTTTACTTGCCCAGAGGAGAGATCTGTCTGCGGATGCCATACTTAAATTACTAGGTTAGTTTTCGCTGTACGAAGTCGTCCAGGGTTCAGATTTGAGCTATTTCCATTTGATCTCGTATTCTTGCTATGACGGGTGGGTGGTGTTGTCTCCAACACATGGTAGCCCCTTTAACTTTTCCTCTTCTGGTTTCTTAAGTTAGGATTCTTATAGGGAGGAATTTTCCTTCAGATGATTCTGTTTGGAGCAACAACAACAAAAACTTTATGCTTGCAGTATTTCTTTGGAGTGATTAGCCAACCTTTCCCTAACTCAGGTTTCGAACTTCCGAATTCACAATCTCATCATGCTTTGATCTTGGGGAAAGTTGCGAGGTTTTGCTCTCTCGAGCAATGTAATCCAAGCTTAGCAGACTTTATGAAAAACTTTAGTATTACTCAGGAGGTATTCATGATTTAGTAGAGCCAAGAATCAGGCACAACTCCTACCTAATGTTGCTAACTCTTGGCTGTGCTGCCCAACTGCTGTAACGAACCAACACTTTCATGTACTCAAATAGGTATTGATTTGGGTAATCTCGTTTTGATGGTGTAGGAGGTTGTGGAGACATTGGCGCCCAACATGGAGACCGGGGAGTCTGACCCGGCAGCTGCAGCTGGAGATAGTCCCCATGGCATTGAGGTAGGCATTGAGTTCAAGCCAGTGGAGCACCCTGTGGAGCCTGTCAACCTTGATCAACCGGTGAAATGCCCGCTTCCTGAGCCATCTATACTGCATGTAAGCCTCTTCCTCTTGTTTAAGAATAGCTGCATGTTTGATTGTGTTATTATGTAGTGCACTACAAGTAGCGAGAGATGACCGTAGTAGTGAACTTTTGTACCAGGCATACAGTTACCATAATATGTCTGGTCTTGTATACTTGAAGTTCAAGGTTATGGGGGGAAGCAGGGGCAATTGGGCCTGGGTTCACTGGTATCAGGCTCTGATGATGTTCTTGAAAAAAATCTTGTACCTAAGCTACGATCTAATCATGTGCCATCAAACTCTAATGTACCTGTTTCTGTGTTTTGTCTGTAATTGTCGGTACATATTTATTCGACCTCTTTTGGCAATAAATGCAAGATTTCCTTAAGATTGTGTTGATTGTGTTGTAGTCCACGACAAGTAGCGAGAGATGACCGTAGTAGTGAACTTTTGTAGCAGACATACAGCTACAACGACATGCCTGCCATTGTATACTTTTGTTTCAAGGTCCTGGGTAAAGGCAGGGTCAATTGGGCTTGGGCTCGCTGGTGTCAGGCTCTGATAATGTTCCCTAATTTGTTTTGCTTTTTCCTGTACCAAGGATCTAATCATGTGCCATCAAGCTCTAATGTACCTGTTTCTGTGTTATGTCTGTACTTTTTGGTATATGTCTCTTCGACCTCTTTTGGCAATAAGTGCAAGGTTTCCTTAAGATTCCCAGCACAAGATCATGCAAGCCTGTTGGTCCTAATTGGTTTTGCTGGTTGATGATTGCTAGGATGGGAGGATATGGCAAGAGAGGATGTCTACAGCGGGTGGGAGGGCGAGGACAGACCTGCCGGTCGTGAAGGAAGGGTCGCAGCTCGAGTCTGATAGCAGCGGAACAAGGTCGCGACCTGCGGTCCGAAGACGTGCCATACTACCCTCTGCAAGTGCCCCCGAGCATAACATCCTGGCGCTGCTTGACGAGTGTGACGTGCCCGAGAGCCAGCGTCCTGCTGAGTGAGCCTGAATACTGTCTTGACTGTATCTGTACATTACCGTCTCTTCCATGTTCGCCGCCGTGAAATGTTACGAGCTGAATACAGCTGCGTTGAATCTCAGTTGCAACTATAGCAACAGGCTTTTGTGTGGATCGTTTCTATATAGTATAATTTATATACAAGTAAAAGATATCTGCAGTTACATCCTTCTCATCTGTTGAAAGACAAACTGAAATGCGTGGCTTCGTTTTGGGCAGCTCTTCCTTTCTTGGTAAGTATCCTCCCTTATAAACCCAGAAAGGTAAACTTTGGGAAACATAGAAATCTTACTGTCCAGAATATAGTTATTTGAATTTCCGATATGTGATATTAAAATGCCCTGTGATGTTGAAGAGGGGAGAACAGATACCAAGAAACCTAAACACCTCCTGAAAACTGTTGTGATGGCAGATTGCAGAACATCAGAAGCGCAACCTTTTTCTTTAGATGCAGAGGCTCAACGTTACAGTTTACAGAATTACAGGTCTTTCCAATGTTGATTCCATAACAGACGCCTCGAAAAGTTGGTAAAGTTCACTGTTAAGGAAATGCAAAAGCTTGTTGATGAGCGGAGGAACACGGGTCCTGCTGCCACGATGCGAACACTCGTTTATAACGTAAAGTAGAACCCCTTCATTCGATCGTGGTCCGACCAACAAATGGTAAACAGTAAAAAGGACACCAATACAAAGTTACAGCCACTGGCAATGACTAAATTATTAGTAAATCATGCCACCAAAGGCATAAGCATACGCGGACAAATAGAATATAAGAAAATGAGGAGGTGAACCGTGTCACGTTGCCGTTGATACATGCAAGCCTCCAAAAATTCCACCGAGGTGTCAGGATAGCAGCAAAAAGAATTACCGAAGACTAAGCAGGTGAATCACCCGCCCCCCGTCGGCCCATCCGGACACTCTGTCCAGAAATGAACATTGTAAAATCTACTCCTAGGCATGACCAGCAATTTTTCTCCTCTGCTGGTGCTCGGCGACTTTGTAATCTACTACCTCACGGAACAAGGCCGGGGTGAGCTCACACTCCGTGCTCCCGTACACCGCGGCCTGCACGCTCGCCATCAGCTTCGCGATCTCCCTTCCAGAGAAGCCATCCGTCTTGGCAGCAGCCTCGCGGATCACGTCATCGGTGATTCCTTTCACCGCTATCTTCTGAGGCTTGCGGCGGAAGAAGCGGAACAAGCCCTTTCCTTGATTTTCGCCAGCTTTCACTATGTACTTGTCAAGGTATAGTTTAACAAGCTTGGACCTCTCTTCCTCCCCAGGCAGGGGGAATTCAAGAACCTCGTCGATACGGTCAGCAACAGCAGAGTCAAGGTCACCAGGTCTGTTGGTCGCTAGTGCAAGCACAATGTCCTTGGATTGGTCACCTGTGCGGGAAAGGAGCGCATTCAGAGCACTCCTTTGAGCTTCACTCATGTATGTCTTGTTCCGTCTGCAGTATAAAATAAATTAATCAGGAATGTCAACACTGCAGTTGGATAAAGGTAAAACATATCTACCAACTAGAAGAAAACAAAGGACTTCAGAACAGGAATATCTTGTGGTATCTACATAGGAAGAACTAACATGAAATTACAGATCACTAGAAATAGTCTGAAGATTTGACTATCACTTACTCGCACAAGAAAGCATCCGCTTCATCAATGAAGAGGAGTAAACCTCTATTGGATTTCTTTGCCCAGTCAAATAACTGATGAATCTTGGTGACTGCTTGTGCTCCTAACGGTGCAACATCTCCACCAGTCATCAGTGCATAATCTAGTCCCTGTGATGGTTATAGTGTTAGCAAGCTAATGGTACTTGAATGTTTCGATTAGTGCTCACAAGGATTTCGCTTGTACAACTTACTGATTCGCGAGCCAGTTCTCTTGCTGCCATTGTTTTCCCTGTGCCAGGTGGCCCATAGAAAAGCATGTTCCTAAAAGGAGCTTGATGAAGTTTCGTGTTTGCTGTGGCATTAGCTAGTTGATTCACTCTCTTCTGAAGAGAGGGATTGAGAATAACATCACCAAAACCTTTCCCATCCTTCCCTAAATTGCTCCCATTCTTCAGTTTGCTAGTCACAGTACTCATAGCACGCGAGGGGACACCAGACCAAGGATACTTCCCTCGTGATGACTCTCTGATCAGTGAAGGCTGACCCAGAATGCGGTCAACATAACCCCAGACTACTCTTGCACCTTCCCTGGAGGCAAATACGTCAATCGTTTAAGAGCATTACATGCACAAATGACTAATACAGATATGACTCCAGAATGATATTTCTGTCACTGGGACTAAAGATAGCAACATCGCATTCAACAATAAAGGATAAGAACTTAAGGTTAAGAACTTCACAAATCTTGAAACAAAACAGTCTTCACCAGAAGTGCCAAGGCAAACAAATTGAAGAGCAACGAATTAACAGTAAGGGAAGCAAACTGGAATCTGGTAATACTGCTTTATGATCACTTTTAACAATCCAACTGAAACATAATAGCTTTGCAGTATAACTCTGGTACTAATCAGAATCATATTTGTTACTCCATCAGATTCACAATGTAAGCTTTGGAAACTGTCAGTCTTCAAGGTGACACTATGGCTTATCAATTTCTACGCAAATGTGTTGCATCGCATAAATTTCATGATGAGTCTAGTAACCTCAATCCGATGTCATGGATGCTAGTATTTTTTCTTTATAGATGGTCAAACCTAGAAATGATTAAACTGGTAAAGATTCTATACAAAACTTACATTGTGAATCAGAGAGTATAGAAGTTGCAACTTGCAAGTGGATATGCACAAAAGCAATTTCATGCAATTAATTCCTTAATTTATAAGATACTTGGAGCATTCCTTCCGCTCCAATTTTATGGTCATTTACCAATCGTTATGTCTGAAGTTCAAACATACAGAGTACAGCTCATGAATTTTACCTTGTTGTGTATATCCCGGCTGCAAGTGCAGTTGTACCTACAACTGCCACTGCTAGCTTATTCTGATCAGTTAATATCGTCCGTAAACCGCCTGAAATGTCAAAAAAAAAAATGTTACACCAAACTTTCGGTATCACCACTGACAACAAAACTCTAGATTCTTGTTTTGTCACTCGCACTAGGGTACATGAAAAACAGGCTGCCACAGCTATGATTGTTTTGTCTACTAGTTTGCTACTGGTCTTGATTTGGCGGCTCAGGCCAACTGCCACTGCTCTAACATTATTTCCCTACTTATAAAGATTTGAGTTGGTGGTCATCCATTCATTCAGTTCCTAGCCTTCGACGTCTCAACCCTCATAAGTGCGACCATACAACCTACGATCATAGCTGCAAAATACCGCCCCCACTGCAGCCCATGATAAATTAAAGCATCAAAATGAATTAATTGACACTTGTTATATTGCTATAACAGATTTCTTCTGAGATTGCTATCCCCTTGGCTCTCTCATGCCCAAATCCTGGTTCGCCTCTGGTCTACGCCATTTCATATTATCCTCATATAGTCATATGTAGGTAGAATTTATAGGCACTTTTACCTCCACTCTTATTATAAACCAAGAACAATTTCTCATGAGTATCCGAATCACCTTCCCAGTTGGCCAAATTGGAAGGTGCACTAAAACATATCTTAGTAGCAAACAGTACATGCATGCTAATGAGCAGCAGTCATATGATTAGTCAGAGAGAGAACAGGTGAGCTAAGATATTAATTGGTGCACTTGTGTGGGAGTAAGAGAAGGGCACAACTGCACTAGTGATCATATCAATTAACTACTTAATTCTTCCACTACGACATACATTTCTGGACAGAGGGACTTAGGGAGTTTATTCGTCTTGGGTAATTCACCCTAAGTTTGAACTTAAAGCCATACCTCCTATATGCTCAAAAGTTGTATTTATTGCTTGGACCCACTTCTCCCGCTCAGCATTTGCCTTCTGAATAAGAATTCGCCGGTCCACATCTTCAGACAGTTTCTTTTGAAGTGCGCCTGCCTCCGCTCTGGCCATCGCATCCAGTCTGTTAGTCTCCTGCTCTATAGCTGCCTTTTCCTTCTCTGTCCGTCTTTGTAGTTCCTGGATTTCCTCCTCGCTATTGCGTCTTATCTGCTCTAACCTAATTGCAGATTCTTCTTGCATCTTCACAAGCTCCTGGTTTCTTGCCCTTTGTGTCTCATGTGCGTGCTGCAATCTCCTCCTTGCTAGTTCATCCTCATATCGAGCTCCTTGTGCCTTTATTTCAGCTTGAGTTTGCGCAAGTTTTCGTTTCTCTTCATATTCCGTGCGTGTCCTTTCCTGCAAATATGTCAAAATGCAACATGCTACATAAAAAAGCAAATAAGCAAGAACAAAATAAAATTAGCAGCGCAGACACACATTTAGGCAAAGAAATATATGTGGGCGTGATCTGAAACATATACTGTGTGCAATTAATATGGTGCGCTAGAGCTTGATTTCAGTCAAGCAGTTGGTCTTTACAGTATTACAGAGTCGCAAACATATACATCAGCAAAAACTCCTTACAAACTTCTGGAAATCAAAAGAACGGTAAATAAATAGTGGTTTCTTTGTCCATGTGCTTGTGTGGCGTGTGCGTGAAAATTCGGAAATTCTTGTGTGTGACATCCCCTAACCCGCTAAAGAGCACACCATCGGAACTGAGTTTTCTTCTATTCTTCCCTAACGCCTGCTAAATCGCATGAGACATTTATTTGCTTGGTCTAGATTATCAATATCTAACAAACAACTAGAAGGGAATGAAACTACTAGCAGTAATATACAGCACAATTGCTCCCTAGTGGTATGGAATGCCTGAAAACGAACTTTCTTTGGCAATGGTTTTGGCAACTTCCGCTACAGTCTGAGACTAATGCCAATTCGTTTAGAGCAGTATGACCAACAAAGTAAGAGCCAACAACGACAAGACAAGAAATAACTCACGAGCTCGATGGCCTTGGCCTCCCTCTGGTACTCGGCCATCTTTACTTCGAGCTCTTGTCTCTGCGTCTCCTCCCTCTTTTTAAGATACTCGAACGTCTGCACAGCCATGAGACAACGCTAGAACCAAGGGACAGACAATAGCCTCCGAACGGAACTTCCCCCAAAGCTCGGAAATCCTACCTTCTTGGCTTCACCGGGACTTTTCCCGATCTCGCGCAGCAGCTCGACCGCGCGCTCCAGCGGAGCCGGGTCGAACCCCGCGGCGGTGGTGCGCGGGTTGTCGTTCCGGACCTTGGGCTTCTCCTCCGCGGCCGGCGCGGGGGGCAGCTGAGACGGGAGCGGCGCCCCGGGGGCAGGGGCGGGGGAGGAGGAGGAGAAGAGGCCGGCGTGTACCCTCTCGGAGGATACGGCGAAGGCCGCCCCGGCGGAGAGGGCGGCGGCCGCGGCCTTCGCGGCGGCGGCGGCAGCCATGGCTCTGTTGGGGGTTTCTGGGTGTAGGGTTTAAGGCTGGGCTAGCCTTCGTCGCCGTCTCGATCGGAAACGTGGTGGGCGATGCGTGCTGTATTTGTGCTTTTTCGACGGCGCCTCCGAGCTTCGGCTTGCGGCCCAAGAAGATCGATCCGTTTTTTTTTCCGTTTGCTTCCTGAAGGCGCTTCTCGGTTTTCTTGGTACGAAAGACGAGCTCCTATACTGTGTGTTTGTTTGGGTTTTTGGCTTTGGCTTTTGAAAGCCAATAGGTGCTTTTTGGCTTTTGACTTTCAGCCAGGCCCGTTTCCCTAGGACCAAAAAAAAATTCCCGGCTGTTTGGTTGCTAACATTGTCGTTTAAGTCATAAACCCAGCGTTTGGTTGCACGTTTTTGGGTAGTTCTGCTCACCTTGCATCCCCTAGTGGTGAGCTTACCAGTTCAACGTTCACATAGGATCATACAAGCATTAGGCGAAGAGCAAATAGGCAATGACAACGAACTGCATGATGATGATGAAGTCTTTGAGGCGGTCAGACTCGATCTGTGCTTGAACTTCGGCCGCTCCAACATTGGTCACTGCTGCTTTGTGTTCTTCAGTAGTCGTGATCGCAGGAACGATCTCTGGGAGGATGTTCATGGAGTAAGCCTGCTCTCGAGTTGCAAACCTTTTGCAGCTACCGTTGGGGAACCGTCAACTTGAGCCTTGGTAGCGTCCCAGGTATCGAAGACTCCAGTCTTTCTGCCTCAAAAAACCACATACCACTACAGAAGTGAAGAACAAGTTAAGATCATGCCAATATGAAAGTAAGCAAAGCATGCATTGCTGATTATACGCCCTAACACTAACCCAGCACTTTTGTTGTGCTGCATCCTATGGTGTCAACCTACCACCACATCAAAATAGGGTGTAGTACTACCACCGCAAGTTCATCTAGTGAGGGGTTACCATATGTACCACCTCAAGTACCCAAAATATACAGGCCATAAAAAGTTTTGTTGTCCTAGCTACCCAAAATATACATCATGTCGTCATCATCATCATCATCTAGCATGCTTGCACCACAGCCACCTCCTAGTCCTGGTAGTAGTGCTTGTTCAGGAAGTTCTGGAGCCAGAGCAGACGGTGGTGCTCGGCCATCAGAACGAAGCCAAAGCCTTGCGCCTTGTTGTCCAGGAGGTGGCCAAGAGCAGCAATCTTGGCGGTGTCACTAAATGTGCCCTTCGCACTCATCACAGCCTCGTAGAGGCCGGGATACACGTCGACAGGCACGCTCTCCCTGATGGCGGCAGCCACCTCCCTCACGGCCTCGGACATGCTGGTGAAGACGATGACCTCTTCGTCCACCAGAGCGCCTCTCTTCCTCTTCCTCTCCTTCTCCTTCTCGGGCTGCTTGCCCACAGGATCATCGGCCTTGTCTCCACCATCGGCTTGGCAGGTGTCCGAGTCCTGGCTGCCAATGTCGACATTGTCAGAAACAGGTGTGCCAAGAGGCTCACTTGATCCCATGGCGAATTTGCCAGTCGCCAGGCCGAAAGAGAAGATGATCTGCATTTGGATGTAGTTCAGGATGGGCTTGTTGAGGTACTCTGCGTCTTTAGGATGGTCCTAAGTACAAGATAACCATGTTAGTCAGATACACTAAGACGAAGGGGATGAATGTGTTAGACAGTTAGAAAGGTGATCAACCTTGATATGGCCCCTGAGGTGTTTGGCCTCCAAGATGATGCTCTTCGTGTCCTCATCCCACTGTGCGCCGCTAAGGTCTTTCAGCTTGCTGATCAAGATCCACCTGACCCTCTACTTCCTGAGATGGTTGTACACCTGCGTGGAGGTCACCTCCTGACCACAGAACTGGAAAATCAGCTTGGCAGCAGTCCTCAAGTGCACATCCTTAAACCCTTTGTCAGTGCGCACGCTAGTCTTGATGATTTCGACCATCTTGTTCAGCAAGAAGGTGGACAAGAAGGGAGCCCACTTCATGGTCGTCCCCGTCTTGTTCTTCTTGCTCCTGTCCTGGCCGCAGTCCAGATCCAGCTGACCTCCTGGCAGATCGACCATCTGGGAACCCAGTCGAGTGCCATGGAAGTCCTCCTCTTGGGTGACTGGCACCTCGAACATCTGAGACTGAGAGTCAGGGACCAAGGACAGGGTGAGCTCGTTCTGGCTATCAACCAGGGACTGAGTGAACTCGTCGGTGGTCAAGTCCTACAAGGGTTACGATGAAGAGAAGACCATGAAGATGTACCACATCGTCTACCACAACATAAGAATCTACTCAAATCTAGCATGCTACCTACTCGAATCAGCTCGTTTTTACTTCAAAGCAAGCTAGATCTACTCTAATCTACTAGCTAACAGTACATCATGCACATCTAGACATGGTTACATACCTAGTGCTCACAGATCTAAGCTAGAACACCTAGAGTTCGATGAAACTTACTGGCATGGTTGCGGCCGATGCAGATCCTAGCAACTCATGGAAGAAGAGGAAGCCGACGCACGCCTTGTCGCCACCGCCGGCCGGAGTTGTAGCTGCCGCCGCTTACCTGCTCGTGTAGATCTTGGTACGCGGCCGGATGAGAGAGCTTGAAGATTGGGGAAATGGTGGCGCGAAACCAGGCGGTGAGGGAAGGGAATGATATAGACGGCAAAAATCGTGGGCGGTGAGACGAAAATTCTCCCGCCGCAATTTCGCTTGCGCGCGCGGACGAGCTGGGGCGAAACCCTCGCACGAGGAGGGCGACGGCGTTCCCCATTTTGCACTGCGGGGGAGGGGGTGGCTCGGAAAAACGGCCGAATCGGCCGTTCCTCCAGGGCCTGGCTGAGCGGTGCTTTGAGGTTCGTGCGGGCCAACAACGCGGCCTCGGCCCAGCTCACCAAACGCGCGTTTTTGCACCCAGTGGGCTGTGGGCCTGGCCGAGGTCCACGCAGGAAACCAAACACGCCCTTAGTTCGTTTGATTCAGATATTTGTGACTTGTTACTGTGTCACTAGTAATCTTTGCACACGCATAATATATGTGTCCTCATGAGACAATTTCAATGCAGCCATGCAGGAAATCCATATTCACAACATTACTAATTTCATTTACCCTTCATTTTTTAATCTAAATAATAATGTTAGACTATGCATTTTATCCAAAGTCAAAACATCACATAACATCCGAAAACACTGCGTCAATTCCCACACTCTTCTTCTATACTACTTTTACAGATAGACTTAATACTAAGGGCACGCTTGGATTCCCGTTTAGGGCTCCTTTGATTTGTAGTATAGGAAAAGTGTAAGAATAGAAAACTCATAGGATTGGGATGGCATGTCTTGTTAGATCCTATGGGAATGACAACTTCCTTTGATTGTGGTGAAGGAATTTTTGCATGAGGTTGGACCTCATGTTATTTTCCTACAAGGTTTGTACTACAAAATTCCTATGGGAGTTTTTCCTATGGGATATGATCCTATGAATCAAATGGGTTCGAAGGAAAAAATCCTATAGGATTTCAATCCTACATAATTCTTTTGCCAATCCTATGAATCAAAGGAGCCCTTAATTTCTCCCTGAGTGAAATACGACAGATCCTATCTTAAATTTACGGACGTTCCAACGACTGAAAATATTTCTGGCCGTTTCCGGCCCAAATACCTGGAATCCAATCTGGGCCCAAGCTTTGTTTGTGGAATCGGTTGATTTTGTTTTTTCGTGCAAAAAAAAAAAAAACTTTCCACTGACAACAACAATTAAAAAATTAAATAGGATAAGTGGTCCTGAAAATCCACCGGATTGCCCTGCTGTATGTTCTAAAAACAATGGTCCATTCTAGGCTTGAGCCCGCTGCAGCCAAGATAACATCAACCGCCTCGCCACCGTCTTATCGATTTTAAATTGAGAATTTTGGTCATCCGATCGCGGCAACATAAAACTCATTCATGTAGTGTTCCTTTGTTCGCTTGCAATGCTGATGCAATATATCTCCCCGTGATCACGTAAACTATAATCCAAGTTCGTAGCAACATTGGAACGTGACCATGCAGCAAAAGCAATTTAGAGTATGCAACAAATCTTCATTGGTTGCGGCAAGAAGTCAAAATGAGTCGCGACATAAAAAACAAGCGCGTATAACCTATGTGACCAACATAGACAACTATAAAACAAAATACATTTGCAACATGAAAAAATCTCTTGAAGCATACACCAATCTTTACAACATGTCCCATGAGGGTACACAACAAACACCATACAAAGCTTGCAACGTTCAAAACACCCTTCACAATATTTGAAACAAAATCAAAATCCCTAACCTCCACCATCCATAATGGAGGCACCACCCTTCGAGGATTCAAACTCACTAGAGGCCCATCGGTGCCAGATAAGCGACTGTGGACCAATTCCATATCGTCACACGTCTATCGGCTAGGTAACGAGGATTCGAGCTCCACCATTAGGTATCCACATGGCAGCATGTATCCATACAGAAAAAATATGTCATAAGGGAAAGTGCTACATGAGAAGTAGAAAGGGCACACGTCGTCCAGATATATGAGGAGGAGGGGCAAATTTGGCAACCATGATTTGAGATGCTCTAAAAAAAACTGATTCCTAACTTTTTATTTAGCATATATCCAAAACCTAAAGTATACATGAGTGACTAGAAGCCTGTTTGGACCGTGACATACAGTTACCATATAATCCCTCCGTCCACAAATAAATGTACACCTAGCTTTTGTACTAAGTCATTTTTTAAATAGAATTTGACCAACTTTATATAATAGAGTAGTAACATATATGACATTAAATTGGTATATTTTAAATTTCCATTTCAAGACGAATTTATTGATATCAAATTCATGCCATAAAGGTTGGTACTTCTCCCTATAAAATGAATCAAAATTTAATAAACTTGACTTGCCACAAACGGTAGAAATACACTTATTCGCAAACAGAGTACATTTTCCCGCATGCTCGGCGGGTGAATCCTTCATCAAAATATTGGTGGGCCACTCACCCATGGGAAACGGACGGCGGATTTTGTCCATGCGCAATCCTAGGCCATCGATTTCAGCTGTCCGACGACCAGGATTTAGCATTGACCCAGTGCATTTTCAACGTTAAATCTTGGCCGTCGGACAGCTGAAACCGACGATCCAGAATGCGTCAAGGCTTCATAGGGCATTGTAAAGAGATTGATCGCCAAACTGCCCCTATATGGCCCGGGATGCCAATGTGCCATCCTGTCGCTGCTTGCCCAGTTGGTTGGGCCTGCACCTTATCCTCACCCTAATGACGCCATCACAGCATCGACTCTGCCCAGCTGCCATTTGTCCGCTCCAACCTCTGGATGACATTCCAGCGCCCATGAAAATCCCAACACCGCTTCCCAGCCACGAAATCCTTCCAAGCTAGCCCGCATCCATGCTCAGTTCCATGTCCACACCGGGGAAAGCTTCGTGAGCGACATAGGCACATAGCTGGATTACTACAATTTACAAGGTAGCAATCGGATCGGAGGAGAGGGACATTGGATTTTTTACTCCTCGCGGTAACCAATTCCTGTGGACGCCCGAGCTCCATGAAGACACTCGTTGCAGTCGCGAGAATGGTGGTCTTTTTCTCATAACCCGTGCTGTCCTGCACGCCGATGGTGGGAGGTCTAGTGCTCCCCCACTCGCAGCACCAGGTCGCCACGCCAAGAACCGCCCCGGCGACGACGCCGGCGTTGGAGCAGGCGCCATGCTGCACCACGGTCTCGGCGCGGCCCACGCGTGGCGGCCTGGACGAGGTCAGGAAGGCGCACGCACGGCACATCAAGCTCGGCCTCGACCGCTCCCCTCGGCAGGCGCGGTCGCTCCTCGCGGCGTGCGCGCTCGGGGAGTGGCCAGGCAGCATGGAGTACGCGGCGGCCATCTTCGCCACGCTCGAAGACCCGGAGGCATTCGACTACAACACCCTGATGCGCGGCCACGTCGTCGGTGGCCGCGACCCCACGGCTGCGCTGCGGCTGTATGTAGACATGCTGGAGGACGGCGTCCAGCCCGACGGCTACACGTTCCCGTTCGTCCTCAAGGCCTGCGCGCAGCTCGTGGCGTCGCGGCAAGGGAGGCAGCTGCAGGGACACGCCATGAAGCTCGGGTTCGTCCAGCACGACGAGCACGTGCAGAACAGCCTCATCAGCTTCTACGGCAAGTGCGGCGAGGCGGACCTGGCACGCCGGGCATTCGAGCAGGTAGAGGGCGGGGAGAGGACGACAGCGTCCTGGAGCGCGCTGCTCGCGGCGTACACGAGGGCCGGGCGGTGGGCTGAGTGCCTCGAGTCGTTCGGCGGGATGGCGCGCGACGGTTGGAGGGCCGACGAGAGCTCCATGGTGAGCGCGCTCTCGGCGTGCGCGCATCTGGGCGCCTACGACATCGGCCGGAGGGTACACTGCGCGCTGCTAAGGAACACCGTGAGGCTTAACACGTTCATGGAGACGTCCCTCGTTGACATGTACGCCAAGTGCGGCTGCATCGAGAAGGCCACGGCGGTGTTCGACGGGATGGACGGCAAGAAGAACGCGTGGACATACAGCGCCATGGTGTCTGGCTTGGCGCTGCACGGGGATGGGCGGAAGGCCCTGCAGGTGTTCGACGCCATGGTCAGGGAGAGCCACAGGCCCGACGAGGCCGTGTACGTGGGCGTGCTCAACGCCTGCAGCCGCTCCGGGCTGCTCGATGAAGGGCTTCGGTGCTTCGACCGGATGCGGCTGGAGCACAAGGTCGATCCAAACGCGCAGCACTACGGCTGCATGGTGGACCTCATGGCCCGAGCCGGGAGGCTGGACGAGGCGCGCGCGCTCATCGGGAGCATGCCCACGGGGCCCACGGACACGGCATGGCGGAGCCTGCTCAACGCCTGCCGCATCCACGGCGACATCGAGCTCGCCGAGCGCGCGCTGCAGGAGCTGGCGCGCCTCGGCGGTGCCGCCAACGCCGGAGACTACATAATCCTCGCGGACATGCACGCCAGAGCCAAGAACTGGGATGCGGCGGCCGTGCTCAGGGCGGAGGCGGTGGACAGGGGCCTAGCGCAGGCGCCTGGGTTCAGCGCCGTTGAGGTGCACGGCAGGATGCACCGGTTCTTGTCGCAGGATAGGTCGCACCCTCGGACGGCCGACATCTACGAGATGCTCCACCAGATGGAGTGGCAGCTCCGGTTCGAGGGCTACAAGCCCGACACGACGGAGGTGGCACTGGACGTCGACGACGAGGAGAAGCGGCGCGCCGTTGCCGCGCACAGCCAGAAGCTGGCAATGGCGTTCGGCCTGCTCAGCACGCCGGAAGGGACTCCGGTGAGGGTGGTGACCAACCTCCGGATGAGCAAGGAGTGTCACGCGTACAGCGCGCTGATATCGGTCATCTTTGGGAGGGAGGTCGTCGTGAGAGACCGGAACCGTTTCCACCGGTTCAGCCGTGGCGCTTGCAGCTGTGGGAACTACTGGTAGCGACAGGCATAAACTGAAAAATTGTGTGATGTTATGGGATGGTGTACATACGGGCATTTCTAATTGGATTGTCATTCAAATGTATGATTAGTTTGTTTTATTGTGGATGTTCTGTATGGTACAGATCTGTGCAGCAACATGTGAAATGTCAGTTAAGATTATTTCTTGGAAAATAGTTGCGATTATTGCCACACGAATAATCAGGACTTTCATTTGCCTGCACTTGAAGTAATTCGTACCTTTTCGAAACACACGCGGACTTCCATGGTCAAACTGTGAGGGTAACATCAAGCACGGGTGTAAACGGATATGATAATTTCTGCGATTTTCGAAAACGTTTCAAAGAATACAATTCCGTTTTAAGGGAATCCGACACCCGGATATGGTACATATATGTGCAACAACATGCGAAATGTCTTGTGTGTTTTGTATGTGGCACAAATTACGACTATTTCTTGGATAATAGGTGAGACTAGGAACAATCAGGACTTGCATTTGCCTGCAATCGTAACTTGTCGAAACACACGCGACTTCCATGATCAAACGTTAACATCAAGCCCATTCGCTATGTCTTATCTGAAACTCGTGTATCACCTGTTGCATACCTGCAGTCAGTAGGATGCTTATATTCTGCATGCGACTTCATACGAACCATGGTTGATTGATTGTTGTGTGAAAGTAAAACCAACGAACATGAGCACTAGTAGACATGTTTGATCCTAAGTTGCTACGCATGGATCCAACGGAAACCCAGAGCCACTTGCTTGGTTGGTGAAGCGCAGACCTCAACTATACCACACACTTGCGTTGCCCATGGCTGATTTCAGCAAAAAAGAAGCTTGGTCGTGAACCACTCCCTCAAGCCTGGCAACGCTTGTTTCTGCCGTATTAATACCTGACAACGACGACATCTCCTACCATACTGAAATTCGTATATGACGCTTCGTGTCCGTGGCCACATATATACTCTCTCTTGTAGATGAAAGAGCATATATTTCTGTCAGCTACCTGAATTGCAAATTCTCTTCCGTGGATCAGCAACGGCCTGAAAATTGCATTGTCCTTCCCAGTAGAAGTTGTTGAAACCCTTCAAGATCATCTAGCTCAAGATTTGAGCCACAACTTAGATAAATTAGAACAAACATACCTTAAAACTTGTAGAAGTAGCTGAATAAGACATCAAGGGCTTAATAGACGTAGCCCATCTAATCTTCACCTTCACGGCAGCTGCAAGAGCTGGAGGAAGGTGCAGGAAAATCCTTCCCATGGCTCATGTGCTTGCTGGATTGGGCAGGTAGGGGTTGTGAGATTGTTTCTTACATCTCTTATCTTGTCCCAAAAGGAACACCCCTCTTTATATATGCACAGCACCACAGGGGAACCCACCTGTCATTGGATAATATATGCGCCTCCAGTCAGGGCACTGTAGCACCGTCTTACTGTAGCAGCCGTAATTGTTGACCTAGGTTTAGTCTAGATCAAAAAAATATCCAACATTCTCCCCCTTGATCGTAAGGCTAAACTTTATAAGCCCACTTATCAATGAAATGGCATACGAGATAAAAGGATTATTGTGGTCAATTGTTTAATACCACAGAAACCCAATTACTACAATATACCGCCCCATCTCAAAATGGAACTTCTTTAACTTATGAGCTCCATAAACTTAAACTTAAGTGAAAAATTTATGAGCTCATCTCTTTGTTGAAACTTATACAAAGGCAATAAATTACAACGGTCAATTAAGTACCGCCGAACTTATTGGCTACAGTACATCATTCCATCGAAGAAATGAACCCTCTTTAGATTTGTGGGGAGATGGTGTTGCAATGGTCCCAAGAGTGCAATTTGTTCTCTTATGTATATGTATACTCATAATTATGCGCGCACTTAAAACGAGAACAATATGTTTTCAGAGTAATAATTAGTCCCTTAATAATAGGCTGCCACATAAACTTAATGCCGGCAACGTTAGAAGGCAAGCCTCTTTAAATATGGTGCTCAACACTTAATACCTTAGTATAATGCTTAAGCACCCATTAGCTACTTTATATGTTGTTCAACACTTATGCTTTACATCTAATACTTATTTGTCGAACACCAAAAACATAATTCATCAAGGCCTTGAACATAATTGACTCTGGAATCATTCTTTCACAATGTCTTGGGTCTGGCAGGAACCTCTTGACATGCTACTCGAATTGACTGCACTCTTATATAATATGTCCCAGGATAAATTTCTTAAGATAATCCCTTAATCTTAAATTATTATGGATCAGGGACACAAATCCATATCTTAAAACGTAGGGATCGAAACATGCCACAATTTAATTTGCATCTTAATGATGCCTTTAAGAATTTGGGTGAAGCCATTCCACAATATAGCTCCCCTTTCAAGAGTGAAATTTTTTGTGGATAGAACTTAAAATGATTTCACTCCTTGCAGAATACCTTAAAAATCCACAACTTGGTGGTCATAATATTTCTTGAATGTAAGCATGTAATCCCTTAGTGTGATATATTATCACACAATTACTTTAGTGCTTGTGCCAACTAGGCAAAACTTTTCTTAAATATTTTCCAGGAGGTCCAAACCCGGACTTATGTCTGCCAAAATATCCCGGACACAAAAACTTAAGGGCACATAATAACTTAAACATTAGTAGCAACATGAGAAAAACTTAATGCCCTTGAGGGAGTAAACATAAAATTTCCAAAATGAACTTAACACTCCCTTTTAATGGACCCATCTTAGTGAGTTTTAGCTACATAAGAACATCACTAAGACGAACTTATCAACCCCGAGAGAAAACCTCGGGCCTTATTCAATATCCCTATTGCTCATAATTAAATTGCTCATAATTAACATAAGATTGATCCATCAAAAGTTTGTTATTAAACTTATTTCTTTTTGAGCTTTGTATCATCATAATTCTTTATTTCATAAAGAAGGATTTCCATCTCCAAACCTTAAGGTGGTTAGGTGCCATCATTTTTATCAAACTCCCAACCATATCATATATCAACAAGTCTTTTGATGAGACCCGTTGCTAGAACTTTAGAGGGACCATTCAAAAAATTGGTCCTTAAATTTGTCAAGGTGACCCTCGACGATCTGGGAGTTAGAAATGGCTGTACTCATGATATCCATGATGGAGTTCTTAATTGCCATGCAATATTTGACTGCTCTCTTAAATTTCAACATCATACTTCATTTCAGAGTATCATAATTTTATTATCCCCTTTAAGTGATTTAGGAGAACTATTGTAGAGAGCAGAACCAAAAACTTGTATCTTACTTAAGAAACATGGCACAACCATTTAGCATTAAAAGGCAATCTAATAATTCTTAGTCATAATGATGCCCTTAATAATGATGCCCTTAGGAGATGGAGTCTTTAATAAATCTGACTAAAAGTGGTACTTAGCTCAAACTTGCTTAATATCAAACTTAAATACCTTAATGATGGAATCTAAACATACCTGATAAAATACTTATTCCTAGGTTGAAATTCATTCTTGGAGAAGTTCAATGCTCCCCGTCGAAATGTGGACTGAGCCATAGCTTAACATTTCGACGAACTTCCATAATAAATATTCCACCTTTAGTAGAGAAGTCAATAAAATTTGTAGCACGAATCACATTTTTGGAATGGAGGATGAAGAGCTTAATTTATGCTAATGGATATCTTCCAGTAGCTTTTAAACATTAGCCTCCAGTCCTTCTTTAAGACTTCTCTTTAAAACTTCCTTATTTATGTTTACACATTTTCCTTATGGATATAAAATCCTTTGAGCTTAATCACAGTCCACTTTGTGTGTTTTATTGTAGATAACATAATAAGGTGAACTCAAAAGCTCCATAATTAAATCATGAGAATTCTTCATGATCAACACAATCTTATAGAATTTTGAGAAGCTTCTTCAAATTACTTCTCCATTAATGCCAGAAAACTTTATTATGAAATAACTAGGAAATTATTTTCCTAGATCCTTACTGGCACACTCCCCCAGATTCTTACTGGGTTTTGCTCACAATAAACATTAATAGACAAGAAATCTGTCGTCGTATCGGCATCTTGGATAGGAGACGGGGTCCTGCTAGCCGAGGGTGAACGTAGGGCAAGAAGGTGGACGTCGTCGAGGTCGGGATTGTACACGGCGGTTTACCCAGCTTCAGGCTCCACGCGGTGGCGGAGCCCTACGTGCTGCTATAACTCACTATAAGGCAATAGCCGAAGTACAGGTTACAATGAGTTGGTTGTGTATGAAAGTATGCCCTAAAGGCGTCCTGGGGTCCAGCTTATATAGGCGGCTGGACCTAGGGTTACAAGGAGATTACGTATCCGGCAAGCATACAGAGTCCTAAACCTAGCCGGCAAGTATGCCGCCTTCCTTCTTGGTCTTGGTGGCTTCGTGGGCTTCAGTCTTGGGCCTCCTCCTTGCCGGCATCCGCCTTCCTTGGTCGTCAGCTATCTGGGCCGCCCGGCAGGCAAAGCCTTCACCACCACTGCGGGCCACCCTGGACTAGCCGGATTGATCCATGCTGGTGATACCCCTAGTAGGTATATCCCCAACATTAGCCCCTGGAAGGGTTCGAGTTCTTCAGGCGCCGTCTTCTTCTTGTCGGCAACGTCCGTCTTGTCTTGTAGGCGGCTGAAGAGCTTGAAGCATTCCAAAGTTGAAAGTAAGCGGCGATCCGCCTAACGTAGTCGGATGATTTGCCGCCATCATGGGAAAGACGGCCTGACCGCTGTCAGGAATCTTCCCGCACCAGTCTTGTCAATTGACTGGTCTCGTCAAATGTTGACGGATGACGTCATGCAGTCCACGACAGTTTGGACTTGGGCATGTGTCATGATTGTTTCCCCACTACGCACAAAATCGGAGCGAGGGCCGCAGACACCGTTGCCACGACGTGCAAATCGTGGGCACGTGGCGGAAATCGTGTCCCCCCAATCTCGGGCACGAATCTTGGCGCTGGAAATAAATACCCCAAAGGGCACACCGAGGCAGGTCTTCTTCCCCATTCGCACCCACCGCGGCCTCCTCATCTTCCCGAGCTCTTCCTCCCCGTACTCACCTCCGGCGAGCACAAGCAAAGCTTCCACTGCAAATGGCGAGCACTCAGCAAGATGCGGCGGCGGCAGCGGCGCTGGCTGCGGCCTCGGCGACCCCTGCTGGATCTGGATCTGCGCCAGCGGCGGCGGCGGTGCCCACGACGCGCCATGACCTCTCCCGTCGCCACCGTAGCTGCGGGTGAGGTTCCCACTTCTTCCCCAACTCCGGCGCGCCTGCAGCAACTGCTCCGACCTTCCCTCTCATCCCTTGCGGCGACCAGCTCTGAGGCTGCGGCGGAATCTGCCGCCGCGACGACGACGCCGCGACGACGACGCCGAGGAAGAGGAGACTGGAGACCTTGGCTCCAGGTACTGGCTGCCGTCAGTTATGACGTCAGCCTATCTGAAGGAGCTGGAGGAAGGCGGCTACATACCGCCAAAGACGGAATGCTCCTGGAGGGTTCCAGGCGACGAGGCAGTGCCTGACCCCAAGACGGCGAGCGCGTCATGTTGGCGTCGCACAGCCTCCGCGGTATGTCTTGCCGCTTTCCGCCTTCTTCTTGGCGGTACTTAGTTTCTACGGGCTGCAGCCGCACAACATAGCGCCCAATAGTATTCTAGTGCTAGCCGGCTTCCAGGCTTTGTGCGAAGGGTACTTAGGCATAGCTGCGTCCATAGAGCTATTCAAGTACTGCTTCCTGTGCCGCCGGCAAACCATACCAGGCGGCCATCTAGCAACCTGCGGTAGTGTCACCTTCAACTGCCGCCAACCCGACTGGTACCCAAAGATACCATACATCGAGTCGGTGAAGCACTGGACCAGCACTTTCTTCTACTGCAAGGACATCCCGACACCTGGCAGCACACAGGGATGCCGTTTTTGTCAACGGTCCGCCAACCCACAAGGCCTGTTGGACGGCAAAGGTGCCGCTTAGCAGTTTGTCGGCTGACTTCGAATTGCCGTCAGGCGGATCGAGTTCTTGACGAAGACGATGATGGCTCCGCAACTTGACGGAGTTGACACCGTCATCTGCTGGGTGTCGAGGAAGATAATGCCACTCCGCCATCGCCCACTGAAGATGTGCGAGTACAAGGCGGATGACGCCGGCAACAGCACCTTGACCAAGATGCCTAGAGTACCGGCTCAGAGAGCTTGTCAAGCCTCTGTCGGTGAAGGCGGCTGAAGGCGTCGCCATGTTCACCCATGACAACCCAGCCCCAGCGGTAAGCCAAAGCTACTTTGTCATTTCATTGACATCTTATCCACTGGGTACTGGATTAATGTTCTGTCTTGTTTCCTTTTCAGCTGCAAACCTTGGGGGAGGAAGACTTGGCTCCAAACTGGTACGACACCGGTGCCAGCAAGTCGAAGAAGCGCAAGCTGAGCAGCTCCACCAAGGATTTGGAGAAGAGGAAGAAGGCGGCCACCTCGCTGATGCAGAGGATGAGACCGTGGGGAATGTCCCATTCAAGCGGTAGGCAAACTTTTGCTTTCCCTGACTTAGCCATTTTGATATGTTTGTGCTGACAAACTTGCACTTTTCTGCTTACAGGGGCAAGCCTGCCATGCCCAAGCTCCGCTCCAACTGAAATTCTGCCGGCAGGGCAAGCCACCCGCTCTTCTCCAGCCGCTGCGCCAACAACGCCCACAGTTGGCGTTCCCGTGGTTGTATGCCAGGGAACGTACACAGCTGCTGGTACCGCAGAGGCGGCTACGGAGAAGATGGCGGGCAAGAAATCAGTTGCCGGCCCCACTTTTTCCAAGACGGCTGAAGCTTCGGCTATGATGCCGCTCGATTTATTGCCATGAAGCAGAGATGGATGACAGATGGCGGCTGACCAAGGCGGATCGTCCTCCCATCCTGGCTCTCAATCTGGCAAAGGGTTGCAAGACCCCCGGCAAACGCTAAGGACCATGCGTGAAGGTACCCAAATGGTACGCGCACATGGATGAACTCCACGAGACCCTGCATAACAACTTGAGGTAAAATAGCCTATGGTCCCAGCCCCCGAGCACTTTGGCGGCTGAAAAAATTTAGCCGGCAAAGTGGTCTCGTTGACTAAATAGTGCTAACCATAATGTTGTTTTCGTGCATGCAGGCCGTTCTTGCTTCCAATCTTGAGCTTTTCGTGCTCAAGAGAAAAAAACAAGGAATGCCAGCAACTGCAGCAGGACGTGGAGATGAAGAACGCCCAAATTGCGAGCTTGGAAGAGCTCGCAAAAGGATGAAGGTGACAAAGCTTTCTTTGCCTTCTTTTCGTCCGACTTCTTTTCCTTTTCCGACAAGTATTTTAGTCGTCTTTCTTTTTATTTGTAGAATTACTAAACACTGCGCAAGATATTCTCAAGAACTCCACTGACATGCAAGCTTTGATGAACGAAGCTGCAGATCTTGCGGGCTGGTGGCAAAGCTGAAGGCGGATCACGCCAAGGAGCTGGATGAGCGGGCTGGCCCATGCGCCGAGGTTAGCAAGTTGACGGGACAACTTGAAGCCATGAGCAACAACCTTGACCAGGTGAACAAGAACGCCAAGCGCAGCAGGACCAACTGTCAGGCAGTCCAGCTAGCTCAGGAAACACTTGAAACCATCTGGATGAGGTCAACGCCATCCACGAGCATGTCTTGGGTATCTCTAATCCTTCATTCTTTGTCACCTTGCACTCTTGAAACTTGAAGCTGCAGTGTGTAACTTTGTGTTTGTGCAGTGCCGGCTACTTGGGAGATGACCTGGCTACAACGCCGCGCCTTGCCCGAATCTTGAAAGTTGGCGAAATCGTCAACCAGATTGTCGGCGCAGGCAAAGCATTTGCCGCCAAGTTCTACCCTGGGGAGGACGGCGATCCCGTCATCTTCGATGCTCTGCCGGACCTGCTGGAGAAGGCGGCAGCGAACACGACAGCACACTACGCTCAGCAGCACGAGGCGGCGCCAAGTTGGCATTGGCGATGACGGCGGCGTGGTACCCGGAGGCTGATATTCATCAAGTCACCGAGTACTTCCCCACCGAAGACGAAAACAACCAAGCCATCGTGATGCAGGACGTGCTGCGGTCTGTTCGCGGCTATGCGACCCGGGTTGCCAACATGGTTGACATCCGCAAGTTCTACAAGGAACACCCGGACCCGCATGTTGCCGTAGCGATCCCTCCTTGGCGGATCCTGAAGCTGCCGAGGCGGAGAAGGCGAAGCCGGAGCCGAGCGCAGCCCCAAGGATGGCGGAGCCAGCCCCAAGAATGCCGGCGTCAGCCCCCAGGATCTCTCCACCAGCTCTACCAAGGCGGCAATCCCTTGACTGTCCTCCTGCAAAGGCAGCACAAAACACTGCGTTAATCTGTTAACGCAAAAACTTTATTTTGGGTTGTAAATATTATGGGCCAACTTTTATGCTACACTTGGCGGTAGGCTTATTTAAGTGGCCCGCCTTAATATGTATCTCGCTTGCATGTTTAGCTTTTTCATATGTTGGCGGAACCTCATCTTAGTTACTTTAGCTGAGCCAACCAGGTGCAATACCAACTAATTTAGACTCAGAGACCAAAGCCAGCATGTTGGTGCCAACGACATACTACTAGGCGACCCACACACAAACAGACAGATAAGCATATTAGGCGGTGCAAAGATTGTTTGCGTTTTTAGCCGGCAGACGGCAAATGTCAAAAAGTTTGAACCTTAGCACGGAGCAAAAACTTATTTTGTTTGGTAACTTTTATGACAACAGATATATGATTGCGAGAAAAGACAAAAGATGGCATGATCCCAAAACTGAATGAGCAAACCACAGACTTTTATTTCATAATCATATAGTACTTATTACAATGTGGAAATTGCTAAGTGTAAAAAGGACGTAGCTGCTCAATGTTCCAGGTCGCTTGGTTTCTTCATACTTGTCGTCAACCTTCCTTTTGCGCTTGCGACCTCGCTTCTTCTTGTATCCGTCTCGTGCGTCTACCAAGTAATAAGAACCATTGAGCAACACCTTACTGACCACAAAAGGTCCTTCCCAAGGCGGGGATAACTTATGCAAGCCCTTCCTATCTTGGATTAGGCGGAGGACCAGGTCACCAACTCTAAAACTTCGTTGCCGCACCCTTCTGCTGTGATAACGCCTCAAACTTTGCTGATAGATGGCGGATCGTGCAGGGCAACATCTCGTTCTTCATCAAGTAGGTCAAGGCCATCCTGTCTTGCATCTTCTGCGTCTTCCTGGACGTAGGCTTGAATTCTGGGAGAATCGTACATCATGTCGGTTGGCAACACTGCTTCTGCGCCATAGACTAAGAAGAAAGGAGTAAACTTGGTTGATCTGTTTGGAGTTGTGCGTAAACTCCAAAGGACAGATTGCAATTCATCCACCCAAGCCCCAGCCGCTCTGTGCAATGGTACTTCGAGACGTGGTTTGATCCTTGTAGGACTAAACCATTTGTACGCTCTACTTGACCGTTTGCCTGCGGATGTGCTACTGAGGCTAGATCTAGGCGGATGCCATGCTTATAACAGTATTCCTCGACTTCGCCTTGCGACAAGTTAGTGCCGTTATCGGTGATAATGCTATGAGGCACCCCGAACCGAGAGATTATTCCCCACAGAAAGTTTGCGGCTGTGGCGCCGTCTAGCTTTTTGATAGGCTTAGCTTCAACCCATTTGGTGAACTTGTCTACAGCCACAAGTAAATGTGTGTAGCCACCAGGCGCCGTTTTAAACGGACCAACCATGTCCAAGCCCCAGACTGCGAAAGGCCATGTGATGGGTATTGTTTTAAGCTCTTGAGCCGGCATGTGGATTGTCTGGCATAAAGTTGGCAGCCCCTGCATCTTTTGACAATGTCTCTGCATCTTGCTTGGCTGTCAACCAATAGAAACCTTGTCGGAAGGCTTTTGAAACAAGGGCGCGTGAGGAAGCATGATGTCCACATACGCCGGCATGTATCTCATCCAACAGTTCTCTGCCTTCTTCGGGCGAAATGCACGTTGGTAAACACCAGTGGTGCTACGCTTGTACAATTCGCCTTTGATTATTGTGAATGCCTTGGCTCTTCTTATTATTTGCCTTTTCAAAACCTCATCATCCGGTAACTCCTGATTGATCAGGAAGTCCAAATATGGCGTCGTCCAATCCGGCTTTACCAGTAGACGGCATAGCTAGCATTGTCAACTGGTTCTGCCGATTCTGGGTCAAGGAGGTCTGCTCCTTTATTGACGGCTTGTGTAGGTGTTCCAGGAAAACATCTTTTGGTACCTTTTTGCGTTCAGACCCCATTCTGGCAAGTGTATCTGCCGCCTCATTTTGAGCTCTTGGGATGTGGCGGACCTCGTAGCCTAGAAAACACTTGGCGAATTCGTCAACGGTAGCTCGATATGCCGCCATTGTCTCGCTCTTTGTGTCCCAAGTACCACGTATCTGTTGCGCCACCAAGTCTGAATCTCCGTAGCAGAGGACACGCTGGACGCCAAGTTCCTTGGCAATGTGTAAACCATGAAGGAGAGCTTCGTATTCAGCAACATTATTAGTTGCCTTGAAGTGAATTTGTAACACATAACTAAGCTTGTCTCCTTGAGGGTTTCTTAAAACAATGCCAGCCCCCGAGCCCTGAAGCATTTTTGATCCATCAAAGTGCATGATCCAGTATGCATCTTCAGGGAGAGGTACTTCGTCCATGGCCTCCGTCCAATCTGCTACAAATCTGCTAAGGCTTGAGACTTAATGGCCGTTCTGGGTTTATACGATGTCGAAGGCGGCAAGTTCAATGCCCCATTTGGCAACGCGGCCTGTTGCATCTGTATTATTGATGATATCCCCCAGAGGTGCCTTGCTCACCACCGTTATTGAATGCTCCTGGAAATAGTGCCTTAACTTCCTGGCGGCGTAGAAAACACCGTAGACCAGCTTCTGGTAATGCGGATAACGCTGTTTTGAGGCGGAAAATACTTCACTGATGAAGTAAACCGGACGTTGTTCCGGCAAGTCTGAATTTTCCGTCTTGCGTTCCACAACCAGTACCACGCTAACAACCAAGTTAGTTGCCGCGATGTAAAGCAGCATTGGTTCCTGCGAACGAGGAGCTGCCAAAATTGGAGCAGACGTTAACGCGTCCTTGAGTTGCTGCAAGGCGGCGTCTGCTTCGTCTGTCCACTCAAAGTTGTCGGATTTCTTCAGAAGCCGGTAGAGAGGCAGTGCCTTCTCACCAAGACGGCTAATGAAACGACTGACGGCAGCCGCCGAGCCGGCAAGTCGCTGCACGTCCTTCAGGTCCTTGGGCCTGGATATGTTGAGGATCGCTTTGATTTTTTCTGGATTTACTCTATCCCTCGTTCGGAAACGATAAAGCCAAGCAATTTGCCGGCAGGAACCCCGAAGACGCATTTTTTCGGGTTGAGCTTCATCCTATATACCCGGAGGCTATCAAAGGTTTCTCTCAAATCGTCAAGCAAATCTGCCTTCTTTCTTGACATGACGGCAATGTCGTCAACATAGACGTGAACATTGCGGCCAATTTGCTCGTGAAGGCATCTTTGCATACACCGCTGATACGTTGCGCCGGCATTTTTTAGACCGAAGGGCATCGTGATGTAGCAGAAGGTCCCGTAGGGCGTAGTGAACGCTGTTTTGATTTGGTCGGATTCTCGCATTTTGATTTGGTGGTACCCGGAGTACGCATCCAAAAAGCACAGCAGCTCGGAGCCGGCTGTGGAGTCTATGACCTGATCTATACGAGGCAAAGCAAAGTGGTCCTTAGGACAGCACTTGTTCAAACCGGTATAATCAATGCACATTCTCATTTCCTTATTAGGTTTTGGAACCATTACAGGATTTGCCAACCAATCAGTGTGTACTACCTCCCTAATGAACTTGGCTTCTTGCAACTTGATGATCTCCTTCCCTATTGCTGTCCGCTTCTTCTCACCGTAGCGCCTTATTCCTTGCTTCACTGGTTTGGCTCCTTCGTAGACGTTAAGAGAGTGCTCGGCAAGTTCCCTCGGGACACCTGGCATGTCGCTGATGACCATGCAAAGATGTCCTGATTCTCACGGAGGAACCTGACGAGCGCGCTTTCCTATTTGTCGTCCAAGCCAGCCCCTATGGTGACTTGCTTGGAGCTGTCACCTGGGACCAGATCCGCCTTCTTTGTGTCTTCGGACGCCTTGAAAGTGTTCTTTTGCTCAGCGGTCTTTACATGCTCCGGCAACTGTGACGTATCGAGCTCTTTTTCAACATGGCTAACTCCTCTGCGTGGAGGACTGCCTCAGCGAAGGCGGCGTTGCCACGCTCGCACTCCTTTGCTTTCTTGAAGTTGCCACTGATGGTGATTGTACCATTGGGTCCCGGCATCTTCACTTGCTGTATATGTAACACGGCGAGCCATGAACTTGGCGAAAGCTGGCCGTCCAAAATGGCGTGGTAGGCACTTTTGAAGGGGACTACTTCGAACCTGAGATACTCCGAGCGGTAGTTTGTCTCAGGCCCAAAAGTAACCTCCAATTGATGCTTCCCATTGACTTGGCTTGCTTTCCCGGAACGATGCCATGAAACTTGACTTTGCTGTAGTCAAGCTGGCTTTCCGACAAGTTCATGCGCTTCAGTGTGTCCGCGTAGATGATGTTGAGGCTGCTGCCGCCATCCATCAACACCTTGGTGAGCCTGAAGTTATCGACAATTGGGTCGACGACAAGGGCGTATTTGCCGGGGTGAGGTACGTGATCTGGTGATCATCTCTATCCCAAGTTATTGGCTCCTCTGACCAGTCTAGATACTGGGGAACGTCTGGTACTGTGGCGTTTAGCTCGCGCATCTCCGCCTTTTCTTCTTTTGCCGAAGGAGTGCCCAGAAGCACACCAATTGGCCATGTACCTTGGGATATTTCCTTTCTTTGCGCACCAGCTTGGGTTCCTCATCCTCGGACATGGAACTGCCCCATCATCATCTTCCTTCTTTGTCTTCTCAGCCTTTTTGCTCTTTTTTGATTTCCAGCCAACCTCGGGGTCCTTCTTGAAGTCCTCCATGAACCGGCATTCCCCTAATGTGTGGTTAACTTTGCCTAAGGACGCGTGGATTGGGCAGGGCAAGGCTTTCGCCTGATCGTATGTCAGGCGCTGCTTGCTGGAGCCGCCATCTTTACCCTTTCCTTTCCACTTGCGGTTGCCGCCTTTGCCTTCGAAGGCGGCGGCGACCTCGTTTGATGGTCCGGCTTTGTCATCCTGGGGAGCCTTGCGTTTGTGACTTGCTCGCCTGTTTGGCGCCATATCATGTGCGCCATCTCCATCGCGTGCATCATCATCCGCCTGTGCGTACATGGCTGCTACTTCGAGCATGACTCCGAGATCCTTGACTTGCATGCGTACGAGCTTATGTCTGAGACTTGAGCCCTTCAGGAGGCCTGTGGTGAAGGCATGGATTGCTTGATTGTCGTCTACGTTCTCGCAGCTTGCCTTTGTTTGAATCCACCTTGCCAAGAAGCTTGTAGCTGTTTCATCTGGCTTTTGCACGCAACGAACCAAATCTGTGTATGTATTGGGTCGCTTGTACGTGCCTTGGAAGTGCTGCGTGAACACCTTTTCCATGTCATGCCAACTATGAATGCTTTTCTCCGGCAAGTTTTCGATCCAGCTTCGGGCTGTCCCCTCCAGCATGAGGGGAAGGAAGCGTGCGGCGACGAGGCCATTGCCTCCGGCAATTTCAACTGCCAGCGCGTAGTCCGACAACCATGAGTTTGGCTTGTCCGCTCCATTGTACCTTTGATGAGTTTTTGACACTGATGTCATGTCTCGGGTACTTGAACGTTGCGGATGGCTGGGCCAAAGCACTCAGGTCCTAGATAGGCATCTTGCTTTCCAGCCTTGATGTCATTGAGACGATGTCTCGCGTCTTGCGGACTGAGCTGTTTGCCAGATCTATCGGCAGGCTCGTCCTGCGCTGCCCGGCTGTGCCTAGGCTCGTTGTGTCCCCGGCTTCCGCCTTCGTGCCTGGGCACTGGTGGTGGGGACTGTGTGCGGTCCCTGCTTCTTCTTGGCGGCGGGGCGTTGTCGATTGCCGCCACTCCTTGGCGGCTGCTTGCTGCCCCTGCTTCCGCCTTCATCCCGCCTAGGCGGAGGGGGTGAGGCCTTGCGCCTGTTGCCGGTCTGGACGCCTCGTCACGCTGCCTTTTGGGAGGTGGTGATTTGCGTGGGTCTTCTCCTTGTCCTTCCCTTTTCCGTGGCTACTGGAGCCGGACGGATCTTCGGGTTGCCACCGGCCGCAGCTTTGCAAGCGTTGGATTTGATTCCAACTTTCCTCCCCTTGCGTCCGCCATGTCGGCGCGAGAATCAGCACGGGCCTGCTGCTCTAGAGCTTTGTGAGCAAGGATCGATGCGTAGTAATCTTCTCGTCCTTGTCATAGTCATCATTGTTGAGGATGTCCAAGGCGGCTGCAGTGTTGAGGACAGGGGTTGCGAGGATGACGTCCCCGTTCTTGTCCTTACGCTGCGGCGCTGTAGCCCACTCGAAACCAAGCTTTTGGGCAGGGGATTTGAAGGTGTCATGATCCCTGCCTTTCTTGCTTTTCTTCTCGCCACTTGTCCTGCCGGCTTGGGCAATGGGTGGTGGTGAAAAGATTGCGCTTGGGGTCACTTGGCGGTTATCTTGGCGTTTTCCTCCTTGGCTTCGTCGAGGAGGCTCTGGACCTCTGCTTGCTTGCTTTTGAGGTACTCAGTTTGCTCCACCAAGGTGTTTCGAAGTTTCTCCAAATCAGCCGGTTGGTTTTGTCGTCACCGGCGTGTGCAGAACTTCCGCCAGGCCGCCATGTTCCCTATCTTGCTGGGCTCGCCCTTCTCCAGAATTCTTCTTCGGAGCCCCAGGAGGCTCTGGAAACTGTGGATCGGTTGCCGGGGTCCCCAGGTTGGCGGCGTCAGTTGCCGCCGCCTTCTCTGAGGCTGCACCGGTGACATCCGCCACAAAAACCTGCTGCATGTTGACGGAGGAGCCCGTAGCCGCCTCAGAAGGCGGAGGATCAGGTGTAACAAAACACTGCTTGACCCGTTGCTCAAACATGCTGGCAGAATCTTCTTCGGAATCAGAATCTACGTTGACGTGAACGGTAGATCTGGATCCGGCATCCGACACATCATCCTGGAGCGCAGGAAGAATAGATTCGGGATCTTGACTGTTGGGCTGGGAGTCTGATCCCAGTCCCGTCATGCCGACAAAGTGTAGATCTGAATCTGCGGACTCCTCAGGGAGGCAAACTCAGATCCGTCTTGATTGTAGGGCGGGTGGGATGGCGAATAAATTCGCGGCAACCCATACGCCTCAGAAGTGTAGCCGATGAACACATCGACGCCGCCAAACGGCACAACTCCGCATCCGACAATGTAGTCGTCTGCGGGGATGTAGGACTCGTCGCAGCTGATGTAGTGGTTGTCGCCGTAGCGAACAGCGCGGCCGACGGCGATTGTTTCGCCGATGCCGCCAAGGTTCCCGCCTGGAACGTGACGCCTGACGCCTTAGGCCCCACGGTGGGCGCCAACTGTCGTCGTATCGGCATCTTGGATAGGAGACGGGGTCCTGCTAGCCGAGGGTGAACGTAGGGCAAGAAGGTGGACGTCGTCGAGGTCGGGATTGTACACGGCGGTTTACCCAGCTTCAGGCTCCACGGCGGTGGCGGAGCCCTACGTGCTGCTATAACTCACTATAAGGCAATAGCCGAAGTACAGGTTACAATGAGTTGGTTGTGTATGAAAGTATGCCCTAAAGGCGTCCCGAGGTCCAGCTTATATAGGCGGCTGGACCTAGGGTTACAAGGTGATTACGTATCCGGCAAGCATACAGAGTCCTAAACCTAGCCGGCAAGTATGCCGCCTTCCTCTTGGTCTTGGTGGCTTCGTGGGCTTCAGTCTTGGGCCTCCTCCTTGCCGGCATCCGCCTTCCTTGGTCGTCAGCTATCTGGGCCGCCCGGCAGGCAAAGCCTTCACCACCACTGCGGGCCACCCTGGACTAGCCGGATTGATCCATGCTGGTGATACCCCTAGTAGGTATATCCCCAACAAAATCCATTGGATTCTCGTCAATACTCCAATAATCAAAATTTCTTTAATGAGAGCTCATTATTTTGGTATATACTTCATTACTTATGACCTCATGAAATAATAATATGTACATAGACTTAACTCATTTCTCATAAGAAACATTAAATCAGCCGAAAACATTATGGCTGAATTAAAAAAGATTAGCAATAGGGATAAAATTCATGATCACGAATATTTTATAGTGATCATGTAGAACATAATTCCTTATGTAAACATTAATCTTTAGGTAATGACACATGTATCCAATCAACTTTGGTCAGAATAAATTCACGTGCCACAACCTATCCCAAAATAATCATTAAATTTCCAAACAAATATTCCCTTTGGTTCCATCATAATTGGAGATGACTTAATTAGAGATAACTTAATGATCATAAATATTGAAAACTTCATCAGTTGATTGATCTGGGAATAAATCAGAGGCACTTAATAACAGAAGCGTATTTAAGACAATTGATGTCTTTTACCTTAATTCCCCGAAGGTACTGGCATATTGCATTATGTCCATAAGCAAATTATGCATGAATATTTCCCAGATCATAAACTTATTTTGTTGATCTGATCCACATCAGCTTTGGCCAGAAATGGACGAGAACAACAAACTTTTGCGAGCAAGTATTTGTTAATCAGTTTTGGCCAGAATAACAAATACATGTCACACTTTATAGCCTCTTAAACTTCTTTCACCGATCTAGCCCACATCAGCTTTGGCCAGAAATGGACAAGACCGACAAAAATTTGTGGTCAGATACTCATCAATCAGCTTTGGCCAGAATGATAAGTATCAGCCACACTTAATTAGAATCATGTCTCTGTACACTTCTTTTATTGAACTGGTCCGTGGACCAGAACAACTAAATTTTGTGATCATGTGTTCATCAATCAGCTTTGGCCAGAATGACAAACACAAACCACACTTTATTTAAATAGAGACATTCGATAGCAACAACTTCATATAACATGCATGGCTTAAGGACGGAAACTTTATTGATGGGCAATTATACTTGACATACCATGGTTCAGTGAGATATAACCATGAAAAGTCAACTTTAGATATTCTTATGCCCAAAACTTAAATATTGCTCAGATCAAGGGCCACTTAATTTTGAATCCTCGCACTTAGTTTTCCTTATCATCATAATCCCTTCTCAGTACATCATAATTTGCAATACCTTTTTTTTTAGGTATTTCAGGAGGATTATAAAGGAGAGCCCAACTAGAGTGATCTCAAGCTCCTCCTTCCATAAAACATAATTGCTACCATTTAGTTACTCCATGCCATTAATTATTTTGGCAATGAGAGAGACAATAAAATGCTTCAATAAGCATCGTTTTCATAACTTCTTATTTTGTGGTCAACATACCCGTCAATCAACTTTGGTCAGAATGACGAGTATAAGCCACACATAATTAAATCCTCACATGCATAAACTTCATTCATCAACCCGGTTCACATCAGCTTTGGCTAGAAGCGAACCGGACCAATAAAATTTCATGGTCAAAATGCCCGCCAATCAGCTTTGGCCAAAATGACGGACATAAGCCATGCTTTATTTGAGGATCAACCAATTTCTTTTGCAGCGAAAATTTATGGCATAATGGTAGCAATAATCATTATAATAAATTTTGGAGAACATTATTATCATAACGGCCCTTTCTTTAAATGATACATTATTCTAAGCAATAAAAAACTAATTGTTTCGGGGCTTTATTCACATAATTGGTCATCATAATAACATAAAAGTCCCAAACCTAATTTTATTGGACCACTTAAACTTTACTAATCATAATGAAAAGACATCACAATAATTTAACATGACACATGAGCATAATTAAGACATAAAACAATTATGACATAGAAATAGCAATAATCATCATAATGATGAGTGCCATAAAATAATTTGCTAATGATGATAAAACATTGGAATGACAAAACATATAAAACATCACTGATAATAATAACAACAGGCATAATAAAAGGTGCTGAAAATAAGCCCTGAAATTTGCCCTAAAATGTGACATTTTATCACATAAGAATTTAATCATTATTTCATTATTAGGGTAATATAACTTTCCCTAAAAAACATTCTGCCCAGATTTTTTTTCTGGCATTAGAATTCTGCCGAAACTGGGCCAAACCGGCCCAGCCCAGCCATTAACTCCCCCTTGTCCCCAAAAAAAGAACATAAGCCCAGTGGGCTGTGACTAGAAAACCGTCCAGCTGTTGGATCTCCATCCGACGACCCAGGAGGCGCGCGTGCGTGGGACAAAACCACCGCATCACCGCCACCCCCGAAACCCTAATCCCCTTTCTCTCCCCGTTCTTTCCTTCCTCCCCAGCGTCACCCGCGACAGCGGCAGCGGACGCAGCCGAGCGAGGCGACGGTGAAAAGCGCCTCGGCACGAGCCGAAGAGAGGGAGAGAGAAAGCAGCGGCGTTGCTCTGGCCCCCTCGCCGGACCTGCGCGCGGCTTTGGGTAGCACGTAGCTCCGTCGAGCGGCTCCGGGCAGCGCCCTCAGCGAGGCGGACGTGCACGCCGGCGGGCGTCCCTGCGGCGGCGACGGCTCCCTTCGCCAAGACCGGCACGGCGGCAGGCAATAGCGACAACCACCGGCCAGTGCAGCGGGGTGCGAGGCGGCTCGGGTCCGAGCCCGAGCGCACCCGCATACGTCAGGTGTCGGCTCCGACGGCGTTGTGGCCAGCACCGGCGACGAAGCCCTTAAGGTATACCTCCGCTATCCTTAAACGTAACATTAGGGTTAGGGTTCTTCAGGGAAAAATTGGGGAATTTTCTTGAGCTAGGGTTCCGGAATTGGGGAATTTCAGAAGCTAGGGTTTCATAAAATTGGGGATTTCCTTAGCTTCTGAATCAAAACTATCTCATCCCCACTTAATACTCATTTAATCCGAAACCCCAACGCAATTACAGAGGGAAACATGAGCTCTAGGGTTTCCAAAATTTGGGGATTTTCATTAAGAATTGCATAATAGCAACAATCCCACACTGGATCATTAATCAGAAACCCGTGGAGCCTTAAAATGATTCATTAGAAAGGATCCTTAATGATTTAGGGCTTGACTTTGAGAGAAACAGGGCCTAGACTTAATCCTTAGGCTTAAACAGAAAACAGATCAAGCATGATCTGGAGCTTAGAGGGCTCAATCTTGAGCAAGCAAGGCTCTGATACCAATGTTGAAACCCTTCAAGATCATCTAGCTCAAGATTTGAGCCACAACTTAGATAAATTAGAACAAACATACCTTAAAGCTTGTAGAAGTAGCTGAATAAGACATCAAGGGCTTAATAGACGTAGCCCATCTAATCTTCACCTTCACGGCAGCTGCAAGAGCTGGAGGAAGGTGCAGGAAAATCCTTCCCATGGCTCCTGTGCTTGCTGGATTGGGCAGGTAGGGGTTGTGAGATTGTTTCTTACGTCTCTTATCTTGTCCCAAAAGGAACACCCCTCTTTATATATGTACAGCACCACAGGGGAACCCACCTGTCATTGGATAATATATGTGCCTCCAATCAGGGCACTGTAGCACGGTACTCCGTCTTACTGTAGCAGCCGTAATTGTTGACCTGGATTTAGCCTAGATCAAAAAATATCCAATAGAAGTAACTAGATCTGGTGTCATTTGCATCGAGTAACTAGAATCCATTATGTATGCTGGAGAACGTACGTATGGCCTGATCAATCACTGCATCGGATCGGGTGCGGTGCACAGGGTACCAATGAATTTCTTTATCTGCAATTCTGCATTGGGGAAACCGATGATCACGGTGGAAAAAACAAAGGGAAACAACAAAGTGATGACTAGGTGATTCACCAACTCCGTGATTGGATCTTACGGTTGCGTCTGCCAGAAACGCAGAGTGTTCGGTATAAATGTGCGTCGGCATCATAATATTTTAGAAAGCTGCAGGAGAAAGAAAAATAGATTTCTGTATATATATCCCCAAAGTAAATGATGTATGGTAGGTACTTTAGATGTTTAGATTACTGCGGCATTTGCGACGGCCATGCACAGATGTTCTGATCATGGACATGGTTAGGTTCTTTTTTTAGAACCAAGGCAAAACTTTGCCAGACCCGAAGATCAAAAGAAAAATGCAAAATACAAACTACTATAGCGTAGGGGTGGATATTGAGCCAACTCGACTCAACTCGTAAATACTCGTTAGTTAACGAGCCAACTCAACTCAACTCATTAACTAAACGAGCTCCAGACCCCAACTTGGCTCGACTCAATAAAAACTCGAGCTGGCTCATTAAACTCATTAAGCTCGGTAATAAACGTTAATAACATAAGCATGTATAGCGTGCGTAGTCAATATTACAACATAAACTTAAATATTCTAACATTTCTTAACAGATCATTGTCCATAGCTTAAAAACCAACAACATGATAGAACATAACTGTTATATATGGCCTGCATGGCTCTAGTGGCTATGCTCCCACGTAGGCATGGCCTAAGTATTCTTATAATCTTAGGCATATTACGAGCTACACGAGTTTAACGAGTACTCGTAACTCGACTCATTAAGCTCGTTTTCTTAATGAGCTAGAAATGTCAGCTTGGCTCAACTCATATGTGCCCGAGTTCGAGCCGAGTTGAGCCGAGTTTTCGAGTACTCGTTAAGCTCACGAGTTTTGAGTTTTATTTCCACCCCTATATAGCGGCACGATGAAACTCAAGTGTCTGCTCCAATTTGTGCCCCCACCCCTACACACATTGATTTTTTCCACAATAGTGCTTGGCATGAGCTCACGGTTCCGGATTCGGTGTTGCGATCATTCTAAATCTCCAAAGAGACTAGCGTGACAAGCGATGCCAAAACTCCCACTCGCATACCGTGAGCATTATCGACTGAAAAAACAACCAATTCTTGATGATGGCAAAGTTTGGCCGATTGTAAGCGAAGGGTCAAACCCAACCAAGACCAAATCCCATTTCAGATTCACAAAGCATATCGGCACGGGAACATGATTTGTGTCGCCGACTCGTGCTCCATCTTGCATAGGCGGCAAAGGCCGCAATTTAACCATTCTCGCCGCTTCATCTGTCATCTATACTTGATCCTGCAAAATTAGCCACACAAATAATTTACATTTCACACAAGCCTAGTTGCTCCAAACCGCCAGCTGCATAACTGTGGGTATCACACCACAAATTAGGTGTGGTAAGCTTATGCCGCCGAATATCCCCCCGAAGCCGTTATGTTCCAAGATAATATCACCCGGTTCAATTTCGTGGAGGTGCATGTCTTGAATAAGAACCAAAGGTTGAAAAACTCAATGATGTGATACACTGAACACTGTCATCTTGCAACTAGTGTCAGTTTTGTTGATTCAAAACTCAATAACAACTCAAATACAAAACCATGGCGGTACCCTCTCTTTTCCATAAGGTCAAGCAAATATTCGCAGTGTACCGAATCAAATGCTTTCTTGATGTCGAGGTTGAAAAGTAGAGAGAGGATGTTTGTTCGCTGCAACCATCACGCGTAATTGTGCATATACATGAAGTTGTCGTGGATGCTTCTAGGTTTGATGAAAGCGCTTTGAGATCTAGAGACCAAGGTGGTCAGGAAAGGCACCAATCTTGTTGACATCATTTTGGATACTATATGTACATTTACATGGATGAGGCTGGTAGTCCGAGATATAGTCCACACTCCTTCTTAGGAAAGGGCAATGTTTGCCGAGTTTAGCCGATGGAAAATATCCGCATGCAAGTTTGAGAAGAGATGGATAATTCTCATGATGTCTGTCTTAATGATGTCCCATCATTTGAAGAAAGTGTCGATGAACCCATCGGACCTCCACACCGTGCCACTAGGGATTTCTTTGATAGTCGCACAAGTCTCCACCTCGATAAGACGCTCGTCCAACATGGATAGGTCACACTACGCGAATCGAATTTCACCCAACAGAAGTCTGAGGGTGAACTGGTCGTCGTCACCACCCCCTAACCTCTCTCGTGCCTACCTCACTGCCGCCCCCATACCCCTCTCCGTCACCCATCCCGCCGTCAAGGGACATCGACGGGCAAACGCCACTTGCTGGACATGATCGACTGGCTCTTGTCCCCTCATCTTCCAGGACCTCCGGTCAAGCTTGGCGTGCGGCCCTGTACGGTTTCACGTTTGGCGGAGCTCAGAAACCGGGCGGTGGCACCGGAATGTTTTGGTGGTGGTATGGTTGTGGAGATTGCGAGGGTTGCGGTGGCTGGCCGTGGACCTAGGTAGCGGTGGTTGTGGCAACATGTGTAGCGACGACAAGAAGATTGACGACGGAGAAACCATCCATGGGGATCATCCTAATTTGGCAAAGGCATGGCACTATGGATGGCTTAGCGGCTCCTTCACGTCGACCATTGTGCAGATTAGGGATGGAGCGCGGTCGCGGTTGTGGCTTGACAACATACATGATACTGGACGGAGATCCCCATTTTTTCTAAATCTTTCATATAGCAATGGCTAGGCCATTGTGTTTTGGTGGTGTCCGTCACTTTCATATACTCCCTCCGTATCAAAATATAAGACTTTCTAGCTATTCCACACATGTTTGTGTGGAATATTTTGATACAGAGGAAGTAGAAAGTAGCTAGAAATTCTTATATTTTGATACAGAAGGAGTAGATCAATTTGTTGTCATTGTTGGTTGTTGTATGCCTTGGATCTTTTTGATTTTCTTCCTAATAATTTAGTTGTGTGCATATGAATTGGTCTTGAAATTAATTTGTTGCTGAAACCGGGTATCCTCGAATATATTACCCTTTGTCTTAAGATAAGGCTTATCGTATGTGATTGGACCTCTCCCTTCCCCCCGCTACAGTACTGAGGAAGGGCGATTTGTGCACCCCCCCGCGTTGACCACCTCGCCGCCGTCGATCCGCTCGATTCCTCGCCTCCGGCGGCCGCTCCGGCGGCGGGAGGTTGGGGAATCGGCGGATCACGGTGTGTATATAGTGTAGGTCGTCGTAGGTTGCTAGCCGGAGGCGCTGTGGAGATGGCGGCGTCGCCGGAGTGGCTTTTGCAGGTGGCTTCCTTCTCCTCTGTGGTGGGTGCTCCGGTGGAGCTTCGCTGCAGATCTGCCGCCCTCAGCACACTCCCGGCTCGGTGGAGCCCCCGAGTGTGCTTTCCCCTCGCCGGAGGCTGTGTGGCGGCGCCGCCGGCTTTTGTGGATCTTGAAGGTGAAGTTGCAGGTGACCAAGATGGCGTCGCCGTCTGTCGTGCAGGGTGGAGGTGCTCAGGTGCCGAGGAGCGTCGACTTCCTGGTCGTGAAGGGGATCCTCCCAGTCCAAGGTTATGGAGGAGCAGCGGCGGGATTCGCCGGCGTAGCGGCCTGTTCGACGGAGACGAAGCCAGAGCTCGGAAGGACTTCATTGTAATTTTCTATGTTTCTGGGCTTTTCTGTAAGAGTCTTGGTTAGTTGTAATCTGATCCTTCCTCGCAAAAAAAAAGGCTTATCGTATGTGATTAATCTCTTATTAATTACTACTCCCTCCGTTCCATATTAGTGGGCATAGCTTTGTCTAAATTCATATGTATCTAGTTAAGTATTTAGACTAGATACATGTGTATCTAGACAAAGTTGTGTCCACTATCCTAACAGGCGGCGGCGGCGGAAAAGTTTTCCTGCTCCAATCTCCGGCGAATTTACTGGGGCCCTCTCCTTCCGCTTGCCGCTCCGGCGGCAGGAGGGAGGGGACCCCGTTTTTTGCATGGTAATTAGGGTTAGGAGCTTTCTGGCATGGTGCGCCGTTGGGGTGGTGGGAGCGGCGCCCGGGCAAATAAATCTGCCTCAACTCTACTCCCACACCGACGTTGTCCTTCATGGCGGCGTCTCGGAGTTGGTGGCACTGTGTGCTTGCCGATCTTTCAGATCGGTGGCTGTGGGGTTCATGGATGGTGTCGGCGAGGCGGCGGCGACGACTCCATCAGATGGGTTTTTCCTTCTGCTTTGTCCCCGTTGCTGCGGCGTTGTCTCCGGCGCCATGGTGGAGCAGAGAGGATTCGTCCAGGAGTACGTGCAGACGGTGGTCTGCACTGGTGACAGCTGGAAGATGGTGCACCTTGTGGTGGGTTCGTGGTTGGAGGCTGACGGTTCTGGTTCCCTACTCCGACGACGTCGTGCGGGGGTGCCAGTGCTGAAGTTCGATGGCGTGTCCGGGATCGTGCTGCCCCGGTCTGATTCTTTCAACGGCAATGGTTTGTCCTATGGCAAACTACTTTGGAGGTCTGAAAAGCTGATGATCAGCGATGGAGCCGCGTCGAGCTCGGGTGAAGAGGTGATCTGTCTATTTTTTCTTTGGTGGCTGGTACGCTGGTGCCGAAGAACATGGATAGTCGTCGGTTTGTCACATAGGTTTATCCTATCTTTTCAGATCTGTAAGATCGGTGTATACGTACTTTGTATCTCGTCTTTTATTTATCAATGAGAATCGTATTACCATGAAAAAAAAATATGGATCGGTGCGGTAGTAGATCAATTTGTTTTGCATGGCATAGTAGCTGATCGAGCCACAATCGACATGTTCTGATCGGAAAAGATAGCAATTGCGTTTCTGAAAGAAATGAAAAAAAAAACGCACGCACTTTTGAAAGGTGGGTTGGCGAGAGAGAGAGAGAGAGAGAGAGTGGCGGCCACCGTGTTCGCGCCTCTTCCACACCTTGCTCTCCCCGACTTCTCCTACCTACCCACCTCGCGCTCCTACCTCCGTTGCTCGCCCACGTATTTATTCGCAACACCTCAAAGCTCACACACATTTAGCAACCAACCATTGCCTTGAGTGTGCATAATTAAGCTTCTCCAGCTTCGCTGCGTGCACTGGTACGAGCTCGCGAGCCATTGCCTCGTTGGCCATTCCAAGGAGCACCCTGTTGAGGATCATGATCACGGTGGCGACGCCCGAGGTGCAGCAGCCGCAGATCGCGGCGTCTGCCGCCGTCGAGGCGTTGTCGGCGGTGCCGGAGGCGACGATCTTCAGGTCCAAGCTCCCGGACATCGACATCCCGAACCACCTGCCCCTGCACGAGTACTGCTTCGCGAAGGCGGCCGAGGCCCCGGACGCGCCGTGCCTCATCGCCGCGGCGACGGGGAGGACGTACACGTTCGCCGAGACGCACCTGCTCTGCCGCAAGGCCGCCGCGGCGCTGCACGGCCTCGGCGTAGGCCACGGCGACCGGATCATGGTGCTGCTCCAGAACTCCGTGGAGTTCGCCGTGACCTTCTTCGGCGCGTCTTTCCTCGGCGCGGTCAGCACGGCGGCGAACCCGTTCTACACACCGCAGGAGATCCACAAGCAGTTCGTCGCTTCCGGCGCGAAGTTGATCGTCACACAGTCCGCCTACGTCGACAAGCTCCGGCACGAGAGCTTCCCGCGAATCGGCACGGGCGGCAGCGAGACCGAGACTCTCAGCGTGATCACCATCGACGACGAGGCGAGCACCCCGGACGGCTGCATCCCGTTCTGGGGGATCGTGTCCTCCGCCGACGAGAGCGCCGTCCGGCGGTGTCCATCTCCCCGGACGACGCCGTGGCGCTGCCCTACTCGTCGGGCACGACGGGGCTGCCCAAGGGCGTGGTGCTGACGCACCGGAGCCTGGTGTCGAGCGTGGCGCAGCAGGTGGACGGCGAGAACCCGAACCTGCACATGCGGGCCGGGGACGTGGTGCTGTGCGTTCTGCCCCTGTTCCACATCTTCTCGCTCAACTCGGTGCTGCTGTGCGGGGTGCGCGCGGGGGCCGCCGTGATGCTGATGCCCAAGTTCGAGATGGGCGCCATGCTGGAGGGCATCGAGCGTTGGCGCGTGACGGTGGCGGCCGTGGTGCCGCCGCTGGTGCTGGCGCTGGCCAAGAACCCCGTCGTGGAGAGGCACGACCTGAGCTCCATCCGGATCGTCCTCTCCGGCGCCGCGCCGCTCGGCAAGGAGCTCGAGGACGCGCTCCGTGGCCGCCTCCCGCAGGCCATCTTCGGACAGGTATGTATATATGTGATCGCTGTTTCATTGGCATTCTCAGAGAAGACGATCAACTGTTTCATCTACCTACACTGCAAGATTGACAAATGAAGCTTATCCTCCTTCCTTGAGCCCATATAGTTAGATCTTGTGAACATGGTAGGAGTATACAAATAAGGTTTGTCGTGTTGTATAGTTAGATCTTGTGAACATTGTATAGGAGTACAAATAGGGTTTGTCGTTATTGTAGAGTGACATGTACTAGTCGCCCAACCAGGCAATTTCTTCGCTTTGTCTTCATAGCCCAACACCACACACTCCACCAGACTCTGCGAGTAGACGTGCTACACGAGTGCCCGCTCGACAACTTTTTTTTTGTGAGGATACATCTGGTGATTACAGCAAGTAGGTAGAAAAGACCACCACAAAGATAGAAAATACAAACAGGTCCTTCTGCATCGATGTCGCCGGCGAAGAGTCCGTGCCGATGACGCGCCGCCGCCGCAACTTCCCAGAAACCTTGGAACGGAAGAAGCCCCCTAGCAGACGGGAAGTCGTCGATCCTCGAACCACGAAGAGCCTCCACCCTACTCCATCGGCAACATCGCTTGCATCACCACCATCTGCATCGAAGTCGTCAACCGGATCCGCCGCAAGAAGATCCGGAGGGGGGAGCCCCGCACACGGCGATCCCAGAGGACCGCGAGCGCGAGGAAGGGGGCGGCGCTCCGCCGTGGAACTCCAAGGAGCTTCACCGCCGGAGAGGACGAGCACCACCTGCAAACACAACACCGGCCACGCCACCACCTCCATGACGACGCCGGCTGGGGCCCTACTGCTACCTACACTATGTACACGCCGGGATCCGGCGATTCCCCATCCTCCCACCGCCGGAGCGCTGCCGGAGGGTGGGGAAACACGTGAATCGCCGGCGGCGAGGTGGGAGCAGAAGGAGTTCTCAAAAGTCGCCTCTCTCTACTGTGCGGGAGGAGGGGAACGGTCCAAGGTGCGTTCTCGGGATGCCCGCTCGACAACTTGTCCACGTGTTTCGCGCCTCGCGAGACATGCACATGCATGCAGATGGACGAAGTAAAGTAGCCGTTGCTTCTTACACCGGGAACAGTTAGTGTGTTGCCGTATGGGCAAAACGGTGGTAACTGCAAAACTGTTCTACAGCTATCCCTCCGTGCACAAATAAGTGTATATCTACGTTTACGTTTGCACTAAATTGAAAGATAAAAATTCTGACCAATTTTATAGGAAGAAGTAGCACATGACATCAAGTTGGTATATTTTGAAACTTCATTTCAAAACTAAGCTAATTATACCAATTTAGTGTCATAAATGTCATTGCGAAACATAATACAAACACATAAACTCACATACACGCGCATTCACTCATCCGTATAAACGCACGCACGCACCCCCTACCATTGTGAGCACCTCCGAATGATTGAGCCGACGGGTCGTGTTTTGAGATTCACAAAGTCATCATAAACGACTCCTTATCGACGGAAGCGTCACTTCCCGCCAGAGGCGGAAGCAGGATTAGTGAAATTAGGACGTTGAGGGGGCCGGTTAGAGAAAAAAACATAAAATCTGCACTGTTCATATGCTTATTAGGACCTAATCCATGCTGTTAGGGGGGCCGGGGCCCCTGCTGGTCCTCCCACACCTCCCGCTGAAAAATATTTGCTTAAAATTAGAAACAACAATATCAAATCTAGGATATAAACTCCGTTGGACTAAGATAACCTACTAACTATCCAACCATAACCACGTATAACCACATGACTTTCAATAAGTTTGACTTAGAAATACGCACGATACGGCGCGTAGCTAACCACATCTGAGCCGCAAGCGGCAGCTACTACCTCGAGAGATGGTCCTCGGCAGGCGCGTGGGTCGCGTGGTGCGTCCCACCAGTCAGTGACTACTCCCTCAAGACACTGACACGTGAGGTTGTCGCTGTGCTCACGTGCAGGGTTACGGGATGACGGAGGCCGGGCCGGTGCTGTCCATGTGCCCGGCGTTCGCGAGGGAGCCGACGCCGGCCAAGTCCGGCTCCTGCGGCACGGTGGTGCGCAACGCCCAGCTCAAGGTGGTGGATCCCGACACGGGCCTCTCCCACGGCCGCAACACGCCCGGAGAGATCTGCATCCGCGGACCACAGATCATGAAAGGCTACTTGAACGACCCCGTGGCCACCGCCGCGACCATCGACGTCGAGGGATGGCTCCACACCGGCGACATCGGCTACGTTGACGACGACGACGAGGTCTTCATCGTCGACCGCGTCAAGGAGCTCATCAAGTTCAAGGGCTTCCAGGTGCCGCCGGCCGAGCTGGAGGCTCTGCTCATCGCGCATCCGTCCATCGCCGACGCCGCCGCCGTCCCGTAAGACACAACCCGTTAATGATGTACATGGCCTCTTCAGTACCACAAGCAGTTGCCCGGAGTAATTAAATTAACCGGATGTATGTAAATGCACGGCATGCAGGCAAAAGGATGACGCCGCCGGTGAGGTCCCTGTCGCCTTCGTGGTTCGCGCCGCGGATTCCGACATCACCGAGGAGGTCATCAAGGAGTTCGTATCAAGCAGGTTGGTTGTAGAACATCTTCGTTGGGTGATAATAACACAATAATAGATCGATTATGTCTCTGACCACATGCTGTGCATTGTCTGCTCAACTACCTTCCAGGTGGTGTTTTACAAGAGGCTGCACAAGGTGTACTTCACCCATGCGATCCCCAAATCGGCGTCAGGGAAGATACTGAGGAAAGAACTCAGAGCCAAGCTCGCCTCCCCAGCCACTGTCTGAAGAGTGGTTTCGTGTTAAGCATTTCCATCAGAATGGGCAACTCGAAGACATTTTGTTTCATTTGGAAGATTGTACGATGCAGTGTGTGCCTGTGTTCGAGACGTATGCCGATGAAAGTTTTGCCTTCATGTTTTTTGTATGCTACTCTCCTCTCCATTGAGGGGTACAATGTATTGGTGGGTTCATGATGATGTTTAATTAAGATTGGTCCAGTTATATCTCATCATTTCCCAATTGAATATTCTGTCATTTCTACGTAGTGTTTAGCCGAGCTCAAAAGCAGCATTCAACAATGGCCTTGCAGCAATAGCCAGAGTGTGGCCTCAAACAGAAAAGCAAAGAGCTATGGACGATAAACAGAAGAGGAGCAAAGGTTCATTCACACACGAAACATATTTTCCATCAAGAAATAATTCAGCATCTAATGCACGCAACAATGAAACCAGAAGATGGGATGTTTGCAGCAACATATCAACTGGACAAACTGTGGAGGAAATGTATCATCGTATGCAAATAAACGACCGACCCAAATCCTAACTGAATGTGCAATCTTCTACTGGATGAATAAATGACATCGTTCAGGAGTATAAAGCAGGACACATGTTGTGTAACCCTAGAGGAACTACGTGACTTGCTGGGAACAGTATTTAAAAGTTGATTAGGTCGTCTTTCTTTGGGTCCTGCTTTTTGGGCCCTTCCTGAGAACTGCTTCCTCCTCCCTTCTTGCCAAATATCATCTCATCGAGATCATCGAGGATATCATCATCTCCGCCTGACATTGCTCGAGAAGCAGCTGGTTTTCTGACCAGGGCATCTTCATTGCCAACAAATCCGGGATCTTCATGTTCCGTGGCAATTGGTATGACTACTGGCTGTTCTGTATGCGCTGATGCCATGGGTTTCTTCATCTCATCATATTTGGATATCACTTTCTGGATCTCATCATTCACACTCAAGGCCTCAAAGAGCATGGCCTCGTTGTCTCCAGCAGTCTCGATGAATCTCTGGATAGTGTGTTGAGATTGGTAGCATTGTTGCACAAGAGTGATTGTCAAGTCATCCTGTGGATGTAACATAAGTAGTCAAAACACAATAGCAGACAACCTTCACAGAAAATGAATAGCACTTTCATCTTTCAAGATAAAAAATGTATTGCAACTAGCTTTTAGCCGGTTTAAAAGTATGCCCAACAAAATGTACTTTCAAGTTTCAACTATTACACCAACAAAGCATAGTAGAGACGTAAATACTTCAACTTGCGCAACACAGAAAGAGTTCGTAATTTTTTTGGACCCCTGGCCTTGACTCTTTCTTGCGGTTAACATCATTGTTATCAGGAAACAACAATTATGTTTCTTATACATAGATATAGCTAAGTGGCTGCCAAATAAGCAAAGCAGTTTCGATAGCATGTTACAGACTCACTCCATTGTGATGGTTTAGAGAAATTAAAGCACCCAACTAGATTTACAGAAATATACCACATTAACTTTTAACAACAAACTTCATACTAGTATTTCATCAAAATAGTACATCGGAATGAAGTGAGCAAAGCACTTGCGACCGATTTTAAAAGTAACAATGAACTGCATATGCACAGCGCCATATTATTAAAGTATGCAACCATAACTCACCTAAACTATCATATACTGAGACAAAACAAGTGACAGTAGTAGCCTCATCACTACAGTTTGACACATCAGCACAAAACAACACAAAATACAGGAATGGCACAGGATTTTCACTGCAGAGGCTCCATGAGGAAACAGATCTCACGCATAGTGTCTAATATGCATAGAAGCTATAGCTGTATGTACAATGTACTACGGTCAGACGGTATCTATACGAGCTTAGGAGAAAGTCATACGAAATCCAGTTACCTGCAAAGTATCCTGCTGAGGGGAAGATGAAAGAACAGTTGAAAGAAGTTCCATGCTGTTACGAGCCACATCAAAAGCTTCCTTTGTTTCTTCGGCAGTATATGTATGCACATGCACATCTTCGAATGCCTGGTGGGAGAAATTTGCTTCAACTTCAGCTTCAGCAACTGAGCGTGGTGGAGTAAATATGGGGGCCAGGCTCTCATTGTCACGTCCGGGAAACCGCACTCCTCTTGATTTCAGGCTCTATAAAAAAATAGGTTAGCACAATATCGCTTGTAACCACTCACTACCCCATCGATTACCAAAGCGTGACATATTTTTATTGCAAGCATAAATCATATGGGTTTACCATCAAACTGGACAATGAAAATACTTCTGAAGATATTATTTAATATAACAGAGCAATGGAAATACTGCTACCGAAGATACATGCTGATGACAAGCTATGACCAGTGATAATAACCACCAACTTCTAACCACAGAAGTATGCAATTTTATTAAAGAGAGATCTGAGTGGTTTCAGGAAACGATATACAGCTCTGCTAACAGCTAGAGCAACCTTCAGTAGGTTGGTCCTAAATTGGATTCCCTTCCTTATACTTGCATAATGGTGCAGCAGAGGTTATTGTGGCAAATTTGTTTTATCGAAAATGGTGGAAAATCAACCTCACTGCTGCAAGACAGAAACAGTAAATCGAAACATAATATACAAACTCTACTGCTGATTTCTCTAATTATATAGGAACGGAGAAATAAAGGAAAAAATATTTTACCTTGTAGGTTTCCTCATAGACTGGCAAGTAGCGGAGCTCAGTACCAGACTCTCCCCAGGCCTCAATCAGCGTAAGGGCCTTGTTCCTGTTATTCACCACCGTCTGTGGGTCATCAATCAGCCTGACCATCTCATCGAGAACCCTCTCGGCCGCAACCTCGGAGAAGGCCTTCTCGCAGTTCTTGACGATGGTCTCGAGAAGGAACAGGGCGAGGAACTGAACCCTAGCCTCCTTGAGCACGATCCGCTTCTTGATCCCGCGGATCAGGTCCACGCTGTTGACCTTCTCCGTGTTGATGAGGTCGCAGATTTCGAGGTTGGCGGCCCAGTCGGGCTCCTCCAAGGTCTCCGCGGTGGCCTCCTCGACGATCTTGTCGGCGGGAGTCTGCGCCTGGAAGAGCTCCTTCATCTTGAAGCTCATGGAGCTCATGCCGGCCGCCATCTGCTTGCTGACCTCCGTCCCCGTGATCTTCAGACGCTCGCCGAGGGCGTTCACTTTCTCCATCAGATTGTCACTCATTTTCGCTGCCAAATCACACGAGGAAAATCCCAGGAAACGGGCACGGCACTGTTAGATTTGACGAGTCGGCGCGAGGTTCAATTCGAGCGAACAAGCAATTCCTTTGTGGTTTTAGTTGAATTATTATTAATTGAGAGACCAAAGGTTGTTCTACAGCACTAGATTAACAAACAGAAAGGGAGGGCACAACCAATCGCCCAACGAAAATTGGGGGCAACAGGAAGGGAAAGCGGAAGGATCGATGGATTAGGGCCAGGACGATACCTTCGGCGGCGGGAATCGGAGGAGGCGGAGGAGGGGGAGTCGAATCGTAGTGGACCGAGGGCTCGCACGCGTAGATTTGACCAGCCGCCCGCGTCGTTTGTTCGTTGGAGTTCTTGCGCCCCCGCCGGTGCTGCCTTGGAGTCGAGGTCTCCTCTTTCCTTTGGGTTTGGTGCTACTGCCAAAGTGCCAAGTGCCAACAACTGGTGTACTTTAGGGAGGAGTCCTCTTTTTTCATTCTTTTTTCACGCGTTCCTAACCCCAAGCAGCATATTCTTCCAAAATAAATACTCCATGAACGTAACGAAACATAGGGTTTCTTATTGTTCACGGATTGATTAGGCAGACGGCACCCTCTGTTATGATGGTGACCCGGACATCTTCTGACTTCTGAGTGGATTTGTTCCTCCGTCACATGGTACTCCCTTCGCTTTTATTTAGTTCGCGTTTTGGGTTTTATTCAGAGTCAAACTTTATCATATTTGACTAAGAACATAATAAAAAATATGAGCATCCATAATACCAAATGCATATAGTATGAAAGTATACTTTATGATAAATTTAGTAATATAGATTTTACATTGTACATGTTAATATTTTTTCAAAAATATTAGGTCAAACTTAACAAAGTTTGACTTTGACTAAACCCAGAACGCGAACTAAATAAAAATAGAGGGAGTAACGCACTTTGTAAGTACACTCTTTAGCAGTTCGTGCCTTCGTGGACCACGACCCCATGACATCAAACCATGGTTTTCATCTTGATTGGGCAGCACGACCTATACTCTCAAGTTCAAAAAGCTACTATATGCTTTGGTCATAAGCAAACGTACTGAAAAAAACAAGAGTATTCGTTTTTGGACAGTTTTTTTATATATTAACGAAAAGTTTCTCAAAAGAACTATATCAATGAAAAGGCAATCCGTCTCGTTTCAAGAAAACAAACAAGAGAATTACATGATGCAAGTTATCACGGGGAGAGACACTAACGCCACATAGATGTGTGAATCTTGTGCCCTAGATCTTTAATCGTTGACTAGAGGGTGAGATCCACCACAACGCTGATTGATGCATAGGCTCGTTGATCTACAATGTCGAAACGCATGGGCGCTGCAAGCACCCCAAAATTTTCCATAGAATGATGAGTAGATCATCGGCTAGACGTATTTGGGTAGATGAGGCGGGAGTGAAGATGCCAAATTTTAGTGAATTGTAGGAAGGCGGGGTGATGCTGATCACCCGCCACACCGAATGGCATGGTGCAACACTTGGAGAAACAAATTCTATTGGACAGAGCTTTCACAATATAACACTTATATTTGATTTATAATTGTAATAGTGAGGTAGGGACTATTTGTCTTCTGTCAAAGCTGTATAAACATTTTCACACGTTGTTCCCGAGTCTCACGGGTTGAGCTTCCATTTTGATTTGTGCTTTTACTTTACCGGTAGGCCCTTTCTAGTAGAAGTATTTCACAATTTCTGAATATGGTTTTTATCAGTTGATGCGATCTCACATTTCACCTTTAAGAGATCTTTTTTTGAAACCCTTTTTTTTAACCTTTTAAGAGGAGATCTTATACGTACAAGACTCCCTGAGATTTCAATGTTGTAGTCCATCATGTGGTTAGAAACATTATGGTTTGACTGCATTGTCAAATTGAGCTTGTTAGTTGAGAAATAAGGATCATGTTTAATAGTGTTTGATTTGGTATTATGAAAAGGAGTAGTTATGTGACCGGTTCAGGCAGAACAAATCCCATAAAACTCGTACCGAAGAAAATCGTCTCTCCATGTCTCTCATATGAATATATAAGCATATAAAGTCGATAAGATGTCTAATTGGCACCACCTACGGAATATGCATGTAAACTCGATAGGATCTCTAACTAATACCAATGTAAATCAAACTTAATTAACACCAATATAAATTGAACTTTTAACACCAATAGCATTTTATGAAATGGCCACTTTTCTAGGATCTGCTAGCGTTGCTATGAGGGCCCACGTCCCCTTCTTTCACACAAACCGAAGTGAGTCCAGCTGCAACCTTCAACACGGCAGACATCAATACTTCCTAACTAGACTTGTTGCCATCCTCCAACCGATGATAACCTACCATTCAATAAAAGATTCACGACCTTCGAAAGGGGCCGTCTAGCGACCGTAACATTGCAAGGCTATTGGCAGTCTTACAGCAAAATCTGGACACGCCGTAGAAGCCAAAACTTTCTGGTCGAATATGGCTTAATTTTGCATCCATCTGTCAAGCTTTAGAAGTTGGCAAGTGCAGATGCAGACGTAAACTATGCACACGGCACAAATGGCTACACATTACAGATCTGCATCATGGTTGCATACCATTACCAACACCACCATAGCACCACTCACTGGAAGCGTGCATTCACCAAGATCTCAGCTAATATATATCGGTACTGGGTATTTGACAAATTTGGGTTACAAAATCATCCATGCATCATCTTCACCCACTTGGGACTTTCTTGGATAGATGGGGCATCTATCCAAACAGACCTTTATTGTCAAATCGCAGGTATCATATGTAAGCTGGCAATCCAAACAGATCCATCATCAAAATTCTTGCTTGAAAATGCACTGGCTAACATAAAACCAATGTGGTAAAGTCAATTTTCTCTGGGGTCTTTCATGGATTGCTGCATGAGGTACCTGTAAAAGACTTGGACGATTCAGATTAATGAGAAAATATGGGCAAAATGACATGATCCACTGAGGAAATGTAAAATCAAGTGTGCAGAAACTAAAGGCAATTGATCCAGCCACATTCTTCCTCCAACCATGAAACAACAATAAGTAGGTGCTAACAAATAATTACACAGTTAATGCGAATGACAACAAGGTAAGTATCGCTTCGCAACCTGAGGGACAGAGATTTCAAGGATTACCTGCCAGTGTAAAACCCTGCTGTATACCATGCATTTAATACAACAGCAAGATCACTGTCTGCTCCTGTGCCGTCGAAATTCGGGTGCATGCCCACAGTTGCGCTATTTTCCTTTCTAGTTTCACCCTCACTTCCTGTATATATTGAAGAGATGTCTGGTGAGACAACATAAATATATGTGGTATGAAACTTATTAGGATGTTATGATCTCAGGTTGATCAACATTCACCCAATTAAATGAGCGGGTTTTACATTGGACTAACATCATAAAAAAATTAAATGTAGAATTAACCATTGATGGTACTTCTGAAATAAAATACAGAAGAAAAGGATTACATAAGAAACAAGCTCAGGATGTGATCAATCCTAAATAAAGTTGATGAGTGAAAGAGAGCTTGTTGTGTGATTTACAATCACCTGAACAACATTAATGAGTGAAATTGGGAGGGCAGGTATAAAACTAGCTATTGCGTTCTTGCAAACATAATTTTTCCCAACTTTAATATCTCCGATTCCAAAAAAAAAACATTAAGATTTCCACGAAACAATCACAGTAGATAAACTACCATTGCTTCCACGTGAAAGAAAAAATGCTTACTTGGAAAGCAGCCAGGGTCTCCAGATATTGTACTTCTCATGAAATTCATGGCACCTTCAGCAGCCATCTTTGCAGCCTTGTCAACTTGATCATCGTTCGTAGATACCTTTGTTGGGAGCTGCACGAAGGTTGCAGCAGTAAGATATGTGGTGCTTGCTCCTGGGCATTGATCACCTGGAGGTGAATTATATCATGTAGTCCATTAGAAGGCAATAACTACAGTGTAAAGCTGATGTAACAGCCAAACTAGACACTTACAAGTCAATGATATGCTGCAGGCTCCAGTGGAATCACCGCTTTGCTGGCCTGTTGAACAACAGGAGACCGACACCATGGGAACATTCAAAGAGCAGCATGAGGGTTGAGTGGTTGAATAGTAGGGATCAGGTGCTGTGGCACTATAGGCAGGAACTTGCTGCTGTTGGTATGCTGAAGATTGTCCCGGGGTTTGATAATTCCAGTAATTTGTCTGATGGAGTTGCTCAAGAACTTTCTGGCTTTGCACCTCAAGTTCGTAATATTTCCTGAGTAATTCATTATAGTCCCATGTCTGCTGGTCTGAGCTTGCCATTCTCTCAGTATCATTAACATCTGAGGCGCATGCGTTAGATTCTGGGACATTAGTCTCTTTGTCCAGATCAGTTTCTTGAAGAGGAGCTTGCTCGGTGGTCTTTCCTTCTTCAGAAGGCTGCTGTGGCTTCACAGTTGGATCAGCAGGTAAGATAGTGCAGCTTTCATCTTTCTCTAATTGCCTTCACAAAGAAAGAAGTACCTTATCAATTCATGGAAAAAAGAGCACCAAGACAATAAAGCAAGAAACGTGCAAAATTATGAAAAATGTGAATGGAAAGGACAAAACAAGTTCAGGTTAAAAAGGGCAAAAGGACTATTACACCTCTCCACATCTTTCTCTAATTGTCTTTGTTAGACAAATATGCAACTTGATATTACTAGGAGGCCAAAGCCATGATATATACATGTACAAGTGGAGGCCAAAAGGCTAGAATGCAAAAGGCCAAAGGCCATAATAAAGGCTAGAATGCAAAAGGCCAAAGGCCATCATAATTATAACTCTAACACCCCCCTCAAATGCAAAGCGTATGCAATAGTATTGCATTTGAAGAAGTGTAAAACTAGAAAAGAAAAAGATAATCCAAAATCCGCATCTTGACAGTGTCACCATAGCATCAAGAGTCTTCAAAAACCTGTTGAGTCATCATAGCACAAGAAGCCCCACGGCATAAGAAGCCCACGGCAAAGAAATGTGCGTAGATCAATGACAATGCGGACAAATGGCGCATCAGAGAAAGACACACACCGCATCAAGAAAAGATGGGTTGTCAAATGATGGCACATCAAGAGAATCAAGCATTGCGCACAAAATCATAGCCCAAGAGAAGAGAATGGGCGTAGATCCACAATGCAAAGACAGGCCATAGAAATCCTATACAAAGGACCAGGACCGAGAAAAGAAAAGCAGGCTGACAAAAAGAAGATTTGATGGACTCTCATGACATGAGAACACAATAGAAGAACAGACTTGGTGGACACAGCGGAAAATATAGAAAACTGGTGGATAGCACTGACGGTGGTGGCATAAAAAATAACAGCTGAACAAAGCTAGCACATGATTTTTTTTTTGTGGGGGACTCACGATTGGATCAAGGAAGTAAAACAAGTGACAGAGCAAGCGGTGGCCTGGAGGGATCTCGAGCCATTGGCGAACTAGCAGCACACCACGCGCTGGCAGATGAAGTGGACCTGTTGTGAGAGGATTGCTGGAGCAGCAGGGAGGCGGAGGTGGCTCGAATCGGGCGAGCAGCATCCTGGCGACGGCGACCATACGCGAGTCAGGGGTAGCGTTGGGAGATCCATCGTGAACTGGGTGAACTGGCCGACGGGGGACTCGATAGCAGCAGCGGAATCAAGACAAATTTGATCAGGAGAGGAGATCAAAATCAATCGAGGGAGAGACGGATGAAGCAACACTCGGACGAGTTGCAACGTCCGGAAAAAAAAACCTTAGCTCATGATACCATGTTAGACAAATATGCAACTTGATATTACTAGGAGGCCAAAGCCATGATATATACATCTACAGGTGGAAGCCAAAAGGCTAGAATGCAAAAGGCCAAAGGCCATAATAAAGGCTAGAATGCAAAAGGCTAAAGGCCATCATAATTATAACTCTAACAGCCTTCACAAAGAAAGAAGTACCTAATCAATTCATGGAAAAAAAGAGCACCAAGACAATAAAGCAAGAAACGTGCAAAATTATGAAAAATGTGAATGGAACGGACAAAACAAGTTCAGGTTAAAAAGGGCAAAAGGACTATTACACCTCTCCACACGTTTGAAAACAAAATGAAAATTTGAAGTTCAAATTTCTCACTTGACTGAAATAAATTGGCAGTAAGCACTTTGAACAATAGTCTAAAGACTTAATCATGGATGAGAAGTTCACCAGGAAACTGGCAGCAGCAATCACCTACAAAACATGTTCAGATACAATTACTACTACCTTAAATCCTTCAATCTATGTTTCTAACCATATAAGTAGAGCCGGTTGATGGTTACATAACATGAACCACACACTTAAACTCTTCCCATCACTAAGAACCATGCTCTGATAAAAAACTGATAAATAAATATAGTTACAGAGGAACGGAGCACCGTCCTTTGTACACAGTTCCCGATTTTCAATGAACATGGTAGGCTCCTCCATTTGTAACTTATAAGGCTAATCATGTAACATTACTTTTTCTTTGCATAGGAAATCACTACCAGACCAGCAGAACAGGGAAAACAATATCAGCTACTAATTAAACAACAAGAAACCGTCTCCTTACTCATCTGGTGCCTCGGTGGAAATAGGTTCTACATCAGCGGTAGTCGCAGAAGCAGCAGAAGCAGCTACATCTTCTGACTCCTGTTTCTCAGATGGAGTAGCTTGGTTGTTCTTGCCATGCATTGCCTGCAAACCACCAATCAGTTAGCCCAATGCAAATGAGCAGTCCAACTATTTTGCGTAGATGCGGGAGAACCCCAGAAATTCTTCAACATAACCTAGTACAAAGAGACTTTAATCGGGGTATCCGTTCATCTAACCAGAGTGAAATGCACGGAAAAATTACATCTATTCCTAAACCAAAAACGGCACCATTCCACCAATTACGCCGTACAGAGTCGTAAGCACAGCAGCCAAGAAATTCGACTCAGCCATCCATCCACCCCAATCCAAACCCCAACCACCGTCCCACACGCACCAAAACAACAAGCAGACCGACTCCAGACGGTTCCAATTCTTCACCTCAAATCTCCCAAAACCCTAAACCATAGCCGCGACAGGCCAGGGTACCAAATCCGAAGAACGGCCAAGGGGTCGAAGGGAGACGAGGGCGCGTACCTTGTAGGTGGCGACGGCGTGGTCGAAGGCGTCGACCAGCGCGGAGTCGTCCCACAGCTCGCCGCCCTTCCCCATCTCCTCTGCCGCCAACTTCTCACGGCTTTCCTCGTCCTACGCCTCCCCACGAAAAGGAAAGGCGCCTCCGCTCGGCCGAAAACCGCCACCGCCATAAGGTCGACGAACCGTCCGTTCGGCCCACGAGCTGCAACTCATAAGACCGGCCCATCGTAGTGCCGCAACAAAGCCCACGAATCACATCGCCGTCGTAGTGAATGGGCCCATCGAAATCGAGGCTAGCGGCTGTGGGCTATGGAGCATCCAGGATTGAGCCCACAGCGCCAATGGTCCTTGGAAAAATGGAAGTTATTGGATGGAGCGTCGTGTCGGTCGCGCAGCGCATGCACATGCATGGACGGCGCGAGCAGAGCGCCGAGGTTTGCACTCAGCACAAAAATTGGCATGGTACATGTCCGAATTTGTCTTTTTTGCACAGGTTGCAAAAAAAAAAAATTCACCATGCCAATTTTTGTGCTAACACATCACGCTGTAATTTGCATCCGGATTTTTTTTCGGAATGTTTTGACATTCTGAAAAAAAATTAAAAATAAAATACATAGTGGGTGCATCTAGACCCATGCACCGTTATGAATATCCGCGAGGTCGAGTCACTTCTTCATCTTCTTTCTTGCTCCTGCACGTGAACCCCGCACAGCACCGGTAATAGGGCACGGCTGCTTGCCCAACAGAGATACACGACCGTTCATAGCCTTGCGTGAGTATGCTTTTGGTTTTCCACGGCAGGCTCAAAACTGAATAACTTCTCAGAGGAGGGCTCCCAGGTGCATACATCCGGTATTTGTTTTTAAAAAACATGGTACAAACACAAGCGCAAACATACGCAGGTACACTCACATCTACAAACGCATGCATGCATACCCTACCCTATGAGATTCACGAAGTCACCACAAGCCTTCCACTGAAAAAAAATCTTGCGCCTTTATATGACACAGTACACACAACGTCAAATCTGCTGTTTGAACTCTGATATGCTGGGGGGGGGGTGCATCACCCTCCTAACCATCTAGCCACATGTTAGTTTGCTATGCATCTGGTATTAAAAAACATTTAGCCCCATTTCAAAATATCAGAAAATTTGTAAAAAAAAAGATACGTCCATAGATTTATCCTATGTGTTCACAAACCTGTTCCACGAAAAACCGATATCTTTTTATGACATATGTAAACAACATAAAATTTGGTGCTAAAACAAGACTTTTCGCAGGACATTTTTTTATATAAGGCACAAAAATATCGATTTTCGTAACACAGTGTGAATATGTATTAGCAAAATTTATTTCAAATTTCTGCGAGACTTAGAAGTGTGTTCTTTTAAATACCAGGTGCATGTGTAACCGAGTGTCGAAGTGGATTTCACCAAGTTCTCTTTTTACTTAAGACGAGAAACTGGATAACTTCTCTGTTTTTTTTTGTGTAAAGACGAGAACTTCTCTTTGCTCCTTTTGGTTTGGCACTTGTCTTTTTTTTAGGTTGCCAAGTTGTGAAGATTCAACGTTTTGTGACTGACTGTGGCCAGGTGAAAAGTAAAGAAAAAACTCACATATGGAAACGATGGTTGCACAGTAATTGCATGCCAGGAGTAGTAGTCCTAGGCCGTGGAGTGTAGGGCAACGTTGTGAGTTTGGTGGGGTTCGTAGTAGAGTAGGTGGCAGAGGAGGAAGAAGAAGAGGCCGGGCCTTGAATGCCGGGCGGGTGCGCATGTCTGGTCGCCGTCATCCATGGCGGGATCGGTCGTCGTATCCATTGGGCGCGTGAATTTTGACAAAAATAACCCTTTTTTGAAACTTCAATAAAAAATAATCCTTTTTTTGAAAAAATTCTGAAAATAACCCTTTTGTGTGGCTCCTGCACCGGGGGCGCCACACATACGTGTGCAACTCCCCAGCCTGGGGCGCCACACCTGTTCACGTGTGGCGCCCCAGCTTGGGGCGTTGCACGTAAGGGTGTGGCGCCCCAGGCTAGGGCGTTGCACATGTATGTGTGGCGCCCCCGGTGCGGGAGCCACACAAAAGGGTTATTTTCAGAATTTTTTCGAAAAAAGGGTTATTTTTTGTTGAAGTTTCAAAAAAGGGTTATTTTTGTCAAAATTCACATTGGGCGCCAACGCTGCTCCCGCTTTCCATTGCTGCGTTCGAGGAAGCCACTGCATCTGCATGCACCTGCCTGCGCTGCGTCGTCGCGTTGGGTTTGACACGAAAAGACTTCTCTCTCTCTGCTCTATCCTCCTGCATGCGTCTCTGCCACGCTCTGCTGCATGCATCGCTCGTCTCGGCGCCCGAAGCGAGCTGCTACCACTGACATGGCTACGCTTGTTGCTTCTCCGTCCTTGGGCCGCCCCCCAATCATAGCGTAATGGAGTGCCTCATCATTCGCTTCCAGTTTTTTCTCTCCTCTCTTCCTCCCTTCCTCCATCTCTCTCTCTGCGCCGAAAGCCTTCTAGGACAGCGCGTGGTCTTCGTCCATCAGAGATTCGACAGCTTCACCATCGAGCTGGCCTGCCTGAACTCTTCCCGGTCACTGGCCACTCCATGTCTCCATTGAGCTGCCTTAATCTTTTGTTCATGCGTGATTAATTAGGCTGGCATGGTCACACGCACCAATGTAAGCAAAACAACAGCAAAATCAGGACAGATATACACGTTCGACCTCTGTATGTCCGTGGCCAGAGCAAGTCTGCACGTGTGAAGCTGCGGGCAGCAGCTAGCACAGCGTAGCTACACGCACGCATGCATGGATCGCGCGGAAATCACGGGAGAAAGCTGCGATTTTTCTGTCCACGCAAGATGCATCCATGCATGCCTCGCGAGAGGAGCTTGCGTGTGCTGATCGATTCGCCATTGCTGCTGAATACCATGCTACTGGCTTGCCCCTCATGCAAGCATATCTGTCTGCCCTGCCCTCTCTTTTGTTTTCGTGGGGCAAAGGATTTGACCCACTTTAATTTTTACAACAGGATGGTCTTCCAAAAGCGTTCGCCACTGTTGTGGAACAGGGATGGGCGGTGGATAGCTGCTATACAACTTGCCATAGACCGACTGTACCTGTCGAGAAATCGAGGTTCGGATCAGGTTCAGATCGATTCTCTGTACAAAAATGTGGATATATTCTCCTAACAAAGTAGTATATGTAGCTTAGGTTCAACTGGTAGCTGTCAAACGCAAGACTCGTTACGTTGGAGTATACATCTAGCTACGACGTCTATCAATTCGTCACACACACCGCTCGCAAGCGACATAGGAGTAAGTATACACGGTGTGCTAGAACTAGGTTCGTCATTGAAAATTGGAGCAATATAGTCACTATTCGAATTAGTTGGAGAGTTGCCTCCAAAGTGAAAAGTGTTGATCGAAGTGCTTATGTGTGTTGTCTAGTCCTTTCCATACATAAGTTTGGTCTTTTAGTTGCGTTGGCTAGTCCATGACATATGAAATGGTATCAGAGCCTAGGGTCTCGAGTTGGAGTTGTTTTTCACAATTATCCAAAAATTGATCTTGTCTTGTAAAGAAAAAATTGATGTTGCCCCCTCTTTGTCCACGTATAAGCCTCTTGAGGCATACCTCTAAGACTCGCGCGCCGTCTCTCTCTTCCGGTTTGCACGTGTTGACTTTCCACGCAACACGTGAGAGGGGGTGCTGACATGTATATGTGGATGGTCTAGCCTTTTTAATGTCACGTTGGCTAGAGCACGAAACATGACAAAAAGGACGACACATACATAACACCAGCTTCCTCCATGCTCTTCTCCTTGTGTTGCACAAACCATCACTTGGTGTTTTGCAGTTTTCACGGGGTGGTGCTCTAATGTGTTGCGGTTTTCATCACTTGGTCATCTAACTAACTGTTTGGGCTTGTTAACACCAAAACCGATAGCTGAGGCTCCCACGTGTCAATGCTCTAATTAATGTACTAAAATTTAAAAGTATAAAAACTTATAGTAAGTTAATTATTCATCCAAAATTATGATTTTTTTTTGGATAAACTCTAGAATGTAATCGGCTTCATTCTATGTAGCATTTACTTTTTACTTAAATTTATGCTTACATTCTAAAAGAAATACTCGTGATGTACTAACAGATCATAGGAAAACAACTATACTTACAAAAAAAATTAAAAAGGTTTATAGGGTATTTTTGAACATAAATTCTCCATGAAGAAGATTTATGTAAAGAAAAAAAATCACATAAAAACGAGAGGTTCATTATAACTTATAAGGAATCGACACAAAAATCGTGATACAAAATTATGTGATTTGTTTAGTGTATCAGGAATATATGATTTTTAAAACCGTATAAACTATTTTTTTAGTAACCATTGATATTTCATACAAAATTCGTCCATTACATACCTGTATGAACAAAAAACTCATAATATATTTTTACAAATAATCATTTTTATGATTTTATAAAGGTTCTACGATTTGTATACTAAATAATTAATTAAATGACCAAGTGATGAAAACTGCAACAGATTAGACCACCACCTAATGAAAACTGCCAAAAAATCGTCCAAGTGATGATTTGTATATACAACAGAAGGAGTATGACGTGGTAAAAGCTGCAATTTCCTCTACTGCATGCAGTGCGAATCCAAGATGGCGGTAGTTTGGGGAGGTAAATGCTAGAGAAATACTAGTACTGGGGCAGCAAACTTTGGCTCGGATATCGATCGACCAATGTATGCATGAACAAGAACAAAAATAGGCAGGCATAGGCTAGGGAAGAGGGTAAACGCTCGTGTTGAATCAAGGCCTTTCCAAGAGAGGTCACCTCACCACGCTCGTCAGGCCAGGCCAGGCCAGGGAGCGTCAATCACACCAAACATGCCGTCGATCGAGACGCCTAACCTCTCTGAAAAGATTTGACTTCAATTCCTTCTTTCTTTCTTTCTTTCGGTACCTTTATTTATAATTTTATATCTCTTGTGTTCTTCTTCTTCTCTCTCCGTCTCTTATTTATATCGTGACACGAGTGAGTGATTGACGCAGACAATTGCATGCATGCTTCCATGCACGGCGTCCGTAGGGTTGTTCCCCAAATTGACAAATCTGCAGTTCGCATGCATGCCTGCATGCTCGATCCTGCGTACTCAACGTTGTTTACTAGGATCACTGACGCCGTACTAAACGTCTACTGACTGGGTTTGCTTGTTCGTACGTAATCACGGAATGTAAATAGGTAATTTAAATTTCGGTTTCGAAATTATTTCGCATACCACAAAAATCATCAGAATTATCATACTTTCGGTTCTTTTGGTTTGCATATTGGCCCGATCCAAAATTGCCTCTTCAAGTTAACTAAAATCCAACAAATTTGTGAGGTTTTTTTTACAAAAAATCAAAATTTTAGTTTAACTTATGGGTGAAGTTACTTTGACTTAGGAACGGATCTACCATCCCTCCGGGCCTGGGCGGCCGCCCGGGCTTGCCGGCAGCCCGACGCCTTTTAATACAAGACTCTCTATAACAATCCGTCCCAAATAGGGCATCGTAGACATTGTTTGCTCAGGCTTCTAGAATTTTCTGGGTCAGCCACGGTTTGACTGAAAGACAAAAATTTCAACACCTACTCAAATAGCTGAAACTTATAAGTTTTTATTAAACCATCATTGAAAATGAGAACCATGATCACACTCTCCCAACCATTTAGTGCTCTTGGCATTCATGGATCACTAGAACCTCTTAGTCAAATGAGCACGTTGTTGCACATTTGGAACTTAAAAAATATGTGTATATGTTTATTAGTGCAAAACTAGAATCAACTTTAATTTCAAAGACAATGAAACTAAAGATGATAGTTAACAATATTGTTTCATGTTAAGATAGATTTTTTGTCTGTATTGTACTATGGTGTGAATATTTATAGATCTTTTTTTAGATAAAAGGCCTAAGGGCCCGACTTTAAATTAATAAAGCCCTAGGGTTCAGAGTTTGTTACACCACGGTGATACATAGATCGAAAGTACGAAAGCGAGAACAGGCTCTCGGCAACATCAAGCGGCGGACATAAGCCAACATGGTAGAAAAACCACTAGTACAAAATGACACATCGGAAATGGGCCAAAACCCTCATCGGTAACGGAGAAACGGTCCGTGTCCCCGCTCCCGATGCTGATGTGAAGACCCTCATCGGCAACGGAGACAAAAAACCGTCACCAACGAGGTCAATTTTTGGCAACGGTTGGTTTTGATCTCCGTTGCCGTAGTTCGACATGATCAGTTACGGACATCTTGGTCCAACCGTTTGCATTGAGATTTTGTCGTAATCGTGGTATATATATATTTATTTAGCCTGCAATATCTATTTCGCGCCGCATTTGATCTCACACAACACAAATACTAAAACGGTAAAAGATTTCATTCATATCACAATGTAACCTTTACATTTCCATCTCAATTTCACCTTTACATTTGCATCACAAGATGTGACAAACATAAGAGGTAAAACGATAACATATTTCATCTATACTAAGCCTATCATGTCAACGGACGGAAAGAATTAACAATTTCTTCCCTACATCCTTTTCCACAATCCTCGCAGGTGTCACTCTAGCAATTCATCTTACCTCAGCTTCCTGAAAGAAGGATGTTGAAGCTTTGGACCCTATACATTAGTAAATAAAGTTCCAATTGTTAAGTACATATGCTAAAACAAGAACACTATGAATTTAAGCAAAACTGAAATGATATCTTACCTATGTCTTGAGGTGGCTCTTATTGATGAACTGGAGCAGCCAACACACGTCTTGTCAACAAGATATTACCATGTCGGCAGCTTCATAGGATGCCTGACAGCGATCATGCTTTCCATGGAGGCCACCACCACTAGTACAGAACGACACATCGGAAACGGGCCAAAAACCCCTTCGGCAACGGAGAAAGGGTCCGTGTCCCCGCTTCCGATACTGATGTGGGGGCCCTCATCGGTAACGGTGGCAGAACACCGTTTCCGATGTGAGAAAATTTCGGCATCGGAGCCTCCGGCTCTCCGTTACCAATGTGTGACCATTTCGGCAACGGAGGGTTTTGTCCTCCGTTACCAGTGTTGTATCATGTCGGCAACGGCTATTTCTGTTTGCCCGTTTCCTATGTCTAATTGCAAGCTAATAGTAATTAGCTGCGCTTGCACGCCCGTGCTACAGCAATTATTTAGCAGACATTCAGCAATACAAGTTTACAACAATCATATGAACACAAAGTTTACAGCAAATGTTGGAATACAAGTTCACAGCTATTGCTATTGCTACAAATACAAAGTTTTCAGCCATTGTTCGGAAAAAAGTGGACACAATTTAAAGAAGTTACACCACAATGGTGACAACAATTGTTTTGGAAAAATCTATAGTCTCACCAGCGAGAATGCCGGTATGGACAGGTGAACAAATGCCGAATAGGATCTCATGATCATGGATTAGGGTCGTGTAGTTTTCCCTCCTTGCTTACGATGTGTTCAAGGACGAACGCAGCAAACTTGCCTCTCACCATCGTAAGAACATCCTTCTTCAAAGGTGCACGTCCCATTCCACCTATAAGCTGCAGGCAGATTCTTAGTTAGGTATCTTTCGTCATGTATGTCTGCAAATATTGTTAGGAAACATGAATTGTTGATGATGTCGTGGATTACTAACCGAATCGAGGCTTGGCAGACTTCTCGAGGTGGGAACGACTTTCAATATTGCATTGCACACATAATACCCACAAAGATTTGTACCAGGTGGTTGCTGAGGGCACTGTAATGTTGGTGACAAAATCGCTCACTTAGTTTGGTTTGCTAGCAGGTATTTGTGAAAACTAGGAATAAAGTAGCAACTGTTACCGGGTTAACTTGTACGTGACTCAATATGGCCTCCTGTTCTCCTCTCTTGGCCAACGGTCTCTTGATTATCGTCAAGTACTTTTCGAACACACTACAAAAGTAATGAGTTGGCGGATTGAGAAAACAACACGTGAAAGTTAAATCATAAAGTAAACTAGGGAACGATGTAATACCTGTTCAAGAATTCTCCAAGGGTGTATAATTTGTACTTCCAAGTAGGGAATCTATATACAATACCTTGTTCTGTTTAGGAATGATGACAGCTAAGAACCAGTGAGAACTGCAAAGGAAAATAACAAACTTACGCCTGATGGTAAGGAAGCAGGATGTACAGATAATTTTTGATAACAAACTTACGCCTGATTGTAAGGAAGCAGGATCAACTCTTTGTCTTGATAATGAGTCAACGCTTTCACAGCATAGTTGAAATAATCGTCGTATCCATTGCTGCAGATGTTCGTGTAATTGATAAGAGCCGGATCAAGGAAACCTACCGGTTCTTTCCTGCGGTTGCACTCGAATACCTGGCTCCTAAGTACAAGAAAGAGAATAGTTAGCATGTACTGAACAGAAGAAAGCTATTAAAATGTGAAAAGTATTTGTAAGGCACATACAATGTGAACAAACGCATGAACGTGCCATCAACAATATTCAGGTTGAAAACTTGGAACATCTCTGAAAACTCCCAGTTATAACGAACGTCACCTTGGACGCCGTAAAAATCCTCTTTCCTGACACTGAAGGTTATCTCCTTATTCTGTTCACAACATAGGAGGTACTTTTCATGAAGCTGCTGGCAAGCCAAGCCTGATCTTTGTAATCCATCTCTAGTCAACAATGGCTGTCCACGCACGTATTTGGGGCCACTTTGCACCTCTGCATTGTATTTCTTATTAAATTCTTCGTCATCTAGGTATTGGTCGCTGTCAATCGGTGCAGTATTTTTTTTATTTTTAATGGTCTTGGGCTTGGGCTTCATCGGGGCCATCTTGGCATGGTCCTTCGCCCGGACGGGTGTGGTGCCTCTACGTGTCCGAACAAGTTGGGGCGGAGGCGGAGGCGGCAGATGAGCCTGCTGTGGCTGAGGAGGCAGGGACGGCAGTTGAGCCTCCTGTGACTGAGGCGGAGGCGGCAGATAAGCCTGCTGTGGCTGAGGCGGAGGCGGAGGCGTAGGCGGTGTTGGTGTAGCTTCAACCAAGTTGGTGGTGTTGTTCACCACAAGGGCAGTAGGTGAGTTACCATCGACAGGCGGTGTTGGTGTGGCTTCACAACTCTGTGCAACCGTTGTATCTTCAACTGCTTGTTCTCTGGAAGGCTGTTTGGCCGCAATATCAAGGAGGAGCTGTGCTGAACGGAGGCCTTCAGACGACGCCATCTGTCGAGAAGCTGTTGAGGTGGATGGCAGGGCACTGAGAAGAGAAATCTCCTTCTTGGGCCACTGTACGTATCTCAGCTTAGCCTGGCCCAAGCTTTGTACGTCTGCATCGACGCAGGTGTTAAATAGCAAGATGCCTTCGAAGCCAGGCATGACCTTGTCCACAAAGCACATTGCAAAACCTGGCTTTAAGGGCACACCATCCACTTGAGGTACCACATCGGTAGGTGGCTGAACCATACCTAGTGCTGCCACCAGGGGATGATGCGTCATCACGGTTACAGGCACATGTAGTTTGCATCTCACCGGGCTCGTGATGTCGTCCACAGCATATTTGCCGGTGTCTACAAGACCATCAACCGACAATGATCCACAACTACTCCTGGCTGCAGGGCACTCCCCCCTACCGGGATCAAGGTGACCGTCTCGAAGATGCTTAACGATATTGGCCGTAATATTTGTCTCTAGTGCTTTCATTTGAGCGTCATGTCTGGCCTTTTTCATTGCCTGCCTTTCAGCCTGGTCTATCGCGAAAGCCTTCTTGTGGCCAACATGGGTGCCGTACGTCCGAGACCGACCAGAGGGCTCAGGCGTAGCCAAAGCTTTTGAGAGAATGTCATCTTTCCCTCGTGCCAGAATCTCTCCGCTGTCCTTTTTATTTTTCAGCTCCAGCTGGAGATAAGACAAGTAGTACACTGAATTCAGTACACAAGGAAATATTGTGTCAGTTAAGGAGGAAACAACTTAGGTTATATATGGTTATTACCATTGTTTTATGTAACTTTTGGGTCTCGGGGTGAGTTATAACAAGTTCACCAACTTCGTTTGTTTTAGACCTCGCCCTCAAGAAGTCTCGTGCCCGTTCACCTTCAAGATCAGAGTAAGGAACCGTGCCCCCCGAAGCAACTGCTTCTTCATCCTGTTTTCTCCATATGGGCTTCGAACCAGCATATCCAAGAACCCCCATATTGTGGGGATGCTTGTTTTTACTGATGAGGGCGCTGCCGGCTTTACTCTTTGTTAGGAACTCCTCCGTCCTCCTATACTTCTTGAACTCCTTCCAGTCGTCAGGTTTAATGAAGGGGTATACAAGTGTAGCATCCCGATTTTTCTTCTGGAATTTGGAGTACAGACGGTGCCTGAAGTTACGGAACGAATCCTTTGCTTTAGAAAGAGCAGCAGCTTGAACTGCAGGCTTCCATTCCTCATTTGCGAGCTGGAACTGGCTCATTATGGCGTTGACGATGAAAGTCTTTTCTTCTGGAGTGACTTGACTCCAGTCGTCAACCGTAATGGGGACCTTTTCCCTGACTACACACCCACACAATGTCTTAAATTTCCTATGTGCCTTGACTGGTTTCAACGGGGCACCAGTTTTCTTGTCAATCATCTCCACTGTAAATGTTCCTCTTGGCTTTAGGGTTGGTTTTCTAATTCCTCGACCCCTTTGTTTCATGATAAACTGATCCTGCTGCGAGGATGAGCTCGAGGACCCTTCATCACCAGACGACAGCTCTGAATAACAGGTGAATAATAGAAGGTGGATCTAATTAAAACTAAAAGGTCCGACTTTACAGTGTGTAATACAGTTAATCAGCACAACTAACCTGTCCCAAGTGTGTCTCCGGCATGTATGAGGTCGCCGCTGTCTGCCCCTTCCTCTATTGCGGGCAAATCTGTGGCGGCAGCAGCTCCGGGAGCCAAATCAGTGGAGACGGCGGCCAGATCTGTGGCGGCAGCATCTCCGGGAGCCAAATCAGTGGAGACGGCGGCCGCGGTTGTCGCCTGAGGGGGGGCATAGAGCCCACCCTCTGGGCGTCTTCGCTGACCACGGCGTCGGCGCGACGCCGTCGTAGCCTGGAGCTGCCCCGCGGCGTGGGTTGGGGGACGGCCAGGGAAGCCGTCTGCGCCGCAAGGGCGGCCCGAGTAGTCCGCATAACTAACTCAGCTGAGACCGTGGGTGGGGGGACGGCCAGGGAAGCCGCCTGCGCCGCAAGGGCGGCCCGAGTAGTCCGCATAATGAACTCAGCTGAGCGTGAGTACGCCGCCGGGGGGTGTTGAAGACGGTGAGCGGGGGGAAATGCGAGGGGTGGTAGGTTGGTCCCCAAAGTTTAAGTCTGGAAGTAGGGTTTATGTCACATCGGCAACGGTGCATTCAAAAAAACCGTTGCCGATGTGGTATAAATAAATTATATTTCGGAATTTGAATAAACGTAGCGTTTACGGTTGAAAATTAAGAAATAACAACAGCACATTACTTTGCCAATTAAGAAATACAATTATCACTTTAGGGTACAAATTAATTTGCTCATTCTTCGTCCTCCTCTAGTAAAACTGGATCAACCTGAATATTTCCTTTGTAAATTGCCCCATCGGAGTGATCATCTCTTGCGTAAAAGCCATCTCCAGGAGCCTGTCGGTCATTGATCTGTATGCGTTCTCCAGTTGCTGGCAAGTCTTCATACTGGTTGTACTCTTCTTCATCAGTAACGTCATCCACCCCAACGATCTTCCTTTTCCCATTCATCACAACATGGCAATTTTTATGTAGTAGGTCTTTGACATAGAAGATCTGGGTGGCTTGGGTAGCTAAAACGAAAGGTTCATCTTTGTATCCCAATTCGTTGAGATTGACATATGTAGTGCCGTACTGGTCAACTTTCGCATGACCCAGTTTGACCCATTTGCATTTAAACAATGGAACCGTGAGTAATGTATCGTACTCCAGCTCCCAAATCTCCTCAATTACTCCATAGTACCAATCCTTCCTCCCATTCGGATCTACCGCTTCCACTTTAATAGAGCTATTCTGATACATGGTCTTGTTGTCTCTATTCTTTGTATAAAAGGTGTAGCCATTCAGGTCATATGCTTCCCATTTATGAACCGTAAAGTTTGGCTTTCTTGCCAAACTTTTTAAAGTCTCGTCATCATCTCCGACACAATTCGTCATCAGCCAATCAGCGAATCTCTGGCTGTGCAGTTTCAAGACTTGTGCTTCCTTCTGATTCTCTGTCAAGCCTCGGCCTCCTAGCTCAATTCTAAGTAGATCCTTGTGAGCATCCACATATGGTGTAACGACTGCAAGGTGCTGCAATACGTACAAATGTGCTTTCTCAAATAATTCACACTCTGGCCAACATGATTTATCTTTCATTAACCCTTTTCCATCTAGCCTCCCCTCATGCCTGGACAGAGGCACCCCGATAGGTCGGTGGCCATCCATGTAGCTGATGAAATACTCAACCACCTCCTCCGAAAGATATCCTTCAACGATACTTGCCTCTGGCCGATACCTGTTACGGACGTAGTGCTTGAGTATACCCATGAAGCGCTCGAACGGATACATAGTGCGCAGATACACTGGACCACATTGCTTTATCTCATAAACAATGTGTACAATTAGATGGACCATTACTGTGGCGCCCGACCCGACTGCTATACAGTGATGCTGTGTGTCACCGGTTAAGCGATACAAACGGAGGTTACGGGTTTACCAATCCCCGGCCAAAACCTTTGGCAGGCGTTGCTCGGAATGGATCATCGGCAACGCAACACCCCGATTGATGCCTTAACGCAGGCACAACTATCAATGCATAATAGAGATATCAAGACTTGTGGAACAACTGGCACATTACAGACTCTACGACTCAAAGCAATATAGTTTAACTCTTATAATAGAGAAAGATAGCGAATATTACAACCAGAGGTCACTGACCCAACAGTACAACATGCGGAAGCGAATTAAGTTGTTCTAACAACAAGATCCAAATTACGGCCTAAGAGGCCTACAGATAACATTTCAGCACCAGCTGTCCCGGAGATGTCCCAAGCTGCCACCTGGGAACCCCAGACTACTCGTCGACTTCCACAAAGAACCCACCTTCAAGGTCGATGAATTCCTCCTCTGAAATCAAATAAACAACGTTGAGTTCGACGAACTCTGCAAGATTATTAGAGCTACTAGCTCGATGATTGGCTTACAAAGGTTGTATGGCTGTTTTGCATAAAGCTAGTTTTCTTTATAAAAGACATAACTCCATGGCATCGACTAATCAGGATATTTTCAAAGGGGGTAAGAAGTAAACTCTTTTCTTCTGATCATCTTCAACAACCACCATCCATCACCACACCTGTCTACTAAGGCACCTCCCCGAATCACCCTCGAGGAAGTCAACCTTGCATTCTTGGTAGTACCTTTAGTACTCAGGTTTTAATCATTCTGTTCAAGTTATTCTATGGTCTCTGAATCCGGCACCAAGTCGTCCTTAACCGTGGACACGGCTTTTCGAAAAGATTTACCCTGCAGGGGTGTACAAAGGGAAAGTCGCCGGAGTCCCGAAGGGGCTCTAGCTTCTTATCCACGCGTACCGTCCGGCTCATTACCCGTACATGCCTGTACATTTGCTCTCTTCCAGGGAGAGCCGGCTGAGTGGGCGCGGCTACAACCTTTACCTCGCTTAAGACTAACCCAGGATCATCAGTGGCGGTAGGACAAGAGGTGCCTCCAACACCCTGTCCCACGGTCACTTATTTTTCCTGACGCCACCATCCTCATCTCAGTCTGGGCCACCATCTTCAACGCACGCGCAAATGGAAAGCCAAACTAGAGGACCCTCGGCTAGTCCGCCACAAGTTAGTCGGTCGACGAGGGCTCCATATACCCCCACGCATGGTTGCACGCTCAGTCTTGGCTTCGAAGGGGAGAACTCGCAATTAGGCGACGAGAACGAGACAACCCACCACATCCATGTGGCCTCTCATCCCCGCCTTTAAGCATGTTTATTATTAGTATCCACATTTTTCCACCATCATCCGGACATTCCGTCAACAATTCCAACAACGAAATATCTACCGGACAACTAAGCATTTAACTAAGCATGGCTAAGCATATACCGTACATAGTTACTTAACTCAGGCCAACAAAGTAATCCTATGGATATTAGGAGGGAACAGATATTGGCATCGGAAACATAATGCAACTATAGGATACTCTAATCCAACCAAATTGACATTTGGAACCGCATGCAATAATATAGTGGAGAAAATATTTGCGGAAAACATAGGAGGAGACATGCTCAGAGGGGGGATTACGCTTGCCTTGTTCAGCAGGCTGGTAATACGGGTCGTCAGGGTATTGTGGAGAAACCCCGACTCCTGGATCTATAGAGGTATAAGAACACCGGAAGGCACAATCAAATACCACACCATATAAAACAAGTGCAATGCACAAGCACATGATGATATGACATTTTAAATGCACCATAGAATTTTTAAACATGACCAACAAGTTAAATGGAGTCCCAATTATATTTATTGCATTATTTGGAATAATCCCCATTGTTAAACTTAATGGAATTAGCCAATTTCGAAAATGTACAGTACTGAAATGTTGTCCAAAAATGCATGCTATTATGGTACTGGATAACTCATAATTTTGTGAGCATTTGGATATTTTAAACACATTTTTCTGATTAACCAATAAAAGTTATTGCATTTCCAATATTTGGTTTAGTGCTGCCATTTCAGTAAATTATTTCAAACAACACTAAAACTATTTATCCAAGCTTGAAAATGAAGTTAAACTTGAAGTACTTTTGTTGTTGAACATTTTGGTATATCACACTTAATTTTTGGATCAATTTTCATAATGTTATGAATTTCACAAAATCCAATTCATTTCTGCCATTTTACAAAAAGGCAAGAAACATTTATTTCCAGTATTCATTTCAACATGAAATTGTCATGAAAAATGTAAAGTTTCTTCCCCTGGTCATTTAGAGACCAAGTTTGCATTTTTCTGATCTATAATTAAAAAGATATGAATTTCCCAAATTGCATTTCTTTTCTGCCATTTTAAGTAATTTAATAAAACAGCAATTAAACCAATTTATTTGGATGTGTGAGTTATATCAATAGACTCCATTTATTTTTCTGAACATTTTGATATCTTATTTGCAATTTTTGGATTAGTATTCAAAAAGATATGGATTTTACAAGTCTATTTGCATTTCTGCCTTTTCTTTTATTTCTCAGAAAAACTCCAACCGAAACGTTTTCCACCCCGGGCTGGGCTAGCCACAGCCGCTGACAGATGGGGCCCAGCGCCACGGTGGCGTCCACGTCAACGCGGCGGTCCACGGCGCTTGACCGTGTCGATGCCAGGACCGCGACGCGCGCGCGGTGACCGCGGCGTCGGCGCGCACGGATCCGTTGTTCTGGCTCGCGTGTGTGCTCGGGTGCGAGCGCATCGGGTTCGTCGAGCTACGGGGAGGCGAGCGGCGTCGCTATGGACCAAATGGTCGCCGGGAACTGCTCCGGCGACGAACTACGGCGGCGGCGGTCTACGGCCTAACGACGAAACGACGAGTTACGGCGAGCTAGGATGCAAGGGGATGTCCAGGAGAAGCGCAAGCTCACCCTCGAAGCGTGGGTAGGCGTGGATTGGACGGAGGTGGGTGGTGGCGATGGGGAGCTTCCTCGACAGGCGACGGCCGGAGAGGAGGAAGACGGCAATGCGGCGGCGATCCCGGGCTTCCCTTCTCGATTCCTTGCACGGGGAGGGAGAGGGAGACGCGGCGAAGGCGGCGGTGTGCTTCGATCTGCTCTGAGTGCTCTCAATCGCCGGCGGCGAGCACGGCCGCCATGGCTAGGGTTCGGCTTCGGCAAGAACAGAGAGAGAGAGGGAGGGAGCGAGAAAATATCAGGGAGAGAGAGCAGTGCACGCCTCGGTGGTGCTCTTATCCCCTCGTGGTGGACGACGTCGAGCAGGGGAGCAGTGGAGGGCGCGGCGGCGAGCTGGCGCGGCGGGAGCAGCTCGGCGCGCGCGGTCGCTACAGAAGACGATGACCATTTTCCAGAAAACCCCCTGGAAGACTTTTCCCTCTCGCAACTAGGTCCTTTTCTGTTTCCTTTTTAAAAACTAGTAGCATTTCCAGGATTTTATTGAGCCTTTTAAATATTTAGAAAAATCTGAGAAAATTCATGGAGCCTCCCATCAACATGTAGAAGCACCACAAAAATTGGTTTTGCCAAATAAAATGTTTGAACAACATTTGTTCATAGAGTTGTATTATTGCATTTTTGGTTAATTTCAATTTGGAATTACTTTATAATTTTTAAAGCAAGTGCAAGTATTCATTTGAACTCTTGGAACTTCCTTGACAAATATGGAAGTTTATTTGAATTGTGTTTGCCAGAAACAAGCACATTTGGAATTGCAAGGATCTAATTTAATTGGTGCCCTTGTTTCCATTTGTTCCAATTTGTTTTCAACACTTTGTTTTAACTTGAGAACTAGAACCAATGATGCCATGATGCATGCATGAACAAAAAAGTGAAAATTTGGTTCAAATTTTACAGTACCAAAAGTGTGGCTGTTACAATTCTACCCCCCTTACAGGAATCTCGTCCCGAGATTCTAAGATTGCGGAAGGAAGTCGGGATACTCCTCACGAAGACTAGACTCCCGTTCCCAGGTTGCTTCTTCTTCGGAATGGTTAGACCACTAATCTTGAAGAACTTGGTGGTCTTGTTACGAGTTTTCCTTTCTGCTTCATCCAGGATACGAATAGGATGCTCGCGATAAGTGAGATCTTCCTGGATATCCAACTCTTCATAATTGACTCCATGAATAGGATCCTTGAAACAACGGCGAAGTTGGGATACATGAAACACATCATGCACATTTGGGAATATGACCGGTAACTCCAACTGATAAGAAAGATCTCCTCGCTTGGCCAGAACGGTGAAAGGGCCAACATAGCGAGGGGCCAAATTTCCCTTGATCCCGAAGCGGCGAATGCCACGAAGTGGAGAGACGCGAAGATACGCCTTATCACCAATTTCATAATGAATCTCCTGGTGATGCTTGTCATAGTAACTCTTCTGCCTAGACTGGGCAATCTTCAGATTCTCTCGTATGATTCTCACCTTCTCTTCAGCTTCATTGATAACATCTGGACCAAAAAGCGCCCTCTCTCCGGTCTCGGACCAATTTAGCGGAGTTCGGCATTGTCTTCCATACAGAACCTCGAATGGGGCCATACCCAGACTAGCTTGAAAGCTATTGTTGTAGGAGAACTCTGCGAAGGGGAGGTACTTCTCCCAATCTTTGCCAAAGGAGATTACACATGCCCTAAGCATGTCCTCCAGAACCTGGTTCACCCTTTCGGTCTGACCGTCAGTTTGAGGGTGGAAAGCGGTGCTGAAGTTGAGACGGGTTCCCATGGCTTCTTGGAAACTAGTCCAGAACCTGGAGGTGAACAGACTTCCACGATCAGAGATTATCTTCTTGGGAACGCCGTGAAGTACGAAGATCCTAGAAGCATACAGGTCTGCCAACTTAGCAGCGGTGATGTTAACACGAACAGGGAGGAAGTGAGCCACTTTTGATAACCGATCAATGATTACCCAGATGGCATCATTTCCCTTAGGAGACTTCGGCAGTCCAGTAATGAAATCCATACCAATTTCATCCCATTTCCACTCAGGGACTGCAATAGGGCGAAGAGTGCCGGCAGGCCTTTGATGTTCAGCCTTTACCCTACGACAGGTGTCGCATTCAGCAACATACTTGGCGACTTCCCGTTTCATACGAGTCCACCAGAATCGTTGTCGGAGGTCTTGGTACATTTTGGTACTACCGGGATGAATGGAGAGAGGTGATTCATGAGCTTCTTGGAGGATCAGCTCCCTCAAATTCCGGTTCTTTGGCACTACCAGACGGTCACCAAAGTAAACGGCTCCGGATTCATCCTCTGTGAAACATTTGGCCTTCCCGCTAGCGATGTTCTCCTTGATATGAAGGATACCCTCATCCTGCTTTTGAGCATCCTTAATCTGGTCTTCGAGAGTAGACTTGATCTCCAGATTGGCAAGGTAGCCGGAGGGAACAATTTCCAGGTTCAAACGGGCGAACTCCTTACAAAGAGCAGGTTGAGCCTTTCAATCATCAGATTGTTGCAATAGGACTTCCGACTTAGCGCGTCAGCCACGACGTTGGCTTTGCCGGGTTGATAGTTCAGACTCACATCATAGTCCTTGATTAACTCTAACCAACGCCTCTGCCTGAGATTTAAATCTGGCTGTGTGAAGAGGTACTTCAGACTCTTATGATCCGAGAAAATCTCGCAACTGTTACCAAATAGGTATGGTCTCCACTGATTCAGAGCATAAACAACAGCGGCAAGTTCCAGATCATGAGTAGGGTAATTGTGCTCATGCGGCTTAAGTTGGCGGGAAGCATACGCCACCACATGGCCCTCTTGCATTAATACACAACCCAAGCCTTGCAGGGAGGCGTCACAGTATACGACGGATTCCTTGCTGGTGTCCGGCAGGACGAGCACAGGAGCAGACATGAGTTTGGCTTTCAGTGTTTTGAAGCTCTCTTCAGCTTTGTCCGTCCATACGAACTTGGTACCCTTCTTGAGGAGGTCAGTGAGGGCCTTGGCTATCTTGGAGAAACCTTCGATGAATCGGCGATAGTAACCCGCCAATCCGAGGAAGCTACGAATGTCCTTGACTGACATTGGAGTTTTCCAATCCAGAATAGATTGAATCTTGTCGGGAATGACCGCCACACCATTAGCGGATATCACATGGCCAAGGAAGACAAGTTTGTCCAACCAGAACTCACACTTGGAGAACTTGGCATAAAGACGGTGTTCACGAAGTCGTGTCAGAACCAACCGAAGGTGTTCATCATGCTCTTCGTCGGTTTTAGAATAAACGAGGATGTCATCGATGTAGACGACGACGAACTTGTCGAGATAATCCATGAAGACAGAGTTCATGAGCCTCATGAAGGTAGCTGGAGCATTGGTGAGACCGAAGGACATGACAGTATACTCATATAGGCCATAGCGGTAACGAAGGCCGTCTTTGGGATATCCTCCTTTCTGATCTTTATCTGATGGTACCCTGACCTCAGATCCATCTTGGAGAATACTGTTGCACCAGCTAACTGATCTAACAGATCATTGATCCGGGGAATAGGATACTTGTTCTTGATTGTCACCGCATTCAACGGCCTATAATCGGAGACCAAACGAGGAACGGTTGAATCCCTCTTCTTGACAAAGAGTACCGGACAACCCCAAGGTGAACTGCTAGGCTGAACGAACTCCTTCGCTAACAGCTCATCAATGTGCTCCTTCAACAGAGCCAACTCTTCCACCGGCATACGGTAGGGTTTCTTGGAAATCGGAGCAGTACCCGGCATCAACTCTATGACAAACTCCACACATCGATCAGGGGCATGCCAGGCAGATCTTCCGGGAACACATCTGGGAAGTCACACACCACGTGTATTTCATGTATTTCAGGAGGGGATTCGCCTTCCATAAAGCAAAGGAGGATCTCAGGTGAGTTGGGTATGACTGAAGATGGAGGCCTTGATAGTGCAGACCAATACTTAACACTGTCGCCGGAAGAGGTGGTCACGGTGATGGTCTTGGCAGCACAGTCGAGATTAGCCCGGTATCTGGCTAGCCAGTTCATGCCCAGTATGACATCAATGCCACTTGACCTCAGAGCTACCAATGCGAAAGGAAAGAGTAATAACCGATAGTAATCTGGACTTCAGGAGTAACCCCATCGGTTTGCCATTTGGAGCCAGGAGTGGCGATCACCAAGGGACGGATCATTTTCTCGAACTATGTTGTGATCTTTTGCAAATGCTATAGAAATGAATGAATGCGATGCTCCAGAGTCAAACAAAACTGTAGCGGATTGTTGTCAATTCGTAGCTCACCCATGAGAACGCCGGGGTCCTCTTCAGCTTCTTCTGCGGAGATGTGGTTCAGGCGACCACGCGCGTTAGGGCCAGCCTTGCCAGCTGGAGTGGCGGGGGCTCGGGCAGGTGTCCCGGAAATATGTGTCTTCTGGGGGCACTCCCTGGAGTAGTGGCCCGCTGGCCACAGGTGTAGCAGGTAAGTCCGGATGGGCGATACCCACTTCCGCTCGCCCCAAGTGTCGGAGTAGTGGGGCGCGGCGGTGGTGGCCTGTATCCCGCGGCCCTAGGCATGAATGGAGCACGCGGCACAGCGCTGTAGGGCACGAAGACCTTGCGCTTCTTGTTCCCAGAACTCGAGGAACTCGGGTGGTCCCCCTGTGCGGGCCTCTTGGAAGCCTCGAACTCCTTCCTCCCCTGCTCAAGAGTAAGAGCCTGGTTGAATAACTCCTGGTAGTTCTGGAACCTGAAGGGCAGCAACTCATAGCGGAGTCTCGGCGCAAGCCCCTTGCGGAACAACTCCTGTTTGTCAGCATCATTGGTCACGTCCCGAGGGGCGTAACGAGAGAGATGGTTGAACTGACCACCATAAGTGCGGAGGTCCATACGTCCCTGTTGCAAGTCCAGGAACTCCCTCCTCTTCAAATCCATGATCGGCTGGGGAATGTACTCGGCACGGAAGGCTGTGCGGAAATCAGCCCAAGTGAAGACATGGTTGGCTGGGAGCAAAGCCACATGGCTTTCCCACCAACAGCCAGCTGCACCTGTCAGAAGGTAGGTGGCGAAGTTGACTTGTTCGGCCACTGGGACATGCAGCGTGGAGAACTTGCGCTCCAGAGCGCGAAGCCAGTCATCAGCTTCCAGTGGCTCCTTAGCATCAGCGAAGGTGGGTGGCTGCGAGCGCAGGAACTCAGTGAGAGTGTTGCAGCCATTCCTCTGTGCATTCTGCTGCACTATCTGCTCCAACAGGCGCTCATTGCGCCCACGATTCTCCTCAATGGCCATCAAGACCTGAGCCATCGAGGGTGGTGGCGGCAGATCATCCTCATCATCGTCGTGGTTACCGCGACCTCCACGGCCTCCGCGGCCTCCTCGAGCCATTCTGGAGATTTGACAATGACACTTAGTATCTACCTCCGAAAAATGGTTGAGATAGAAGCAGTAACTTATTTGGAATACCAGCCATACATTCCATGACATTCACGTATCATCCAACAACTAGCGACAACATATTTGGACCCAAACACGCATACAACATACACCAGCTGTAATACAATCCATACGTGATATTTAAGAGTACCAGCATACAAGCTTTAGTATCCGTTACACAGAATGGAAGTACGGATGATACAAGTCACCAAGTCTGATACATGACAAAGTTCCTTAGAAATAAAGCAACAACTAGATACTGATACTGAGTAGCTTGCACATCACGCAGGAAGGCAAGGTACTCTCCTCGATATAGGCGAGAAGAAACTAGTAGCCGCCCCAGAAGTTCGCCGGGAAGCGAACGGGTGGAGTGTCGAACTCGCGAAAACTCTGAGGCTGATTGCCATACGGCGGCAGGTTGAGGCTACCCCGAGGCTGACGGAGGGGTCCAGGAGACGGCACGGTACCCCAACTCGGGGTGCTGCGCATATCGTCAGGTAGCACCAACGGACGGGGCCGAAGGGCTGCGCGAGGAAGCGTCCCGCTGAGGAAGTACGGCTCCAGATCCCTCATAGTGGCCCGGTGACTCTCGCGTGAAGCGATCGCGTACGTGTACCACTGACGGGCACGGAGGTCCAGGGCCCGGACTAGCTCAATCAGTGCGCGGTGCGCACTATCCTCCTCACCCTCACCCTCAGAGTACACAGCGTGATAGATACCCTCTGCACCCTGTGCTGAAGCAGGAAAGTGACGGAAATCGACTCATCACTAGCAAGGTAGGGGTTGTAACCACGGTAAGTGGAGAGGGCGGTGTGTGCAGCCTCATGCACAGCTTGTGTCACGGTGAGGCCCACTCCTCCATAGATGTACTCCGCTGCATTCCCTTCATCATCCAGGAGGCGGCACTCGCAGAAGAACTGACCCTGGTGGTGGGGAAGGTACTCCTGGTTGATGTAGCCCGACCTACGTCTCCTACAACAAGTGGCCCAATGACAAGAGCAAGAGTCAAAGCTCTCCATGATAAGGTGAATTCGCTCCTATCCATGTGTGATCTCGACACTCCTTTGAATGGGTTGCTACTTCATTCGGATACGTTATGCATACTCAGGAACAACTACCATGAAGATCTCCAAGAAAGTGTCGAAGATGGCCAAGAGACGAGTCAAGAGGAAGATGAAGAAGCAGAACAGCGGTACTACCGCCCAGAAGCCGGTACTACCGCCAGGCACCTGACGATGCAGCTGAAGCGAGAGAAGCTCCAGGCGGCGGTACTACCGCACACCAGCGGTACTACCGCCAGCTCCAGGACCGGTAGTACCGCTGGAGGTACCGCCCGCTACCGTCGCGTCTCCAAAAGCTACTGTCTCCAACGGTACTTGCCCGGTATCGACCACGTACTACCGCCAGCGCTGAGAGGAATTAAAACGCAAGCTCCAGCGGTACTACCGCCAGCGGCCAGCGGTACTACCGCCTCCGCCAGGAGCGGTACTACCGCCACCAGCGGTACTACCGCTGTGACGCCAGGAATTCGGGCTGAAGGCCCATGTAACCTCCCTCTCCTACCCTTTCGTCCACTAGACTATAAATAGGACTTCTCTGCCTAGGGTTAGGGTTAGACTATGATTTGGGAACTAAAGTAGAGCCTTGCTCCTTCTTCTCAAAGTGTCTCTTTCCTCCTATGGAGATGAATCAAGACCTCCACATGTGGAGATGAACCAAGGCCTCCTCTTGAGGAGAAGATCCCTGCGTGGATACCAAGGCTCCGCTTGTAGTTGCGATTACTTGCTAATCTTCCATCTTAGGTGATTCTATGGGTTGGTTGGATTGACCAATTGGACAAACAATCCTAAGAGTAAGGTGTGCTTGGGAGAGGAGGATTGGGGGCTGCCCTCGGGGATTTGTTACCATCGATTCTTGCCGGGTTGCTACTTGCTATTTACCCTTGTGTGTTTGATTTCCCCTCTTTGTGTTCATCGTTCTTCGCGTGTTCTTCGTGTTCATCCTTCCCTCCGCACAAATCCGTGAAAATCGGGACCTACCCGCATCATATGGTATCAGAGCTCTAGGTTGACACGGATTTGTTTTGTGTTTCCACCAAAATCCACCAAATTTTTCTTCGTTTTTGAGAAATTCGAAAATTTCCACCAAAAATAGCCTTGCCTTGATTCGAGCCGATCTGTCGATTCGTTGCGTTTTTGGTAGTTTTTGTCCATGGATCTGTTGCTTTAGGACCCCCTCCACCTTTGTTTGCGTTCCCTAGCCTTAATTTTGCCAATTTCCCACGAATTCGAGGATTTTCGAGCCCAATTTCCGCCCAAAATCGAGTCAAGATCGCGCAGATCCGTGCGCAACGGTACTACCGCTCCAGAACAGCGGTACTACCGCTAGAGCGGTACTACCGGGCGGACCAGCGGTACTACCGCCAGGGCCAATTTTTGCAGAAATTTTTCTTTTCCTCGGTTCGTTTTGGCATTTCCTCTTTGGTTTGAGTCCTTTCTTGGTGTGCTACGTCTACGACATCGACAAGCTTCCGCAGCAACGCATCATCAACGCCAAGCGACGACGCCACCAAGGACTCGACATTTCCCCCACCATTTCCGTTGTGAGCCCTTCTTCCTTTCGCGCAACTTAACCTATTGGACTAGCTCGGTGATATTGCGAGGCATTGCACGTGTTGAGTGTTTGTCTTCAAGTATTGGCGAGTGTGTATCGTTAGAGAGCTTGGCACTAGCAAAAGAGAAGGAATCATCGTCAAAAAGCAAAAATCAAAAAAAAAGAAGAAAAGAAAAGAATCAAGTGGTGCCAAGTTTCATCTCTTGTAGGTTGCGACAAAGCTAAGACCGCCAAAGTGAGTGTGAGTGTTAACTCTTGTGCAAATCCGTTGCCCACAAAAAGCAATTGAGCTAGCGTCCTTCTTGTGTTGGGTGACATTTGAGCACGTAGTCTTCGTTAGGTTGTCTATCTTCGAGTGCTCGCCCTTTGGTGCCCAACCCCATATTCGCTTTTGTGTGTGTTTCTTGATACTTTGTGGTTGGAGTTTCTTTGGTAATTTGATCATTGTGGATTTTCTCTACCTTTGACAATATACTTGTCCGGGTTTGCTTGTTTCGTTTGCCACTTCATACCTTCCTATCCTCATAAGTGTGTGTGTTGGGTGTTAGAACCGGATACTCTCCTCTCAAGCCACATTATACTTGGGATATAGTTTGTCTTGGTTTTTCCTTACCACATCTCACTTGTTCTTGAGAAAATGTTTAGGGGAAGTACAAACGGAAGCTCAAGCTCGGATGAGGAAATCCATGGTGGAGTTCGCGGTGATCATGGCTATGTCACCAATCCGAGTTCGTCGGTCTTCGACACCTTGTTCGTGATGGCTTAGGCCGCTACGAGCGCCGTCTCCAAACTCATGATGCCAACTTCAACGAAATCAATGCGAACATGGAGCGGATGACCGAAGCTATCAACAACCTTGCGCGACAACGAGCTCCTTCACGCTCAAGCCGTACAAGAAGCACCTCAAGGTCGACACAAGCACATCATGGACGTCATGAACCTCGACAAGAACGTCAACATGATTCAAGGAGCGACGCCCATGAACGACCTCCTCCTATCGTTGAACAACCACATGATCTTCACGCGAACAATGCCAATGCGCATCAAGAACAACCTCACCAAAATGATGATCGTCGCGCACGCATACCATCACCACCACCGCCAACGTGATCGTCATGACCCATTGGCTAATGACAATGGCGTTCCGGGTGCGAATGACTTTGGTGAACAAGGACGTCACCCTCGTCATCCTCCAAGGCCACGTCATCAAAACCATGACAATGCGAACAATGTCGAGCAACCCGTTCCTCAACAAGAGCTACCTCCTCAACATGCGCCTCGTCAAGAGCTTCCTCATGATCGTCACCAACACCAACGTTCCGAGTCAAGTGATAACGAGTCAAGCCAACACAATGGTGATGGACTCAACCGAAGGAGACGTGGACGTGCATTCCCACGTGGTGGCCACGTGAACTATGATGACTTGACCAACGTCCGCTTTGACATACCCAAGTTCTACGGCACAAGTGATCCGGAAGCTTACTTCTCATGGGTACTCAAGGTTGACAAGATCTTCCGTGTGCAACGCTTCTCCGACAACAAGAAGGTTGCCTTAGCCTCGATGGAGTTTGAAGAGTATGCCTCTTGTGGTGGGAACAACTACAAGATGCTCGCGTCGCTAACCACCAACAACCAATTGACACTTGGGTTGAAATGAAAGAAACCATGTACAAGCGCTTCGTGCCAAGCCATTACACTAGAGACTTATACAAGAAGTTGCAAGAGTTGAAGCAAGGTTTGAAGTCGGTTGATGAGTACTACAAGGAAATGGAAATCTCCATGATGAGAGCCAATGTCAACGAGTACGAAGAGCAATCCATGGCTCGTTTCATGAATGGCCTCAACTATCCCATCAAGAAGATCGTGGAGTTCCAACCATATGCCTCTTTGGTAGAGCTAGTACATCAAGCTTCCAAGGCCGAGCGCCACGTGCTTGAAGAGCTCAAATACCTCAAGACAAAGGCATTCTACGCCAACAAGCCTTCTTCGTCAACTCCTACACCTTCACAAGCTCTTCCTCAAGCGAACACTCGAGGTCCTCCAAGAGTCTCTACTTCGACACCTCAAGCGCCTCAACCTTTCAAGAAAGTACCTCCCTCTCCAAGGCGCCTCAAGGATCTTCGTCCGGCACAAGACTTTGCAATGTTACAAGTGCGGCGGACAAGGGCACAAATCTTTTGAGTGCACCAACAAGAAGGTCATGATCATCAATGACATGGGAGAGTATGAATCTATGAGTGAAGATGAGTACAATGCTTTGAACAAGGTCGCCACAATGCAAAGTGCTCAAGAAGAAGAAAGTGAGATCTATTGTGATGGCGACAACAACCCTTCCTTGGTTGTGGCAAGAGCTTAACCACCAATGTTCAAGTGGAAGAAGACCAAAGATGCAACTTGTTTCAACAAGAGCGGGATCAATGGAAAGTCCATCAAGGTCATCATAGATGGTGGAAGTTGCCACAACCTAGCGAGCAAAGAACTTTGTGACAAGCTCAACTTGAAGTTCAAGAAGCACCCACATCCTTACCATGTGCAATGGTTGAGTGATACCGGAGCCGTCAAGATTCAACACATGGTGCAAGTGTCCTTCAAGATTGGAGCCTATGAAGATACGGTTGATTGTGATGTTGTGCCTATGAACGTTTGTCACTTACTCCTTGGGCGTCCATGGCAATTTGACAAGGGTGCTATGCATGATGGACGAACAAACTACTATAGCTTCAAGAACAACGACAAGACCTTCGTCCTTCGTCCCATGACACCAAGTCAAGTCATCGCCGACAACGCCAAGACCATTGCAAGGGCACAACAAGATCGTTCGTCTAGTGAGATGAGTGGTGAGCGAGAGACCCACCATAAAGTGAGTGAGAGCCACAAGCCAAATGAGTGTGACACTTCAAAGAGAGTTCCCACAAAACTTACACTATTTGCCACAAAGAGAGAGATGAGGGAGTTGAGAGAAAACCCATCCACCCTACACTATGTGCTCATATGCAAGGGTGAAGTTTCTATGACTAACACTTTCACAAACCTTCCTCCTTCTTTGTTGTCTCTTTTGAAGGACTTTGAAGATGTTTCCCTCAAGAGTGCCACCGGGACTACCTCCTCTACGCGGAATCGAGCACCGCATCGACCTTGTTCCCGGCGCACCGCTACCAAACCGCGCTCCTTACCGCACCAACCCCGAAGAGACAAAGGAGATCGAGCGGCAAATACAAGAACTTCTTGCCATGGGACACATCCGCGAGAGCTTGAGTCCGTGTGCCGTGCCCGTCATCTTGGTACCCAAGCACGACAACACTCTTCGCCTTTGCATGGATTGTCGCCCCATCAACGCCATCACCGTTCGGTATCGCCATCCTATCCCTCGACTTGATGATATGCTCGATGAGCTTTGTGGTTCCGCTATATTCTCCAAAATTGATCTTAAAAGTGGATATCACCAAATACGCATGTGTGAAGGTGATGAATGGAAGACCGCATTTAAAACTAAGCTTGGTCTTTATGAGTGGCTCGTCATGCCATTTGGTCTTTCCAATGCACCTTCTACTTTTATGCGTCTCATGAATCATGTTTTGCGTCCTTTCATTGGCAAATTTGTTGTGGTATACTTTGACGACATCCTTATTATAGCAAGTCTTTGGAAGAGCACACTTCTCATGTTGCTCAAGTTTTGTTGGTTCTTCGCAATGAAAAGCTTTATGCAAATCTTTCTAAGTGCACTTTTGCCACCAACAAACTTGTTTTCTTGGGTTTTGTTGTTTCTTCGGATGGAGTGAAGTGATGAGCAAAGATACAAGCAATTCGGACTTGGCCTTTTCCGACATCACTTGAGGAGTTGAGACGTTTTCTTGGTTTTGCCGGATTTTACCGCCGTTTCATCAAGGATTTTTCCACAATTGCTTGCCCCCTCCATGAACTTACAAAGAAGAATGTACCTTTCATTTGGGGCAATGCACATGATTTTGCTTTCAATGAGCTCAAACGGTTATTAACCGAAGCACCACTCCTTGCCCTTCCGGATTTCTCTAAGACATTTGAGATTGAATGCGATGCAAGTGGATTGGGCATTGGTGGAGTGCTTATGCAAAATGGTAGACCCATCGCATACCATAGTGAGAAACTAGATGGAGCTCGCTTGAATTACCCCATTTATGACAAAGAGTTATTTGCTTTGGTTCGTGTTTTGGATGTGTGGCAACATTACCTTCGTCCTAAGGAATTTGTCATTCATTCCGACCATGAATCCTTGAAATATTTGAAAAGTCAAACAAATTTGAACAAAAGACATGCTAAGTGGGTTGAGTTCATTGAGTCTTTCACTTTTGTAATCAAATACAAGAAAGGTAAAGACAATGTGGTCGCGGATGCTCTATCCCGCAAGGCCAACCTACTTACACGTCTTGACATTAGTGTTTGGGTTTGGATGAGATTAAAGAGTTGTATGCTACCGATGCTTTCTTTGGAGACATTTTCGCTCAATGTTCGGAGCACAAAGGAATTGGTGATTTCTATTTGCACAAAGGTTTCTTGTTTAAGGCTAACAAACTATGTATACCCGAGTCTTCGCTTCGTTTGGTCCTTTTGAAGGAATCTCATGGAGGCACTCATGGGTCATTTTGGACGCGACAAGACCTATGCCATGCTCTCCACCAACTACTATTGGCCTAGAATGAAGCGTGATGTGGAACGCCTAGTTCGACGATGTTCTACATGTCTCAAAGCTAAGTCTACTCTAAACTCTCATGGGTTATACACACCATTGCCTATTCCACATCACCCATGGTCCGATATAGCTATGGATTTTGTCTTAGGACTCCCACGCACTAAAACAAACAAGGATTCCATCTTTGTCGTCATTGATCGCTTCTCTAAAATGGCACACTTTATACCTTGCAACAAGAGCGACGATGCTTCACACATTGCTACTTTGTTTTTCAGGGAAATCGTCCGTCTTCATGGAGTGCCAAGACCATTGTGTCGGATCGTGACACCAAGTTCGTGAGCTATTTTTGGAAGACTTTGATGGCCAAGATGGGAATCAAGCAACTATTCTCCACCGCATACCACCCTCAAACCGATGGCCAAACCGAAGTGGTGAACCGAAGCCTATCTACACTCCTTCGTGTGTTGATCAAGCCTAACTTGAAGAATTGGGAAGAGTGCATCCCACACGCCGAGTTCGCCTACAATCGAGCACTTCACCGCGCAACAAAGAGAACACCCTTCGAGGTCGTCTATGGTCCAACCCCTACACCGCGCTCGACATGCTACCACTTCCACTCCGTGAGCAAGTTAACATGGACTTCGACAAGCGAGCCGCTTACATGAAGAAGCTCCATGAGGAAACAAGAACTACTCTCGAGAAGCACAACAAAGACCATGCTACGAAGATGAACAAACACAAGCGCGCCATGATATTTGAAGAAGGAGACCTTGTGTGGCTACACCTTCGCAAAGATCGCTTTCCGGATGCAAGGAAGTCCAAGCTTCACCCTCGTGGAGATGGACCTTTCAAGGTTATCAAGCGCATCAACGACAATGCCTACAAGATCGACATCTCCAACTCCAAACACTTGGTCCATGACACCTTCAACGTCGCCGACCTATCGCCATACCTTGGAACATCAAGCGATGAGGATGACCAAGAGTCGAGGACGACTCTTTTCCAAGGGGGGGGGAGATGATGTAGCCCGACCTACGTCTCCTACAACAAGTGGCCCAATGACAAGAGCAAGAGTCAAAGCTCTCCATGATAAGGTGAATTCGCTCCTATCCATGTGTGATCTCGACACTCCTTTGAATGGGTTGCTACTTCATTCGGATACGTTATGCATACTCAGGAACAACTACCATGAAGATCTCCAAGAAAGTGTCGAAGATGGCCAAGAGACGAGTCAAGAGGAAGATGAAGAAGCAGAACAGCGGTACTACCGCCCAGAAGGCCGGTACTACCGCCAGGCACCTGACGATGCAGCTGAAGCGAGAGAAGCTCCAGGCGGCGGTACTACCGCCGCCACCAGCGGTACTACCGCCAGCTCCAGGACCGGTAGTACCGCTGGAGGTACCGCCGCTACCGTCGCGTCTCCAAAAGCTACTGTCTCCAACGGTACTTGCCCGGTATCGACCACGTACTACCGCCAGCGCTGAGAGGAATTAAAACGCAAGCTCCAGCGGTACTACCGCCAGCGGCCAGCGGTACTACCGCCTCCGCCAGGAGCGGTACTACCGCCACCACCAGCGGTACTACCGCTGTGACGCCAGGAATTCGGGCTGAAGGCCCATGTAACCTCCCTCTCCTACCCTTTCGTCCACTAGACTATAAATAGGACTTCTCTGCCTAGGGTTAGGGTTAGACTATGATTTGGGAACTAAAGTAGAGCCTTGCTCCTTCTTCTCAAAGTGTCTCTTTCCTCCTATGGAGATGAATCAAGACCTCCACATGTGGAGATGAACCAAGGCCTCCTCTTGAGGAGAAGATCCCTGCGTGGATACCAAGGCTCCGCTTGTAGTTGCGATTACTTGCCGATCTTTCATCTTACGGTGATTCTATCGGGTTGGTTGGATTGACCAATTGGACAAACAATCCTAAGAGTAAGGTGTGCTTGGGAGAGGAGGATTGGGGGCTGCCCTCGGGGATTTGTTACCATCGAGTCTTGCCGGGTTGCTACTTGCTATTTACCCTTGTGTGCTTGATTTCCCCTCTTTTGTGTTCATCGTTCTTCGCGTGTTCTTCGTGTTCATCCTTCCCTCCACACAAATCCGTGAAAATCGGGACCTACCCGCATCACTGGTACACCACGTACTCGGGATACCAACGGCAATCCTGGCCATGCACCGCGGCGGCGAGCAGGGCGGGAAACCCGCGGGTGTCCTCGCAGCGAGTCAAACGAACCACCAAGCCGGAACGAACCATCTGTACAGGAGAAGTTCAAAAGTTAGATTTACTAAAAGTAAACCAACTGACGAAGTATCACAGAACGGATAGGAACCCAACCCCGTGACCCTAATTTAGAACAACGGCCAAGACACCTCGGTAAATCAAATAGAGATAAGATGGCTCCAAGATTAGAGTGTAACCAGGTAAGGAGTAAAAAGAATCCTAAGATGGTTTTCACAACTCATTTTTAGGTTATAAATAATTTTCACAACACTAGACTCAACATCGACCAGTAGCAGGGTTTCCTACAGGCAGTACTGCTCTGATACCAACTTGTGGCGCCCCGACCCGACTGCTATACAGTGATGCTGTGTGTCACCGGTTAAGCGATACAAACGGAGGTTACGGGTTTACCAATACCGGCCAAAACCTTTGGCAGGCGTTGCTCGGAATGGATCATCGGCAACGCAACACCCCGATTGATGCCTTAACGCAGGCACAACTATCAATGCATAATAGAGAGATCAAGACTTGTGGAACAACTGGCACATTACAGACTCTACGACTCAAAGCAATATAGTTCAACTCTTATAATAGAGAAAGATAGCGAAAATTACAACCAGAGGTCACTGACCCAACAGTACAACATGCGGAAGCGAATTAAGTTGTTCTAACAACAAGATACAAATTACGGCCTAAGAAGCCTACAGATAAAATTTCAGCACCAGCTGTCCCGGCGATGTCCCAAGCTGCCACCTGGGAACCCCAGACTACTCGTCGACTTCCACAAAGAACCCACCTTCAAGGTCGATGAATTCCTCCTCTGAAATCAAATAAACAACGTTGAGTTCGACAAACTCTGCAAGATTATTAGAGCTACTAGCTCGATGATTGGCTTACAAAGGTTGTATGGCTGTTTTGCATAAAGCTAGTTTTCTTTATAAAAGACATAACTCCATGGCATCGACTAATCAGGATATTTTCAAAGGGGGTAAGAAGTAAACTCTTTTCTTCTGATCATCTTCAACAACCACCATCCATCACCACACCTGTCTACTAAGGCACCTCCCCGAATCACCCTCGAGGAAGTCAACCTTGCATTCTTGGTAGTACCTTTAGTACTCAGGTTTTAATCATTCCGTTCAAGTTATTCTATGGTCTCTGAATCCGGCACCAAGTCGTCCTTAACCGTGGACACGGCTTTTCGAAAAGATTTACCCTGCAGGGGTGTACAAAGGGAAAGTCGCCGGAGTCCCGAAGGGGCTCTAGCTTCTTATCCACGCGTACCGTCCGGCTCATTACCCGTACATGCCTGTACATTTGCTCTCTTCCAGGGAGAGCCGGCTGAGTGGGCGCGGCTACAACCTTTACCTCGCTTAAGACTAACCCAGGATCATCAGTGGCGGTAGGACAAGAGGTGCCTCCAACACCCTGTCCCACGGTCACTTATTTTTCCTGACGCCACCATCCTCATCTCAGTCTGGGCCACCATCTTCAACGCACGCGCAAATGGAAAGCCAAACTAGAGGACCCTCGGCTAGTCCGCCACAAGTTAGTCGGTCGACGAGGGCTCCATATACCCCCACGCATGGTTGCACGCTCAGTCTTGGCTTCGAAGGGGAGAACTCGCAATTAGGCGACGAGAACGAGACAACCCACCACATCCATGTGGCCTCTCATCCCCGCCTTTAAGCATGTTTATTATTAGTATCCACATTTTTCCACCATCATCCGGACATTCCGTCAACAATTCCAACAACGAAATATCTACCGGACAACTAAGCATTTAACTAAGCATGGCTAAGCATATACCGTACATAGTTACTTAACTCAGGCCAACAAAGTAATCCTATGGATATTAGGAGGGAACAGGTATTGGCATCGGAAACATAATGCAACTATAGGATACTCTAATCCAACCAAATTGACATTTGGAACCGCATGCAATAATATAGTGGAGAAAATATTTGCGGAAAACATAGGAGGAGACATGCTCAGAGGGGGGATTACGCTTGCCTTGTTCAGCAGGCTGGTAATACGGGTCGTCAGGGTATTGTGGAGAAACCCCGACTCCTGGATCTATAGAGGTATAAGAACACCGGAAGGCACAATCAAATACCACACCATATAAAACAAGTGCAATGCACAAGCACATGATGATATGATATTTTAAATGCACCATAGAATTATTAAACATGACCAACAAGTTAAATGGAGTCCCAATTATATTTATTGCATTATTTGGAATAATCCCCATTGTTAAACTTAATGGAATTAGCCAATTTCGAAAATGTACAGTACTGAAATGTTGTCCAAAAATGCATGCTATTATGGTACTGGATAACTCATAATTTTGTGAGCATTTGGATATTTTAAACACATTTTTCTGATTAACCAATAAAAGTTATTGCATTTCCAATATTTGGTTTAGTGCTGCCATTTCAGTAAATTATTTCAAACAACACTAAAACTATTTATCCAAGCTTGAAAATGAAGTGAAACTTGAAGTACTTTTGTTGTTGAACATTTTGGTATATCACACTTAATTTTTGGATCAATTTTCATAATGTTATGAATTTCACAAAACCAATTCATTTCTGCCATTTTACAAAAAGGCAAGAAACATTTATTTCCAGTATTCATTTCAACATGAAATTGTCATGAAAAATGTAAAGTTTCTTCCCCTGGTCATTTAGAGACCAAGTTTGCATTTTTCTGATCTATAATTAAAAAGATATGAATTTCCCAAATTGCATTTCTTTTCTGCCATTTTAAGTAATTTAATAAAACAGCAATTAAACCAATTTATTTGGATGTGTGAGTTATATCAATAGACTCCATTTATTTTTCTAAACATTTTGATATCTTATTTGCAATTTTTGGATTAGTATTCAAAAAGATATGGATTTTACAAGTCTATTTGCATTTCTGCCTTTTCCTTTATTTCTCAGAAAAACTCCAACCGAAACGTTTTCCACCCCGGGCTGGGCTAGCCACAGCCGCTGACAGATGGGGCCCAGCGCCACGGTGGCGTCCACGTCAACGCGGCGGTCCACGGCGCTTGACCGCGTCGATGCCAGGACCGCGGCGTCGGCGCGCACGGATCCGTTGTTCTGGCTCGCGTGTGTGCTCGGGTGCGAGCGCATCGGGTTCGTCGAGCTACGGGGAGGCGAGCGGCGTCGCTATGGACCAAATGGTCGCCGGGAACTGCTCCGGCGACGAACTACGGCGGCGGCGGTCTACGGCCTAACGATGAAACGACGAGTTACGGCGAGCTAGGATGCAAGGGGATGTCCAGGAGAAGTGCAAGCTCACCCTCGAAGCGTGGGTAGGCGTGGATTGGACGGAGGTGGGCGGTGGCGATGGGGAGCTTCCTCGACAGGCGACGGCCGGAGAGAAGGAAGACGGCAATGCGGCGGCGATCCCGGGCTTCCCTTCTCGATTCCTTGCACGGGGACGGAGAGGGAGACGCGGCGAAGGCGGCGGTGTGCTTCGATCTGCTCTGAGTGCTCTCAATCGCCGGCGGCGAGCACGGCCGCCATGGCTAGGGTTCGGCTTCGGCAAGAACAGAGAGAGAGAGGGAGGGAGCGAGAAAATATCGGGGAGAGAGAGCAGTGCACGCCTCGGTGGTGCTCTTATCCCCTCGTGGTGGACGGCGTCGAGCAGGGGAGCAGTGGAGGGCGCGGCGGCGAGCTGGCGCGGCGGCGAGCTGGCGCGGCGGGAGCAGCTCGGCGCGCGCGGTCGCTACAGAAGACGATGAACATTTTCCAGAAAACCCCCTGGAAGACTTTTCCCTCTCGCAACTAGGTCCTTTTCTGTTTCCTTTTTAAAAACCAGTAGCATTTCCAGGATTTTATTGAGCCTTTTAAATATTTTAGAAAAATCTGAGAAAATTCATGGAGCCTCCCATCAACATGTAGAAGCACCACAAAAATTGGTTTTGCCAAATAAAATGTTTTGAACAGCATTTGTTCATAGAGTTGTATTATGGCATTTTTGGTTAATTTCAATTTGGAATTACTTTATAATTTTTAAAGCAAGTGCAAGTATTCATTTTGAACTCTTGGAACTTCCTTGACAAATATGGAAGTTTATTTGAATTGTGTTTGCCAGAAACAAGCACATTTGGAATTGCAAGGATCTAATTTAATTGGTGCCCTTGTTTCCATTTGTTCCAATTTGTTTTCAACACTTTGTTTTAACTTGAGAACTAGAACCAATGATGCCATGATGCATGCATGAACAAAAAAGTGAAAATTTGGTTCAAATTTTACAGTACCAAAAGTGTGGCTGTTACAATTACGTCGAAAAACGAAGGGGGAAGAACATCTCCAGCTGGCAGATAGTCTTCACAACATCTTCTTGCAATCTGTCTAATTTGAATGGATCTATTACCTTCTGGTATATAGCGTTGAAAAAATCACATAACCTCATGAGAGCCTCTCGAACGGGTTTAGGCAACATATTTCTAATTGTCACAGGGAGCATCTGTGTCATCATCACATGGCAGTCATGTGACTTCATCCCCATCAATTTCTTTTCTTCAAACGACAATAGAGTCCTGATGTTTGCGCAGTATGCTGACGGAACTTTCATATCATACAAGAATTGCAAGAACTCCTTCAACTCTTCCTTCGATAACTGGTAGCAAGTAGGTGGGAGGTACCACTGCCCATTAGGCTTCTCTTGCGGCTTCAACTTTTTCCTTTTATATTTCAATGCAAGAATATCCAGCCGTGAATTCATACCATCCTTCGTGTTATCCTTGTTATTCATTACACATCCAAGAATGCTTTCAGTTACGTTTTTCTTGACATGCATGACATCGATGCAATGTTGAACGTCCAGATATGCCCAATACTTCAATGCCCAGAAAACCGATCTTTTCTTCCACACTGCCTTCTCACGAGACTGGGGTTTCTTCCCCTTACCAAAAATAGTGTGTACATCCTTCGTCTGGTCATCGACATCCGCTCCTGAAAATGGTTCTGGCGTGTCATCGGTCTCAATCGTATTATCGAACGGGGCCTTCAATCTACGATACGGGTGATTCTTTGCCAAAACCTTCGGTGCCGCATGTACACTGTCTTCCTTGAATTCGGCAGCCAAAGACTTTTTGTTCTCTCTTTGCAAGTGACACATGCAAAGGATCCCTTCAAACTCTGCCCTGACAAGTTCGCAAGTGCAGGATAATCTTGAATGGTCAGAAACAACATTGCTCTGAGATCAAACTGTTCTCTCTTGAACGCATCATACATTCTTACCCCATCCCACAGTACTTGTAGTTCTTCGACAAGTAAACTCAAGTAAAAATCAATGTCATTCCCAGGTTGTTTTGGTCCTTGAATAAGCATCGACATCATGATATACCTCTTCTTCATGCACAACCAAGGAGGAAGGTTATACATTGCTAAAAGAACTGGCCAAGTGCTATGTCTGCTGCTCATGCTGCCAAAAGGATTCATTCCATCTGTACTTAGTGCAAACCTTACATTTCTGGGGTCCCTGCCAAAGTCTAGGAACTCATAATCGATAAGCCTCCACTGTGATCCATCAGCCGGGTGTCTGAGCAGTCCATCTTTTTTCCTTTTATCGGCATGCCAACGCATCAGCTCTGACTGCTTTGGGTCTGCATACATACGCTTCAATCTGGGTATTATTGGCAAATACCACACAACCTTGTAAGGGACTCCCGTTGTGACCTCATCCTCGCCCTTGTCTCTGTCTTTTGCTAGGTTGCGTTTGTAACGAGGAAAGTTACATATGGGACAACGCCGCATATTTTCATTTTCCCCTCGGTAGAGAATACAATCATTCTTACAAGCGTGTATCTTCACGTACTCGGCTGGAATGGGGCAGATCACCCTCTTGGCATGGTAAGTGTTCGCTGGCAAGTCATTTCCAGGTGGAAGTAATAATGCGACAAGTTTTAACAGCTTTGTGAAGCTCACATCGGATGTACTACTCTCTGCCTTGTATTTCAACAATTCTAGTGTCGCATCCAACTTGCTGAGCTTGCATTCCGGATACAGAGGTTTCTTCGAGTCCGTCGACTGACAGAGGAAATTCTTTATCTCATCATTACCTTCCATATTATTCTCCAAATCATTGATCATCTGTTCTAGGTTTTTTTGTGGACCATCGGCTCTGGTTTCATCTGGATGCACATCATCATCAGCGTTGCCCAAACCATCTCTGGCATTGACTTCATGATTATCGTTGCTCAAATCATCACGGTTGTCGGCAAAGATTGCTGGTTGTTGTTCACCGTGTTTTGACCAACATGTGTACGATTCCATAAATCCCCTCAAAATAATGTGTTCTTCTATCGTTTGTCTTCTAGGCCACAAGACTTCATTCTTACAGGCAAGACAAGGACAAAACATCTTCAGTTCATTACTTTCTAGCATGTGTTGCGAAGCCCTGTCCAAGAATTCAACCACACCTTGTGAGAATTCAGGATTCGTGCGACCACCGTACATCCAAGTTCGATCAAGAACCATCTAGTAAAATGGCAAACTACATATGTAAGATTTATACTCCGCGCTCCTAAATCAAAATAATTAAAAAAATAAGTAGTAGGTTTTCGGGTTATACCACCGCCCCAGTAGCTGTGGAATCGGGCCCAAGCTTCCCTGCGCTGCCTCTCGACGCCGACAACCAACGCGCTGCCTCTCGACGCCGGCAACCACCGCGCCTATCGACGCCCGCAGCACAGATGTAAGATCTGGACTCCGCCTCCGCCCTCGCCGCCGCCGCTCCTATCTTTCAGTCTTATGGGAATCTCCGCAGCTGGCTAACTCGACACCACTCATAGCGTTAGGTCTGGATGGAATCATCGGATACGGTCATCCATATTAACCGTTTACAATAATGAAAATAATGCATACGGACACGAAAATATGTCCGTTGCTCATATAAAGCAAACGGTTGCGGAAAGCACAACCGTTGCCGATGTGTCGCGAGAGGATAGCCCTCGCGGGCGGCTTTTTCCGCGCGGAAGGCTCGATTCTCCGTCGCCTAACTCCTGCCGTTTCCATAGAGGGGTATCCGATGTGTCGTTCTGTACTAGTGCACCGGCTCTGGCTTTTTTATGCGGTGCCACCAAAATCTAATCTAATACGTCACCGATGTCACATTTCAGCGACACTGCATAAAACACTCTTACTTAAAAAAAATATTTTATGCAGTGAACCAAAACGTCACAATAGTGATGGTGGATATGTATGGTGGGGTTTGAAAGGGAACAACTTGATATCCCTAAATGTAAATAAGGATTTATGTTAATTCTGACACTACTAGCTAGAACGAACAATTTAACCTAATAATATGAAGTATATAGAGTGTACTGACCTGTGTATATAATTGGAGACCATTATGGGAAAGTTAACAAACACTACTGTCTTGAGTAATGTTCGTTGTTTTTCTGTGTCTCCGACTTATTTATGCGGTGTCACCGAAATAGACTCCTGTTTTCAAATTTGTAATGACTTAGTCAGATGATCTAGACAAGTTAGCTGAACTACAACCGGTTGCAAGTGCATAGTAGGCAAGTTAACTACATCAAAGAGTGGATGTGAACTGAACTACTATCAACAAGTTAGCTAAACTAAACTGTTTGCAAGTGCACAATAGGCAAGTTAGCTACATCATAACATGAACAAGTGCACAAACTAAACCGTTTGCATGTGCACAATAGGCAAGTTACCTACATCATAACATGAACAAGTGCACAAACTAAACTGTTTGCAAGTGCACAATAGGCAAGTTAACTACATCATAACATGAACTAGTTAGCAGGTGCACAATAGGCAAGTTAGCTACATCAAAGAGTGGATTTGATACCTTCTTTACGTCACCATTGGATCGATCTAGCGGAACCGTTAGCCTGCAAATAGATCCGGACGAGGTGGAGGCAGAGGAAGCGATAGCAGCGAAGACCTCGCCATCTCGGGGGAGATGGCGAAGACCTCGCCGTGTCGGGGGAGATGGCCGCAATGCTTGGAGCCGCCGCCACGAACAGATCTAGGATACTGGGACAATGAGGAAGAGAGTGAGAGTGTTAGGTTTTGCTCTGTACGCCCATATATATGTAGCAGCAGGTACAACATAGGAAACGGTTATTTAAAAGAACCGTTTCCTTTTCGTTTCTTCCACTGACGAGTGGGACCTACGCACCGACGCCTGGAATTTCTTCTACGCTCTGGAATAATATTTCCCTAATCTCTACTATGGAGAATTGATACACTTAAGGATGAACCACTAGGATACTTATATTAATATTAGTGATTACTACATTAGATACGGAGTACACATTAATAATAATAAAGTAAAATTACATACGGAGTACTTATAATGCTACTACTAGGTAGCTACTTCTTGTTTTTCTTGCGCCCTGCTTCCGCGCAATCCTCCTCCTTCTCACGGCCTTGCTTGTTGGGGGCCATCGGAGGCGGTGGCGGTGGCGGCGACGGTGGCGGCGGCGGCATATTGTCGTCTTCCTCCTCCTCCTCCTCCTCCTCCTCCTCCTCCTCTTCGGTTGACTCCTCATCGGAATCAACCTTCGGCGGGCCCAGCATCCTGGTGGGATCATGGAAGTTGGCGAGCTCTTCATCGTCGCTCGACACCGCCGACGGTCCTTCAACAGACTCGCCACTGACGGGGGGACTGTCGGGCGGCGTCGGAGTGCGCTCCTGTGTGTCGTTGCTGCGAGGCATCTTGGCTAATCAGTAGCAGGGAGCGAGCGAGAGAGAGAGAGCAGATTCTATGGCGTCTTGAGATAGCAGGGATCGAGGTTTTCAAGGAGTAGTGGGCAGTGCCACTACGCCATAGCATTTACTCACCTCGCTTCGAATTCCGAGAAGATGGAACGTGTCCACATTGCAAGCGGACAACCAAAAGTTTCCGTTGCCATAGAGTCAAATACCGGAAACGGAGCCAAAATTATGACCGTTGCCAATACCATGGGTAACGGAGATAAGAATTTCTCCGTAACCAATGTTGACAGGCCAGCTGCGGCCCAATTCGGTCAGGCCTCAACGGACACGGTAAAATCGTGATTTTTCGTCGCCTAACTCATGACGTTTCCATAGAGGGGTATCTGATGTGTCGTTCTGTACTAGTGAACTATAAAGAACTAGCGCTACTGCCTTCCCGGAGGTGAGTGCGTCTTGACGTAGTTGTTCTTGAGCAGCTCCATGGTCACCTCCAGAAGGCCCAGGTCCTTAGGCTTTAGCAGCGGCCGGCATTTCTGTTAAAAAAGACGAGTTTTGAACACCAGGTCAGCAGGTTGTCAAGGGAAGATAGCTTCAATGGTGTATTTATTTTGAACTGTCTAGAGCACCCAGCTCTGAGCAGCAAAAACAATCCAAACCATGCGTCTAGCTTTCGAATTTAAATGCATCAGCAGATGATAGAAATGCAGAAACGAGCTAGGGTTCCAGTCTATAGAAAATATGATTAGCGTCTTCCGTTTGATCACAAAGGGCACACTTGCCATTTAACGGACCATTTCTCTTCATAATATTGTCATTGGAGGGGAGCCTGCCTTTGATGAGTTGCCAGGTAAAAATCTTGATCTGGAGAGGTATCGGAGCTGACCAGATTGTCTTAGCAAAAGGGAACACACCCCCTTGGCAGATTATCTTGTATAGGGACGAAACCGAGAAAACTCCTGACGGCTCGAGAGCCCAACTAATGGTGTCGTGGTCCTGTATAGTGTACATATCTTCTATCTCGTTCCAGAGGTTGCCCCATTGCTGAACTTCCTTAGGACCAAACGTTCTTCGGAAGCGAATCACCCACCCATCACCTCCGTGATTCTGAGCCACCGAGGTTGTTGGGTTTGAGCAGATTTGGAACAACCTGGGATATCTATCTTGGAGAGGAGCATCACCAGTCCACCAGTCCGACCAAAACAGAATGTTTTCCCCAATATTTATAGATCTAACGCTAGGGAAATAACAAACCTCATACATCATTTATATGTGCTCCCTATTGAAATGTATACATTAATATCAAGATGATATCAAATACAACCGACATATGCGATAGTACAATGTCAAGAGAAGTCTAGACATTGAGAATGCGCATGACCAACTTATTCCAACAGGAGAAGTAAATAAAAAAACATGAACAACAAGCTATCATATCAATCACTAACCTAAACAACACACAAACTATGTACCATTTTTTGCCATATTATTTTTACTTGCTTCACAAAATATACCCTTTTGACATTTATAAATGAAAAACATTTATTTAAAACGAGAAGTTGGAAACTGGTTTGGCACTATTGTTTGGCATGGTAAGAGGTACATTTGTCCAAAAAATGGAAAAAGTATCATTTTTCTTTTTTGGACACCATACATAATTTTTATTTTTAAACTGCATGTGATTGTCTCCTACGTCACGCATTATTTTTGCACAAACTATGTGCAAAGCATCACACAATTTTTTATTATTTTATAACCTTGTGCGTTTGTCTCATACATCGTAGTATCGCACACCCTTGTCTTCCAAAAATCCGTGTGCGATTGCATCATACCCTTTCTGTTTTAAGACCGTGCGCAGAGGATTAAACAGTTTTGCCGAACAATATGCGATTGTGTGTTTGTAGTGGGGTGTGGAGTTAAATTTCCGTATCTGGACTAGTTGTATTACCGACTACTACCTCCGTTCCAATGAATAAGCCACGTAAATTTAGCCAAAATTCAAAACAAACATGCATTTAACTAAATATATAGAAGAAATTATCAACAGTTAAATATTATATAAATATATTATGAAAATATATTTATGGTGAACATATTGATATTGATTTGTTATCGCAAATCTTAATATTTTTGTCTATAACATTGGTCAAAGTTAGAAAACGTTGATTTTTTACTAAACTTATACGCCTTTTTCATTGGAACGGACTTTTGTAGAGCGCTCAAAACTGGACCGGAGGAAGTATTCCTTTTGTTGAATGATCACCTTTATTGATTTATTTTTCTCTTGAACTGCAAATCCAATCATATTTTCACCTATTACATCCAGCACAGGGAAATAATCTATTCCAAACTAGGAGATATCAGAGATCAAGACTGATCGATCCAGCATACATGCATGTATGCTTGTGGCATAACAAAAAGATGAAACCTTACTTAACCTAGCAGCTCTGTCTCATCACGCACCATGCACGCATACATACACTCTCCTAGCTACCACGATCGTTTGTGCACCAGAAGCAAGCGATCGATACATAGGCACATATATCTGCAAGCCCTTTAGGCAGGCCGGCAGGCAAGCTACCTGTTGCATGCTCCTGCTTGCCCTGCCTGCGTTTGATAAAGCCTATTCATCTCTCTATCCATCTCTCTACCACGCACGCACACTTGCACGCACCCATGTCTCTCCCTCTCCCCTTTTGCACTTTGTTCCTAGATCAACGCTTGTCTCGTCTTATTCTTTAATTCCCAGCCCTCTTTTGCTTTCTCATCTTCTAGCTTTGTTGGTTCCCTGCTCCGCTTCATACGTACGTGCATATGGGGCAGGCGCCTCACGATTATGCATCTGACTAATATCTAGGTGATCATATTGCTTGCTAGCTAGACATATATTTTCCATTGCCACTCGATGGATTGATCGACGAAGGGTTACATTCGTCCTAGGGTGAAGTCGAGGTTGGGTTTCTTGGCGCCGACGACCAACTCCGATAGTCGGAAGGGCGACGACATCAGATCGGAGGCATTGTAGACCTCTGGGCACTGCGATTGCACGTCCTGCAATTGTCAAGAGTGCAAATGAAAAAGATCAAAATAAATAGATTGAAGTGATGTGATAACTGTATAGTACCAAAACGCTGCCGACAATTTGCACTGATCATGGTTGATCAGGAAGCCGTCAAAAAGATGCATGCGAGAAATGGGAGAAGGAATGATCGCTACAGCACTAACGACGGCAAAGCATATCATGGCCATTCGCGATGAGGTATTGGAGATAGTAATGATGATCACTTGCGTTGGGAAAAAGGCGAGTACGAACCTCAAAGGATTTCATGTCGCCTGGGTTGGCATCTCTGGATTTTCCGTGGAACCAGGCCCCTCTGCTGCACGAGCAAAAGAAAGAAAAGAGAGGAATTGAGTTAAGTATCACGTTCCTTTTTTTGTGTATCATGGGCTGATGAAAGAATCAAATGCCGGCCTATCTATCTACATCTTTTCCTTCTTCAGTGGGAGTCCATTTGCATGCAACACAAGAGAGGGGGAAAGGCAGGGAACAAAGCAGCTCCAACCTTTCACTGTTAAGATGCTGTCAATGACAAGCAGCTAACTTTACCAGAGGAATTAACGGGAGGTAAAAAGCTGTGTAGTAATCAGCTGCATGCTGCATTAATAACTCTCCCATGTGATACGGCACACTGATCAATGCTTGTGTATCAGTGTATGCACATGCACATACATGTACTCCAGTCATCATCTAAAAATAATACTCCGACATGTACTCCACTACTGCGTGGCAACAGTCACCGTGGAGATCGAGTCCACAAGTACTCCAGTACGCTTGGATGCGATTGTACATACATATACTCTGGTCAAGATTATATCATGCTAAGAGCTATTACTCCTGGTCATGCAAGAAAGATTAATTCCATATCATATAGTATGTCATGTTGCTTCTGATGTAACTTCTGGTCAAGATTCTAGTGTAGTGCTACAATATTGCCTCCTTAATTAATTGTAGTTGTGGAAAGTATATATGTGTGCACTTTGGTGCCTATGGCTAGATGGATATGTTTAATGGAAAAGCTTAATATATAATATGTTCGAGAGATGATTGCACCATCATGGGGAGCAGATGGAACAAAGGTAGAGTCCTGGTGCTTTTTGTGAGCACTTGGAGGTTGTTGATATGGTACTAGTAACAAAGAAAATGAGACAAAGGAATAGGTGTTTGTTTTGCTTAAAGCAGGCAGTAGACTGGTTTGAACCTAAAAGTTGTCCTTCAGATCATCTATATACTACTCCAAATATATACTCCATTACTTAATTGTACAATGTGACAGTTGATTCTTAACGAATACCTGTAGACATCATCATGCATGAGATGAAGAGCCCATTCATGTCATCATGTGTGATACTACAACATGTGTTTATATTCAGGCGTACTTTGTTGCTTTAGCAATCTATAGGAAATTACCAGCAGCTTTTGACCTAAGGACTCTGGAGTTATATCGGTCTGCAAAGCAGATTTTCTGGCTCAACAAGAATGTTTAGCTACTTAGCTAGCTGTGCTCCGCTCTGTCATTTTGCTTGAAAATGGCAGAAAGACGGAGCCCCAGCAGTGTGGAGTAATTCTAAAGTGCAAGCTAGGCAGCTACTGATATATCCATTAATAGCCCACTGGCTAGGAACATTTAGTTTGGCATAGAGAAATACATAATTATGGCACGGACCCATACATAATAAATCTTACTAATGTTTAGTGGTGGCAGTGGAGTCTATTTCAACCCTATCATCACCAGAAAAGTGTATTAAAATTAGGATTTAAGTGTACTCTCCTAGATAGCGCTATCATGGGATATAGCATATGAGAATGCAAAATGTGATCAAGTCGATCGGTCCAACTTAAGTGCAAGAGATAATTTACAACAATCAAGAAGCTGGCAATGGAGTTATGTGTATGTTTTCACCTAGAAGAGTTGTTGCTCCAGAGAGCGCACATGTTGGATCCATGGTCGTTCCCGTCAAGATTTGATTGCTGAACTGAAGACTCAGACCCACTGGTGTTGGCAATGTCGAAGTAGCTGTCGTCAGGGATGTCTATGATTGTCTTAGCTTGTCCTGAAAAATAAATATTCTTGCTATAGGTCACTCACCACTAATCGAATGATACTTCACCAAGGAGATCGATCATATATACACATACCGTAGTGTGCAGTAGAACCTGGTTTGTGATCAGTGGTCTTGATGGTCCTGTACATCTGCAAGATAACCAACTAGTTAATATGGATGTCGATCATCAAACACATACGTATACTACTAAAATTTTCTACATAATGAACTTCACTGACAAACATAGGTGACTAACTAAAAAGTTAGCTAGGAGGATCGGTAGCAGTAGCAGTAGCAGTATTAAAGTCAAAGGTGTGTACTGGTCTACGGTGGAGCAATAAATAGGGCAGGAGCAGCAGCAGCATATATGCACAATTGGGGCATTGATGGCTCGATCAGCTACTGTGTGCAGGCAAGGCAGAGAAGCCCAAAGGGCAGAAATGAATTATTGAGAAATGATGCAGGGTTGTACTTGCCCGTCAGCTCTTGGGCAGCAATGCATGGATGGATGCGTATCATATCATAGCATATCAATGTGCTGCTGTCGTGTGCATGTGTGTGTGATCCATCCATGGCCAAAACGACTAAACTGACCTTGAAGTAAAACTTGAGCCCAAAATGAACCTATCCTATTTTTTCAGCCAAATCTAACCTATTTCACTACCGCTCAACATATCAACGGTAAGATCAGCTGTGATACCGCCGATTTCGTTGACGGTAGCCTTTCTGGTCCATGGTCACCAAACGAATATTGACTACGCTGACATGGCAGGCTACCGCCGGCAACTCTGGCGGTACCTAATGTATCCTACCACCGGCTCCTCCGGCTGTATCGCCCCAAAGATGCCAGACGCGAGGCGAGACAGCGCTGGACTGGCTACGCTGGTGACTGCATGGCTGCATGTTATGTCTGCTAGCTGACAGTGTGCGTGTGTGGTGGAGCAGCCCGGCTGGCTGCCTAGCAACTTGCTAGCTACCTTCTTCCAAAAAAAAATACTAATGCAACTTCTACAAATGACGTTATGAATTTTTTTTTTAATATAATTGATGACCACCTAACAAATTTATAGATGACATGTGCTACACTTTTTCAAGCAAATATTACTATCAAAAAATATGTGTAGAGCGGTGGATTACCTAAGTATAATGTCATGGTGAAACACAAGGATAAGTATCGTATTATAATATTTTTTAAGAATATATAAAAGGGTCGCTCTGAGGCGTCGTCGGTGATGAAACCAATGAGCTCTGTGGAGTACTCCTTTGTCGTCTCCTTGGTCTCCGGCGGCGCTTGAGTGTTCTTCATGATCTACCCTATGTTGGTGATCGGAAGGAGGTTGTCCAACCTGTTGGCAGGCATCTGCTTGGCGAGATAAATAATTCGGTCACACCGATAGATATATAGATTAGTACTTATCTTGGGAGCTTTAGCAATCAGATATGAGAGTTTAATATTGTGAGATCGGTAAAAATTAGGACGCCGACGAGAGAAAATAAAATAAAATCTCTAAATAAAAAAACATGTGTCAAAATATTCTGTTTGATTTTATTTATATTTTAGATGTAAATTTATATTAAAAATAAAATAAGATTTATTAAACTTCACAGTCGTCTAATATAGATTTTTAATATTTTTATATACATAAATATTTTATTAGAGAAAAAAACTATTTTCATAAGCAACAGATATTTTTGTGTCTGTTAGATTTTATGCATTTTCCTTACTTACTTAAAAAAAAAAGGCTTGACATGTTGTAAGATTTATTCCATTTCATGTTTTATACATACAGTTTCCGTGTAAAAAAAGTGGCAATTGAAGCTAGCTAGCAAAGTTGCTAGGCAGACGGCTGCTCCAACACACACGCACACTAGCAAACTGCACACAACACTTCCATCGAGCGACGCAGCCATTCACGCTAGCCAGCTCGCAGGCAGCCAGCCCAGCGCCCTCCTCCTGACGCTGCTTAACTTTGTAGGATACACAAGGTACCGCTGCTGCAGGCGGCGGTATATTTCAATGGGTACCGCCCGGATTTCCGGCGGTAGGCTGGCACTTAAGCGCAGTCAAGTTTTATCCGACCATCAGTGGACCGACACGGCTACCGTCAGTGACACAGGCGGTAGCACAGCTGATTCTACCTCCTGCATGTTGAGCGGTAGTAGAATAGGTTAGATTTGGCTAAAAATTTAAACTAGGTTTATTTTGGGCTGAAGTTTTGCCGAGAGGTCATTTTCATCGATTTTGCCTCCATCCATCGTCGATAGCTCTCCCTCTCCCTCTCCGGTGTGGCTTCTAATGGCACGCATTTGCTTCGCCTTGCATGCTTAAGCTTTGTGCTGCCCAACTGCGAGTTTTAATTGAAAAGCTTAGCCCCGCCCAGCTCCCTCCTCTCCCCCTTCTTGGTAAAGTGCTCTCTCTCTCTCTCTCTCTCTCTCTCTCTCTCTCTCTCTCTCTCTCTCAGATGAGAGGAGGGAATTTACTGCTCAGAAAGTGAACTGTAAAATGACTATTCTTCTTTCATGCATGAGCGAGATAATAAAAGAAGCAGTGAAACTGTAAAATGGGAGATGAGGCAATGAGCAAACAAGTAGTACTAATATTATTCCAGCAGGAAGAAATGAGTTATCGTCGATCGACTAGTGTATGTGTAGTGTATTTTCTAAGGTGTTATTTATACTCCTTATTTGGAAACACTATATACGGAAGGACATCCGTACTTACGTTAAGGAGAGAAGGACAGGTGATCGAAGGAGCTCAAGCTAAGCAACTAACCAATGAATTCTTCATGGTCATGGAGTACACATGTATTTATTTACCTGCAAATGAGACTTGACATGCGCTAAAGTTAGGTCCTTCACGTCCATTAGCTCAAGAACTGACTTGGGTGTTGCTCCTGCACGATTACAAAAACAAAGTGTGATCAGAATAAACAGTACACCACAATTCACCAACATAGAGCTAGCTTAGATAAGCTCAGCTTGTAGTATGCCATGCATCCTTGTCTACTTTTGAGTGTTAGCACTTAGCAGGACAACTGCTAGATTAATCCATCAACAGGACAAATTATACACTGTCTAGTAAGATAGCTTAAAAAAAGATCAATCAGACAACTACTGGGAAGCAAAACAAATTCAGGAGAAGAAAAGAAATGTGCACTTGTGCGCGCGAGCAACAGTTAGCAGTAGCAATAGAAGCACATACTCTCGTGGCCTCCGAGCAGCTCAACGGCGTGGATGAACCGGGCGTGCAGCGACGTGGTCCACCGCATCCTCGGCGCACGCGAACCCCGTTTGGCTGGCGGCGCCGCCAGCCGCAGCATGACGGCCTTACCAGGCGACCTCGGCCCGCCGGCCGCGCCGCCGATCGCGTCGTAGCAATGCTGGTGATTGTGGTGGTGGTGGAGCTGGTTGTGGAGGAAGGGGAGCGACTGCGAGGTGTTGTACACGGGGATGCCCGGATGGGCCTCATGGAGGCCAGGTCCTGCGCCTCGTGATGGAGGATGGGCTGGGTGTGCTGCAAGAACTGCAGCCCGCCGAGGTGGTCATCGGCAGCGCAGTGGTGCACTGGGTGAAAGCCGGCGCCGGCTGCCGCCGCGGATGAGTATGTCCTGTTGATGGACGGAGGTGCTATGGTTGCTGCCGCTGATGATGTGGTGGTCGCGGTGGTGGTGTCGAGAGCCCTCTTCCAAAACCCTAAGTCCATTGGCTTAGTGGCAGGGGGAGGACTGATTTGGAGCTGGAGCTGGAGCTGCAGGTCTGGGTGTGACGGGAACAACTCCATTGATCTCTCTCTCTTCTACTTCGTGCAACTTGCAAAGAGCAAGTGGGGTGATACCTTCTGCAGTTGTGGACTTATGGCTAGCTAGAGATCGATAAGGCGTTGAAAAGGGGGTTGCCTGATTCAGTTGTAGGTTGGGTTAGGGCCGGAATTGAGGTGGGAACTTGGAGGATTTCTTGCTGCTTGGGAGAGAGGAGGGGAGAGGAGTTCAGGGATGGGGGGAGAGAGGGAGTTAGAAACTTGGAATGGTAAAGGACAGGAGTGTCTGTTTGGATGTGTTGTGTGAAAAAGAGGCGAGTGTAAGTGTGTAACTTGTTGCTTGGAGGTGGCCTAGGATGGAAGATATAGATTGGTCTTTTCGTCCATACACCATGCGCTCCCTTTTACTTTCGTTCTTCCAGTTTTTTTTTCTCTCTCTCTTCTTTCTCCCCTCTTCTTTTTATTCCAAGCACTCTCTCTTTTAAGGGTGTTTGGTGGCAGTCTGGCAGATTGCTCTGGGAAAATGACACTTTTGATTAGGATGTATGCTTGGGTGAAGGCAAGACGTGAGGTATTATTCCTTTTCCGGGCTTTATGCCATTCTTCTTCCTCACGTGAATCATACGCACTACAGTGCGTACTGAACTACTGACTACGGCCTCATATGAAATGCTGGATTTTTTTTCCTAATTCATGTAGGGATCGAAAAGATGATCTAATCTCGGGGTTTTAATATGCTATTAGAAACTATGTATATGTATAACTCACTTTTAAAAAATTGACATAGTTGAAGTATGAATAGAAATGTATGACATTGCTACTAGTTAACGCTGAAATTTTAGTTATGTCATTGCCTTATGGATTAGTATTTTAGGTGAGGGTAAGGCTTGCCACTGACACCTTCCCCAGACCCCGCACAGTGCGGGAGCTCTCAGCACTGGGTACGTCCTTTATTGCCTTATGGATTAGTATGTAAACGCCACCGGTCAGTATGTTAGAATTTTTTTCTCCTTTTGCCATGAACAATCTTACTATTGGTCAATGACCTTTGACTGGCCCAACCAAGTCCAAAATGACCCAATTGTCACTGCTCGGAATACATCAAACAGTCAGGATATTTTTACTGAAAATTGAACAACATATTAAAGTATATAAAATTGCAACAAATCTAGCATACGCATATAAGTCTAATTTCATCCAATCCTAAGCTACACATCAGAGTAAAATAGCAGATGATCTTACAGAAACTCAAGCATACTTATACTGTTGGTAGAACATATTTTGGGGTCAAATTTTTGATTCCAAATTTGGTGGATTCATGTGTTTGTGGGCAAGGGTATTTAGAGAAGGCACACGTGCTACGATATCAAAGGACTTTGACCGACTAATGGTAGCTTTTGTGCATGAAAAAAATAGGGTAAATCTAAGGACTAGTGACATTAGAAACCAATGGCGCAACCCAGAACCAGTGTGAACTAGTCGCATCGGTCAAATTTATCAACTATAAATTAAATCCATTTATTGTATCATCTAAAGCATATGTTTTATATAATCTTACGTTTTCTCGATTTTCAACCGAGCACTGAAATGAATACAAACGTTGAAGTACCAATAGATCTCTGACACCTTATCCTATAACGCCGTTTTGTCAAATTAAAAAAAATGTAACTTTCATTCTATTTAATGAACTCTATTACTGCCTTGTGTATGTAACAATTGTTGTGCTAGACAAGGATAGAGTGGGACTTTTCAAATGCTGATTTAATATGTTAACAATTTTTTATTTAATACTTGAGAACATATGTGTGAGCTTGTATTTTTTAGAAGTATATATGGTCAGAATAAGGCATTTCTAAGAATAAACAATAACAAAAAATCATGGTCAAATTTGAATTTTTCATGACCATGACAGTCTCCAAAGCGATAATTAGAGTATCAACAACAATATATATTTAAGAAGTAATACTAAAACCACATTAGAAAGTATCAATCATCATGGAATTTCATGTTTAAACCAGAAAAACATTGTTATAATATTCCATCTTGCCAGTAAGCACATGATTTTTGTATGAAACAAATATCATGTATAAAAACCTATAAGCATAGAAAAATAATTTTTCGTTTGTGTAAGAAGATCAAAATTAGGTGTCGATAAGTATGATTAATAGATTATAAGTATATGATGAATTTGGTGAGGGCAAACATTCATAGCACAAAACATATCATCTTTGGCGGGTCAAAAGCCCCTTATGTCGCGGTTTTAATTACCTCCCGTCAGATCGTGATGTGTCAGAAAGCATGGGAACCGCCTGATACATGCCACATCTTTGGTAGGTTTTTTCGGTATGATCTATATATGGTTGCTTCAGGGGGCTATTCAAGTTTGTGAGCTGCCACAGATTGAGTCCATCATAAGTGATTCATTTGTGGCAGCTGCCCGTCAAACTCTCCTGCATCAGGCAATAGAACTAGCCAGTGGCATATGTATTAGGGGACATCAATCACTACCGGCATCAAGTTGTATGCCGTGTGTCCACAAATTTGCTGGCTGCTTTCTATCGGGCACTCGGCAAAAACTGGTGTATGTCGAGAGCCAGATAGAAAGCACACAACAAAGGCACAACCCACGACAAAGATGAAAAACACACTCGAAAACGGAAGGCTCTCGGAGCATTGGGGGAATGTGTCCATTGCATCCACAATTTACGACAAGGAGATGACGCTCCATTGTTTGTCATGTGTAACCAAACAGACACTCGGCAAACAATTTTATTCCTTTTATCTCTTGCCACTTTTCCTACAGGTTGATTTCCCCGTCTATTTTAAATGTTTGTCGAGTGCCCTCTGTTTGTGGCAACCCCCTCTCTATTCTCTTTTCCCGCCAGTTATTCTGATTCTAGCTTATTTAAAATATTTGATGAGTTCCCTCTATATGGTTCTCAAAACAAACCATGTATTTTATTATTTCCTACCACGTTGTCCCTCCGACGCCTTTTCCATGTCATTTTTCCTTTTCTTTTTCTTTCCTCTCTCTTTTACGCCTCTTTTATCATGCCACTTTTCTCCCACCAATGGTTTTCTCGCCAATATCCAGCCATTTTACACAATACTAGAAGGAGATGACGTGCTTCACTGCGCCCGTTTTGACTATTTGTGCTACCCTCGTTCTTTGACTTTTGTGCTGCCGTGTTAAAATTTGTCTCACTGACCTGAACTGACACATGTCACGAACAATAATACTGTAAAGACAACCTAATATTATCATGATTTTTTATCCACATTCTTTAGTTCCGCCAGATCCTGTAAATTTAGGTTCCGCGAGGGTATAAATTGGAAATGTGCTTTTGTCATGCATGCATATTAAAATCTGGGATTTTTTTTGAACTTTTCAATGTCAACAGCAAAGGGATTGAATTCTCACTCCTATTGAGGATCTACCAGTAGATTTTCGATGATGAGCGCGATAAATTGCATGGTGGCAGCTGAACCAATTGATGTTAAAGATTGGTTGACGGACACTCGATGGAAACTCAAAATAATAGGATGTTAGGATGGGGAGAAAGTTTGTTATGTCACGTACATGCTATCTGGACCAACGACAATATGGTGGGGAGGCTTCAAGAAGAAATTACAAGAGTCTCATGTACCTAAAAGTATATCGACCTGAAGCAGAGACAATTCGAGAATCTCCAACTAGTGTATTGAACAATGTGTGTGGGTTCAACAACTTATCATATTAGGCCACATAGGTGGTGAACATGGAAGAGAAGCGGAATAAGAGGTTAATTAAGGGTATGAATCCATTCATGAAGCTGCAACTGAGGCTGACCAAAGCCCAGGAATTTAAGGAGTTAGTTGATGCAGCGATAACTTAGGAGGATGATTACAAATTACTCCAGGAGGACCGTAGAAAGAAAGTTCGGATTGAACCAAGAAATCTTTAGATCCAAAGACCACCAGCCATCTTGAGTTTCAAACCCAGATTTGGAAACCACACACTGATGTTGAGTAGGTGAGTAGCACCATTTTGTGGAGGTATCACATGTGGAACTGTGGACTTAGAGGACTCATCAGTAAGGACTGCTTGAAGCCAAAGGTGATCTATTTTGGTTGTGGACAGTCGAGGCACATCAAGACCAGTTGTCCAAATTGAGCGGTAAATCAAAGACAACCAGGAGGCGTAGCCAGACCAGCAACAGGAATACCACCAGATGGAAGAAACTTCCGAGTACCCAATAACATCAATTTTAAAGGGAAGTTTTATAGGAGGCTGAAGTGTGCAAGTGTAGAACACACCATAATCGATATACCCAGTATGGTTACTAATTGTAGCAAAGTTTCATTTGATACTGGAGCAAGTACTTCATCCATTGTATAACAGTTCACTGTTGCACACGGGGTTAGGTGTAGTAAGTTAGAGACTCATATATCCTATTATGTGCTGGAGAAAATATTCTAGTTACTAAGATTAAGTATGAAGCAAATGATCAGATTCTGAGGTTGTGAGTTCTGTTCGGATCTCCTTGTGATCCCACTTAAGAACATCACAGACATTTTGTGGACGGATTGGGTGTCAAACCATGGAGCCTAAATTCATTGTGAAACACACACAATGTCGATTAGGAGGCCGAACAGTGTAAGGATACTGAAAGGACAAGGATGTCGCCTAGAGGGGGGGGGGCGGGGTGAATAGGCGATTTAAAACTTTTCCAGTTTAGGCTTGATAAATGCGGAATAAAACTAGGTGTTTTAATTTAACAAGCATACAACCTAAATATACTAGGTTCACCTATGTGCACCAACAACTTATGCTAAGCAAGACAAGTAACAAGGTGATAGCAAGATATAGACTTCAAGCACGAAGGCTATCACAATGTAAATTGCATAAGTAAAGAGCTCGGGTATAGAAATAACCAAGGCACGCGGAGACGATGATGTATCCCCGAGTTCCTCCTTTTGAGGGGAGTACGTCTCGTTGGAGGAGTGTGAGTTTCAAACTCAAGACACCACAAATGGCCTCACCCTATTCTCCAATGAACCTTGCCCAAAAACTCGGTTCACCTTCCACTATTGATTTCCTTTTGGGCGGAAATCGAGTCCCTTACAACGATCTTGAGGCACAACCCACAAAAGAATTGAGAGCTCCCAAGTGACCACAAAAGGTCCCAACTAGCCACAAAAGGCCTTGACCACAAAAGGTCACAAGAACACCGTCTAGGGTCCAACGACCCAAGAGTAACAAGCTCATGAACTTTCACTTCCACGAATCCTCGTGGAGAGAGCAAACCGATGCAACAAAATGCAATGGCAAGAACACAAGAAGTGCTCAAGTCCTTCACTCCCAAATCCCACTAAAAGCAACTAATGCTTATGGGGGCAGAAGAGAGGAAGAACAAAGAAGAACTCAACAAATGAAACTCCAAGATCTAGATCCAAAGGGTTCCCCTCACTTAGAGGAGAGATAGATTGGTGGAAATATAGACCTAGATCTCCTCTCTTTTTTCCCTCAAAAAGGAGCAAGAATCATTGGAGGGATTGAGAGAACTCAAAACTTTGGAGGTCAACAATGGAGGAGGAGAGAGAGCACCAAAACTTAGTTGAGCTGGAGATAGGTGGAGGGGTATTTATACCCCTCCAGAAATCTGCCTGTTGGACAAGGCGCTCCAGCAAAACTTAACCCGGAACTTCCGGTCCCAGGGCCGGAACTTCCTGTTCCAGGGCCGGAACTTCCGGACCCCAGAAAAACGGCTAAAAAATGGTACTGGACTTTGGCCGGAACTTCCGGCGGGCCGAAATTTCCGGCCTAAAGTCCGGAACTTCCGCCCCTTCAGAAAACTACAGAAACACCAATACGAAAACGGCAATAAGTTTTGCATCCGGACTCCGTTTTCGATGTTCTTGGGCTCGTTGGAATCACCACAATGAGAACGACAAGATTATGCAGAGAAACATCATAGTCCAAAGATGGAGGATAAAACCAAATATATAAAGGTAAAACCTCTCTAGAAAAGAATGACCGGTAAAACCTCCAACATCAAAAACGCAACAAGATATTCATGAAATCCGTTTTTGATGAACTAGAGCTTGGTATGGAGATGAACACAAGCTCTAAATTCTCACATGAATAAAAGCCAAATAAGAACCATGAAAGATGATATGCAAGTAGGCAAACGTTTGAGCTCTCCACAAAGATGCGATCAAGTTACTCACTTGAGAGCCCCTCTTGATAGTACGGTATCTATCCTATAACTCGGTCTCCGAACTAACAACATGGGACCGGTAAAATAGAAACCCTATCAAGATCATACCTTTGCCTTGCACATTTTACTTGAGTTAGATGATGACGATCTTGACTCTCTCAAGTTGGAACACCTTTCTTGATCATGCTTGCTAGCACATGCTTGATGAAGACTTCTCCAACTCCCCCATACCCCATTATGGGAGAGTCTTGTTTAGCTCTGTCTTCATGTATCCATTGCAAGCTTCAAAGAAATGATATCTTCCGAGATGGATCATATTGAACTTGCACTTCATCTTCTTCTCTTGACATATAGGATGGCTTGGAGATAAACATGAATGTTCCCTCAATCTTCTTTTCCAAGCCATACTTTACCATGTAAGCTTCTAGAGTCCAACACATGAACTCCTTTCTTTTCCTATGGACACGATCTACAAGGATATCTCAATGCAAACATTAGTCCATAAGGATTGTCATTAATTACCAAAACCACGCATGTGGGCAACATGCACTTTCAGATACGATAGCAAGGTGATCAACACATGAAATTGAAAGCAGAGTTGCAACGAAACTTAGAGATTGAGTTTGTCAAATTCCATTGTTTCGAGAATGTCCATATGCATTTCCACAAGAATTACCTGGAATGCCACCATATAGAGAGACTGAGTTTACGATTGACTTGATACCAGGGAAAGCACCAATAGCACAACCACTATACTGGGTGGGACCTAGGGAATTGGTTGAGTTAAAGGAGCAGCTGGATGAGTTGGAAGAGACATGATTCATAAGATAGAGTGTATGGCCGTCTGGAGCACTAGTGATTTTTGTCGACATAAGGGATGAAGGACGAGAAATGTGTGGAGATTATCCTAACTTGAACAACGTGAAAATAAAGAACGAGTATACGTTACCTAGAATTCTGGATTTGTCTGATCAAATAAGAGGAGCAGGAACAGGGAAAAAACCTATCCAAACGTATTACGCTACAAATTTGAACTCCTTTTCGCAAGTATATTTTCCACCATTTATAAAAAGAAAAATGACACAGTAGGGGCTTTCCCTACACTTTTTGTGTCAAAAAACATCGAAAATATTAAACATGCATCTCTTTTGTACACAAGCATGTTCCTTGACTTCATGCTCGCGTGCACTTGTTCTTAAACATGCATCTCTTTTCCTCAATATATCATTCTTTAATGATTTGTAGAAAAAATGTATAAGTAACCAATCACTTTTAAATGGAAGAAATAAATTAGCTATAATAGTATGTTTCAAGCTGCAGAAAATAAGACATTAAAGATAAGAATAATCTATAGTAGTTAATTAGATAAATTTTATGCCTAGAAAATAGTAGAATACATACAATGTTTCCTCAGCCAGCAGCATTTTTGTCTACTGCGTAACGTGCAACACAAGAGTGCACAGTGGCGTTGGCATACGACAAATATATAATTATAGACGAGAGACGAAAACGGGTGATTAGGTCAATGTATCAGTGAACTAATTAGCTGTTTGGGATGTCCCACTAGGCTAATTAATCAGATAATCCGCAAAAAAGACGGATAATCCGCATTTATTGGATAACAGAAATATCATTTCAGTTACCAAGTCCGTCGGATATCTGGCTACATTCGCATCCGTATCCGGCGGGTTCCTATAATTGCATGCCATATTCTTAAAAACAGATGCAGATGCAGATTCGGGATGGAAATTATTTGCAACTAAAAATGATCATGAAAACGTTTAAGTTTCTCTTATTGGTTTATGTGCAGGAATTTAAAATTTTGCCGTAACATAACCGCCAAGATCTATTCTATGAAGATATAATGCACCACATAATGCTAGATCTAGAATACTTACAAACATCGTTGCGGAAGATCTTGTGTTTGTCGAAATAGATGTCGGTGGAGCCTGATGAAGAATCTCACGTCCACGCCGGGAGGTGAGATTGTTGTCGATTCCGTCGTCGAGGAATTACTTGCGTAACCCGCTCTTCTAGTATCCACACGTATGTCGCGCCAATCTGTCTGCTGGTGTCTACGCACGTTTCTATTTTTGTAGACAGTGTTGGGCCTCCAAGTGTAGAGGTTTGTAGCACAACAACAAGTTTCCCTTAAGTGGATCACCCAAGGTTTATCGAACTCAGGGAGGTAGAGGTCAAAGATATCCCTCTCAAGCAACTCTGCAATTAAGATACAAGAAGCCTCTTGTGTCCCCAACACACCTAATACACTTGTCAGATGTATATGTGCACTAGTTCGGCGAAGAGATAGTGAAATGCAAGTAATATGGATAATTATAAGTGGTAATTGCAATCTGAAATAAAAATGGCAGCAAGCAAACATGAGACAAAATGAGAGCAAACGGTGTTTCAATGCTTGGAAATAAGGCCTAGGGATCATACTTTCACTAGTGGACACTCCCAACAATAATAATATAATTGAATACATAAATATTTCCTCTTCACTATGCTACTCTGAACTATTCTCCGTTGGATAGAAATACCAATCTACTGCGTAGGGCTACAAGAGCACACCTTAAAGTCTGAGTAAACAAACACCACAATATCATAGAACACCAAGACCATCGTGTAGGGCTGCAAAAACACACCTTAAAGTCTGTCTTCCATATCTAGGGAACCCCAATGTCACTATGAGAGCCCCAAAATAGTACTAAACAAACACCACAATTTTATAGTGACAACCAACAAAAGAACAACTCATGATAAGTATTCCTGTAATCTTTAGCCTAAGAGTCACACACGGTGCGCACACTGTCAACTTCGCACCATGGGACAAAGGTGACTCCGGAGATTACATTAATAAAACCACTTGAGTAGCATAATTCATAAGATAATGAAGAGTAACATCTATGGATTCAACTAGATTACAAAGCTCATGATCACATAAAGATCACACCATGTGAGAGAGAGATGAACCACATAGCTACCGGCAGAGCCCTCAGCCTCGGTGAAAACTACTCACACATGGTCATGGTGATGAGGAGCTTGATGGAGAGGTTGATTAAGAGGGGCAGCCCGGAGTGGAGACGGCGGCCCGCAGCAACCACGGCGCGGCGGCGGCGGCGGCCCTCGGGGGCGGCGGCCCTTGGCCCCCCTTCTTTTTCCTTGGTGATTGTGCAGCAATGGAGGAGCTCCTCCCCTCCTTGGCGGCTGCCAAGAGGAGGAAAATTCGTGACTTTTGGTGGCTTTCACGACCTAGGGTTTCCTTCTTTATATGGACTCTCGGATTTCCGTCACCCCCTTTTAGGGTTCCACCAAAACGGGACTACAGGCCGCGTCCGAACTCCGATTGGGCTGATCTCGGGCTTAAAATCTTCGTATGGAAATTGTGACAACTTTCTCTTTAATTTGATTTCCATTGGACGCCATCTTCGAGGGTCAAACTGACAATCTCCGTAAAAAGTTCTCAGACAGATTTCAGGAAAGTCCCAATTTGACTCCAACAAGGTTTCCTTTGCCCAATTTTGATAATTTCTACACATTAAAGTGTAAAACAAGAACATTGTGCACTTTGCCAACTATTAGTAGGTTAGTCCAATAAATATCATAATATGATATAAAGTGCATATAAAACATGTGGCAATTGATATAAAACAAGCATGGAACATCAGAAATTATAGATACGTTTGAGACGTATCATCTGCGCTCCGCCGTCTAGAGCACCTGGCGCCGACGAAGAGAGACAGCCTTTTGGCTTAGTCTAGGTGGTAGATCTAATAAACTAGATTAGATCTGTATGAGACTTAGAGAAAAACTATTCTCAACACATGAGATCTAGAGAGAGGGAAAGCTCACGCAGAGGACACCTCAAAAACTGGGAGCAAACTTGTGTGTCTCCAAAAGAGGAGGGGGTGGGGTTTCTATAATAGGCCAAGGGATAGGGAGGCTTGGGAAGGGGAAAACCCTCCCCACATGGTGCGCCGACCCTAGGGGATCTGGCCGGATCCCCTAGTGGATTCGGTTGGGGACTCCTAGTCCAACTAGGAGTCCTTCCCCTCCACTTCTCCTTTTCCTTTTTATCCCTTTAATTAACTAGACATTCCATAAAATCATTTAATCAAAAAAGGAAGCCTGGGGGAGGCGATGCGTCGGCCTTGATGGGCCCTAGGGCCCATGCGGCTGTACCACACATGTGGCGCAGCCCTAGGGCACCTAGTGCCCCTCCCGGCACTCCCCCTCTTGGTTTTTTCCTGAAACTCTTTTGAAACCATATAAACCCTTTAGATAAAATCATCGACTCTATCCACTGATGTCAGAAAAAATTCCCGGCATCCCGGAACATCTCATGCTCGCCATATCTCTCCCTCGACAAATCATGCTCTAATCCGGCATTATTTCCCTCACATGATAACTTCACCGGAATACCTCCGATTCTCATCGAAGTTGTTCCTATGACATCGGAGTGACTCCGACCACTTCTCATAACCACTAAACTACAACTTTATTCTCTCAATAAAAGATTGACTCACAGCTTAAGTGTGTGACCCGAAAGGTCCGATAACACACATAGACATGCCCGGAGTGCTTACCAGACAATAACCAGCATTGGAACCTAGACGGCCGCACTGGCTCCCATGTGTTCACGAGCGAACGACAGAACCTGTTGTGTTTCTCATTACGCTAATTCCCTTACGTACACGATACCAATGATATCACGAGATGAGACAATGTGCTCTAGTGTGATCAAACCATTTGACCATATCACATACATAAACTCGTACCGATATCATTCTCTTTTCTCATTCTGTATTCTCGATGTCTTATGATACATCACGCTGTGTCTGGCCAGGCGATTGGGGTGACATCGATAATACTGAGATGTCTTAGAGGATGTATCTCTCCATCGCCTGGAGGAGTAAGTATCACGGTTGAACAATCTCCGTTCCATTACGTATTATAGTTTACACCCAACTGTCACCGTTATGATCCCCAATTAAGGCCGGATGTTTGGTGACGATCAAAGTGTAAGTGTCAAATACGCGGCACTAGATATTCTCATGGTATAGAAATACAGCTATCAAAAACTCTATATAATCAATTGCTATCTTCATCTGTGACGATTCGTTTCTAGCAAGATCATATAAATGGGTCGGTTCAGTACTATTGTCATTCCTACAATATACTTGATGTGGGTTAGGTCCCGATCTTCACGGATTTGGGGCGGAGGGATGATGAACACGAAGAACACGATGAACAAAAGCGGGGGAAAACACAAGGAAGATAACTAGCAAAGCAAACTAGGACGAAATCAACCGGTAACAAATCCCCGAGGGTAGCCCCCGATTCTCAATTTCTAAGCCAACCTTACTCTAAGGATTGTTTCTCTTATCGGTCAATCCAACCGGTCCAATAGAATCCCCCAAAGAGGAAAGATTGGCAAGTAATCTCAACTAAAAGAAGAGGTCTTGAATCCACAAGGGGATCTTCTCCACAAGGGGAGGTCTTGATTCATCTCCACAAGGGGAGGTCTTGATTCATCCCCACAAGGGGAGGCCTTAATTCATCTCCATAGGAGGCAACACCAACATGGGTGGAAAAGGAGGAAAGCTCAACTCAAGTCTCATCTTAGTCTAACCCTAACCCTAGGCAGAGAACTAGCTATTTATAGTTTAGAAACGAAGAGGTAGATGAGTGGCTAGGATTACATGACACGGGGGCCATTTATGCTCACAGGCTCACGCAGCCTCGGTAGTACCGGTGGAAGAGTCCCGGTAGTACCGGTAATTGCGGTAGTACCAGCCAACTATCGGGTTGGATGTCTGCGACATCAGAAGCGTCTCGAGTTAAGCGGTAGTTGCTCCGGTAGTATCGGGACGGAGGGCGGCGGTAGTACCGGCGTGCAGGGCGGTAGTACCGGTGCCTGGAGCTGTGTTGGCGACTTCGGTGGCACCCCATCGGTAGTACCGGTGGTCAGCCACGGTAGTATCAGAACCTGGGACTTCTTGCTCATCATGTTCATCCTTTTGGCTCGGCTCTTGTCCATTTTCATTACTTGGTTGAGTATCTTCACGAAGCTTGTACCTGAGCACACACAAGGTATCTGAATGAAGTAGCAAGCCATTCAAAGGGGTGTCAAGATCACACATAGAGAGGAGTGAATTCACCTTATCATGGAGAGGTTTGACTCTAGCTCTTGTCATTGGACCACTTGTTGTAGGAGCCGTAGGTTGGGCTACATAATCTCTCCCCCCCCCCCCCCCCTTGGGAAAGAGTCATCCTCGACTCGTGACTATCCTCATCACTTGAGTTCCCATGGTATGGAGAGAGGTCGGTGACGTTGAATGTATCATGAACCAAGTATTTGGAGTTAGAGATGTCAATCTTGTATGCATTGTTGTTGATGCGCTTGATAACCTTGAAAGGTGCGTCTTCTCGAGGGTGAAGCTTGGACTTCCTTGCATCCGGAAAGCGATCTTTGCGTAAATGTAGCCAAAAAAGGTCTCCTTCAAATATCATGGCGCGCTTGTTCTTGTTCATCTTCTTAGCATGGTCATCATTGTGCTTCTCGAGGGTAGTTCTTGTGTCTTCATGTAGCTTTTTCATGTAATCGGCATGCTTGTCGAAGTCCTTGTTGACTTGTTCACAGAGTGGGAGTGGTAGCATGTCTAGTGCGATGTAGGGGTTGAAGCCATAGATTATCTCGAAGGGACTTCTCTTTGTTGCTTGGTGTAGTGCTCGATTGTAGGCGAACTCGGCATGTGGGATGCACTCTTACCAATTCTTCAAGTTTGGCTTGATCAATACACGAAGGAGTGTAGATAGGCTTCGATTCACCACTTCGGTTTGACCATCGGTTTGAGGGTGGTATGCGGTGGAGAAAAGTTGCTTGATTCCTAGCTTGGCCATCAAAGTCTTCCAAAAGTAGCTAACAAACTTGACGTCTCGATCCGACACAATGGTCTTGGGCACTCCATGAAGACGGACGATTTTCCTGAAAAACAAAGTAGCAATATGTGAAGCATCGTTGGTCTTGTTGCATGGTATGAAGTGTGCCATCTTAGAAAATCGGTCAACGACGACAAATATGGAATCCTTGTTTGTTTTTGTGCATGGAAGGCCTAAGACAAAATCCATAGCAATGTCGGACCATGGCTTATGTGGAATAGGCAAAGGTGTGTATAAACCATGAGAGTTGAGAGTTGACTTAACTTTGAGGCATGTCAAACATCGTCGTACTAGGCGTTCCACGTCACGCTTCATTCTTGGCCAATAGTAGTTGGTGGCGAGCATGGTGTAGGTCTTGTCGCGGCCAAAATATCCCATGAGTGATCCTCCATGTGATTCCTTCAAAAGGAGCAAACGAAGCAAAGACTCGGGAATGCAAAGTTTGTTAGGCTTAAATAAGAAACCTTTGTGCAAGTAGTAATCATCAATTCCTTTATGTTCCGAGCACTTAGCAAAAATGTCTCCAAAGAAATCATCGGTGGCATATAAATCCTTGATCTCATCCAAACCCAACACATTGATGTCAGGACGTGTGAGTAGGTTGGCCTTGCAGGAAAGAGCATTCACAACCACATTGTCTTTACCTTTCTTGTATTTGATTACAAAGTTGAAAGACTTAATGAACTCAACCCACTTAGCATGTCTTTTGTTCAAATTTGATTGACTTTTCAAATATTTCAAAGACTCATGATCGGAGTGAATGACAAACTGCTTAGGACGAAGGTAATGTTGCCACACCTCCAAAACTCGAACCAAAGCAAACAACTCTTTGTCGTAAATGGGATAATTCAAACGAGCACCATCTAGTTTCTCACTATGGTATGCAATGGGTCTACCATTTTGCATAAGCACTCCCCCAATGCCTAATCCACAAGCATCACATTCAATCTCAAATGGCTTAGAGAAATCCGGAAGGGCAAGTAGTGGGGCTTCGGTCAACAACCGCTTGAGCTCATTGAAAGCAAAATCTTGTGCATGACCCCAAATGAAAGGTACATTCTTCTTTGTAAGTTCATGTAGAGGGCATGCAACTGTGGAAAAATCCTTGATGAATCGGCGATAAAATCCAGCAAAACCAAGAAAACTTCGCAACTCGGCAAGGGATATGGGAAAAGGCCAATTCCGAATTGCTTGAATATTTGCATCATCAACTTCGACTCCATTCGAAGAAACAACAAAACCCAAGAAAACAAGTTTGTTGGTGGCAAATGTGCACTTAGAAATAGTAGCATAAAGCTTTTCGGTGCGAAGAACCAACAAAACTTGAGCAACATGAGAGGTGTGCTCTTCCAAAGATTTGCTATAGATAGGATGCCATCAAAGTATACCACGACAAACTTTCCAATGAAAGGTATTAACACATGATTCAAGAGACGCATAAGACCAATGGCATAACAAGCCATTCATAAAGACCAAGCTTTGTTTTAAATGCGGTCTTCCATTCATCACCTTCACACATCCTTATTTGGTGGTATCCACTTTTAAGATCAATTTTGGAAAAGATGGAGGAACCACAAAGTTCATCAAGCATGTCATCGAGTCTAGGGATTGGGTGGCGATACCTCACCGTGATGGCATTGATGGGGCGACAATCCATGCATAGGCGAAGAGTGTTGTCGTGCTTGGGAACGAGGATGACCGGCACGTGACAAGGGCTCAAGCTCTCGCGTATGTGTCCCATCGCTAGAAGTTCTTGTATTCGTCGCTCGATTTCCTTGGTCTCTTCGGGGTTGGTGCGGTATGGCGCACGGTTCGGAAGTAGTGCTCCCGGAATGAGGTCGATGCGATGCTCGATGCCGCGTAGAGGAGGTAGTCCCGGTGGCACTTCTTGAGGGAACACATCTTCAAAATTCTTCAAAAGAGATAATAAAGGAGGAGGAAGATTTGTGAAGTTGTTAGTCTTAGAAATTTCACCCTTGCATATGAGCACATAGTGAAGGGTGGATGGGTCCTCTTGCAAATCCCTCATCTCTCTTTTGGTGGCAAATAAGGTAAATTTGTGTGTGGCTCTCTTAGAAGTGTCACTCTCATTTGGCTTGTGCCTCTCACTCACTTTATGGTGGTTCTCTCGCTCACCACTCATCTCACTAGAAGAACGATCTTGTTGTGCCCGTGCAAGTGTCTTGGCATTGTCGGCGATGACTTGACTTGGTGTCATGGGACGGAGGACAAAGTTCTTGTCGTTGCACTTGAAGCTATAGTAATTGGTCCTTCCATCATGCATAGCACCCTTATCATATTTCCATGGACGTCCAAGAAGCAAGTGACAAACGGACATAGGCACAACATCACAATCCACGGTATCTTTATAGGCTCCAATCTTGAAGGACACTTACACCATGTGTTGAATCTTGACAGATCCGGAATCACTCAACCATTGCACATGGTATGGGTGTGGGTGCTTCTTGAACTTCAAGTTGAGTTTGTCACAAAGCTCTTTACTAGCCAAGTTGTGGCAACTTCCACCATCTATGATGACTATTATTGACTTGCCATTGATGCCCGCTCTTGTTTGAAACAAGTTATATCTTTGGTCTTATTCAACTTGGACATTGGTGGTCAATGCTCTTGCCACAACCAATGAAGGGTTTTTATCACCATCACAATATATGTCGTTGGAGTCTTCTTCAACGCTTTGCATTCTAGAGACTTGGTTCAAAGCATGGTACTCATCTTCACTCATAGACTCATATTCTCCCTTGTCATTGACAATCATGACTTTCTTATTTGTGCACTCAAAGGATTTGTGTCCTTGTCCTCCACACTTGAAGCAATTCAAAAGGCGTGTGCCGGACGTTGATCCTTGAGGCGTGTTGCTTGAAGGAGGCGCTTTCTTGAAAGGTTGAGGAGCTTTAGTTGTTGAAGTAGAAGCTATTGGCTTTGCTTGAGTAGAAGCTTGTGTTGTTGTAGGAGTGGATGATGAAGGCTTGTTGGCGAAGAATGCCTTTGTCTTGATGTATTTGAGCTCTTCAAGCACGTGACGCTCGGCCTTTGTTGCTTGATGTACTAGCTCAACCAAAGAGGCATATGGTTGGAATTCCACAATCTTCTTGATAGGATAGTTGAGGTCATTCATGAAACGAGCCATGGATTGCTCCTCCGACTCTTCAATATTGGCTCTCATCATGGAAATTTTTATCTCCTTATAGTACTCATCAACCGATTTCAGCCCTTGCTTCAACTCTTGCAACTTCTTGTACAAGTTTCTAGTGCAGTGACTTGGTACAAAGCGTTTGTACATTGCTTCCTTCATCTCAACCCAAGTGTTGATTGGTTGTTGGTGGTTGTCCAAACGTGTATCTTGAAGTTGTTCCCACCACAAGAGAGCATAGTCTTCAAACTCCATTGACGCTAAAGCAACCATTTTGTTGTTGGAGTATTGACAAACTCGAAAGATCTTGTCAACCTTGAGTGCCCATGAAAGATAGGCTTCCAGATCACTTGTTCCAAAGAACTTTGGCATATCAAAGCGAAGGTTGTTCAAGTTGTCGTCTTCTTCACGATGGTTGAGAGGTGGGTATGCACGTCCACATCTCCTTCGATTGAGTCCATCACCATGATGTTGGCTCGAATCGCTCTCACTTGATTCGGTGTGGTGGTGGTGATGACGATCATTTGGACGCTCTTGGCGGTGACGAGGCTCATGGCGATGATGATGCTCTTGGTGTTGAATAGGGTGTTCTTCATGGTTCCCATTCTCACGATTGTGATGGCGAGGCCTTGGAGGATGGCGGTGTTGACGGCCTTGGTCACCATAGTCATGTGCACCCGGGACACCATTTGCACATTGTCATGGTGCGCTCGAGGAGAAGGTGGACGTTCCACCTCATGGCGATGTTGATCATGTTCGTCGCGCCTTGGTATTGCTTGGCGACCTTGTTGCGGTTCTTCTTGATGAGCTCCATGACGCACATGTATTGGTTGTGTCGACCTTGAGGTGCTCCTTGTGCGGCATGAGTTGAAGAAGAAGATCGATGTTACGCGAGGTTGTTGAGAGCTTCGGTCACCCGCGCTATTTGCTCATTGAGGTTTGCTTCTTGCGCGTGCATGCGGTCATTGAAGTTTGCTTCTTGTGCTTGAAGACGGCGCTCATAGCGGCCTAGCCCATCGGGAACAAGGTGTCGAAGACCAACGAATTCGCCATGTGTGACATAGCCATTATCACCTTGAATTCCTCCATGGATATCATGATCCGAGCTTGAGCTTCCGTTTGTACTTCCCCTAAACATGATCTCAAAGAACAAGTGAAATGTGTTGCAATGTATGAATCAAGTTAGCTTGCCACAACCTCAAGAGATAGTATTGAGCCAATTGGAATAACCAAGAGAAACTATACCCAAGGAATAGAGTGGCTTGATGAAAGAGAATCCGGTTCTAACACCCAACACACACAGTTATGAGGATATGTAGGTATGAAGTGGCAAAGGAAACATGCAAAACCCATGAAAAGTTTATTGTCAAAGGTAGAGAATAACCACAATGACCAAATTACCAAAGAAACACCAACCACACAAATGATGAAGAAACACACACAAAAACGAATTATGGGGTTGAGTAACCAAAGGGCGAGCACATGAAGATATGCAACCTAACAAAGACTACGTGCTCAAATGTCACACCAACACAAGAAAGACGCTAGCTCAATTGCCTTTGTTTGGGCACTGTAGCGTGCAGTGCGAGTTAGCTATCGATCGATCGTACAGCTAACCCAGGGCCCATCATTTATTTGAAAAATCTATGATAGCTTCACACCCAAATAACAAGATCGTCAGATATTACAAGTAAGGCGCTTCGCGGCGTAATATTTATTCGTTTGTTTCTGCGGTGATGTTGTTGTTCCTATGTGCTTGTTACATACGGAGATCGAGGAACAAACATGCGTGCATGGGTCCTCTGATCTTGAGCGTACAGCGGGAATTGTTGCTTTCGTCGATCTGCCAGAGATGATCTCGCGGCCATCTCGCCAGGAACCAATATGCCCATCTGTTTCTGGACACTAAACTGCTCCGATAGCGAAAGCAACCCACCAGCTCCTTGTAGCTGCTTGCGCGTGAAATGTTCAAACAAACTAAGGACTGCATGGACGGAGACATATGGATCTGCATGCATTATTTGCGGAACATTGCCTCACTGAAGCTCGAAGCAGTTGCTCTCTTAGCATGCATAGTGCTAATAGTACCGGAGAGGAAAAGAAATCCACAGGAACAATCTCCAACACCACGACGCCATGTGCATGGATGGAGACAGGATAGAGACCACCCCCATAGGACGGAGTTGTAAATGTGTTACGTGGATGGAGGCACACATAATGCCCAAGGAGCGGGTGACCTGCATACATAGATCGCGAACGCCCACCGCACCACACTGTGCATGGATCGTGGCCGGCTGGGCCCACTTATCATATCATACGGCTCCACCTGCATGGCCTGGTCCAACTACCGACAGTCAAAGTTGCACCTTACCCACAAATTGACCATCATATTACCACCCGATCCTTATTTCTTTTCTTGTACTGACAGCATACAGCTGTGGACTACGTGTTGTTATCTTCTGCTGACTGTAGTGCACACGCACACCTAGGGCATCGACACCGGTATATATTCAGGATTTGATAATCACAAGACCAGATTCCGTGTACAGACGAGATGATTTCTAAATTAATGATGTGGACATGGAGATATGACGGGTGAGTCAAAGGGCCCAGGAAAAACTAATGCTCGGAGGGTACATGTCACTGAATTTCAGCAATTGATAAAACTGACAATGGAAGCCACTACAGAACAAATCTGATTTGATCTAGCAGGGGGGAAATAAGATAGCATGATGCCGACAAGGAATATGATTGTATAATCCTTACACTAACAGGCCTGGATCACTTACCCAGTAGCTGTTTTGTTTAAGGAGGATGTGGATGACTGTGCTGCATATAGAAGGAGCTACAAGTCTATAGCACAAGGAGAGGAATTTGGTCATTGATTTCTTTATATGACAGGCCAATAGGGATATAACAGCAAGACTGAGTTTAGTAATCTACTCCGTAGATCGGTTCGGAAACTTGGTTTGGGTCTTACTTGACTTTGCAAGGCCTAGAACGAGCCATGTAAAGTGAAATTACTGGAACGGCAAAACTTTCAGAGTAGCTTAAGTACATGACAAAGAGAGATCCTTCTCAGAACATCAGAAACGATGCGCCCCGTACATACCCTAGATTTCATATGTAACACGCTACTATCAGCTGATGTATCCTGATTCCGCTACTATGCCACCACTGCTGCTTGAAATACCAAGAGCAGTGAGCGGCATGTAGGTCAAGACATTGGACATGGAGGCCTTGAACTCCGTGGAATTTAATGGTTTGTCCCCGATCAGAGTGTGGTCACATCCTGTTGAGGGTTTTGAGAGCCATTCGTGGCCAGGCAACGGCAGAGGGGCCATCCAACAACGATTTACTCGCCATGGTACGCACCAGTGTCCATTGCCTGCGTTGTATGGTCATGTAAGACTACACAGGGCTAGATAGATTGGAACCAAGCATCTGGTGGCCGCATGGACGAACTCCAGCAATTTCTGCCATGAACATCAACTGAGCTGATGTACATGCAAGAGGAAGCTGTAGGTGGCCAAGCTTTGAGCCCACACTACTCGGGCCACTTGAGGCTTTCAGAAACCACATGTAAGCTAGCACTGGACACAGGAAGACCACGTATAAGCATGCCTAGCATGAGTTCTAACTTCTAAGCATGTTGAAAAATAACCACAAGCATGATGGTCAACAAGAAGTACTCTGTCATAAGGAACTTTAGGCTATGAACTTAGTATCAACTATCGACTGTATGGAGAGGGATCATATGATTTGCATTCTCAACCAAGTTAGTTGGATACAGGGGAATGCCTTCCAGGAGTTTTTGATGGGCAGGCATTAAGGCAATTGTTAGATTCCTACTAGAAGGTTATTGCTTGCATTAGGCGACATAAACAAGTTGGATTCCACGGTCGTTTCCTCATTAGGACGCGGAATATTGATCTTGCGACAAGACCAGTAATAATAAGAGATGGGAATGAGTCTAAATGAACTTTAGTCTACACGCACTCACATTTTATATGATGCATACCTTAGCCTTAAGGCTGAGCCCTTGGCAAATTAGGAAACTGAATCTTTATCATTGGGATGACGCTGACGTGGTAACCGAATGGAAAACAGAACAGGGCAGGCACGAGTGCAGTATTGGTATTGACAAAGCTTCAGTCAGCACTAGGAATAGTTGATCATCATGGACAACAAGGAGTGGCAGCAAAGAGAATCCTTCTTTTTAACTTGTCTTTAAAGACATGCTATGATTTGATGGCATTGTATTTTTATTTGACAACATACACAAAAGAATGAAAAGAGAACTGAAAAAAGTTAGAACAGATCTCAAATCTTTCCTCATGAACCCATCATCACCTTTCAATGGAGGAATAGCCTCTTTGCCAATGTAAAGCCATAATAGCCGTGCAAATCATACCAAACTGTCGTGCTAATGGTTCTTCTAGGCCCATGGCGTTTTCAGAAACTCAACAGGCCGGTGGAGCAAAATGATGGTGGCATGGGTGAGTGAAAGTATGTGGGTATTTTGCCCTGTCCCACCATCACAGCATAATTTATTATACTACTCCCTCGGTTAAGAAGTATCATGCCTAATTTGCATATTTTGTCAAAGAATAAAGACAAGAAACAACATGGCGATTATTCCTGGAGTCGGGGAGTACCTGGAGTCTTGCTAGGAATGTACAAAGATAACTTCACTTCCACAAACAGAAGACATTCAACAGACAATCAGTCAAATTACCTACTTAGCTAACCGAGCATTACTTGAAACTAAATATCATTGGCTAAGCAAATATTGTATCGTAGATTTACACCAGAAAGTAAATCTTATATGCCAGATTTTAGTAGAACAGGATCTAACATCTATGATGTGCGACTGAACTGCTCACCTTTATTCCTTATGTTACACCCCGCTTTCAATCAAACATGATTGATTCAAGCATTTACATGAGCTACGATATACAATATCACGGAGAATCTACTTTGTTGCATATGAAACATAACAATTACTTATGCTAGTGTTTCTAGTCGGCATCAAGTAATTAACAAATCTGGAACAAATGTACCTCTGTAGTAGTAATTTCCTACATATGGAAACACGCCTGGCTTCCATCGCCCTCCTTACGCCATGGATGATCTGGAAACACCGTAACGAGTGCATCTTCGAAGGTGCCCAGCCCCTGATCCATGCCGTGGTCTCCAAGATCAAAGGACAAAGCCAGGCTTTGGGCTCAGGCAGGTGGTCGTGGACTTCGGGTCATTCTGCCATCAACCTGGGGCATGCACTAGTTTATCTGTATTCTATGTCTCAGGCCTCTTAGGAGGATTGTAACCTAACTATATTTTCAATGAAATGAAAGAGAAAGGTCCTTTGCGTTTTCTCGAAAAAAAAGTAGTAATTTCTTGTCAGCGTTAATCAATCAATTTCTTTTCAAGTGATTAAAACATGTGGAGACAAATATATGGAAACAATAATGACATAAGAATAAGAAGTTTGATCACCTTGATGACCTGACAATACATAGAGTTGGAAGACAAGTAGAAACTAGAATGGCTCATCACGGGATGTCAGGTATCAATTTCATATTTGCATCTGAGCGTTCTAGGTACATGTGTGTCTATGGAAAAATGAAGGAAACTGTAAGATATAAACTAACCTCTTCACAGTGGAAAGCCTAAAAGAAAGGAGATAAGTGAAGATGTACAACTAAAGAACATCAGATATTTTATGCCTACTCTTTTGAGATCGCCTACCACAAAGGTGACCCAAAGCAAGAATCCAGCCACGACAGCGCCTCTGCTGGAAGCCTGCCGAAATAATTGCTTCTGAACCATCCAATACCAACTGACCTACCAACAAACTGGAAACCTTGGCTGGAAAGAGTTGTCAGCTTCCAGAAATTAAGAATGATGTTTGTTAACATACATGGTGTTAGCACCAACTGCCTTGTTACGCTTCATTGAGCATGCTGACTGGCCTATTCACTGTCCTCCTGGAATCTATAAGAGATTTCCAGCTCAAGATTCTGGCTACGAAAAGATGGGCCAAGAATTTTCAAGCGCTTTGGCCCAAGCTCTGCAGGTGGAGATAGGTAGTTGCAGCCATTAGGTTTTTGGTTGGAAGCAACTTCATCCTCCACAATATTTGCATCTGGTTGATCTATCATCTTTAATTTGGTGGGAGCTATTGAGTCATCTCCAATGCCAGAAATGAAGCCAAGACAATGTCCAGAATAATGGGTATGCACAGGATCAATTTTTACACAGGATACTCCCACTAACTTTTGCTGGTGCCTGTCATCTGCATGGATTTTCTTCAACCGTTTTAATACCTGGAGTTTGAAACAAGTAGATGCCATTAGCAAGTAAATGTGACGCTAAATATTGGATGTTCTGGGAAAAAATACTATTACTGATTTACTGCTATCAGTCCATGAAATGGACTTGATGTTCACAAGATAGGTCAAGCTACAAATTATGAACAGATACCCTTATTAACATGTCCCTTCAGATTTATATAATGACTGTAAATTGTGGAACGGAGATCCTTCAATTTGCTCTTTCAGGTTTAGTAACCATTTTAGTGTATTCTGGACTGAAGTTAACCACTTTAGGCCCATTGGGCAAACAGGTCATAGTTTTGATTGCCAATCCACACAGCAGATTACCTTAAAGGATCCTGTGAAGGTGGCATAGGATAAAATGGTGTAAAATGTTAATTTTATAATAAATGCGTGAAAAATAGTATATAAAACATTGAATAACCGAGTGTTCCAGAAATTCTATTGTAGTTGATTAAGATATAAATGCAAAAAAGCTTCAGGTAAATTAAGTCCGAAATAGCATCATTCTACAACTTTTAGACACCGACAAAACCTCCAAGATATTCCTCACAAAATTAGATTTTGTAGTGTTATACTGAACTTGTAGTGCAAACATACTAGTGAGTAGTGACATCAATTTATAAATGCAGAGGCAAGCAATATACATAAGCACCATCACAGAAATATGTGTACCTGATTCTCAGTGAAATTTGTTATTGTTGCATCTTCTGTATGCCTTCGCTCAGGAGCTATGCCAGACCTTCTCTTCACCCTAAATACCTCACTGTCAGAATCATCAGTATATTCCGCAGCCAATTTTTAAGAAGAGCATGTTCGATCAGGTGCAGACGAAGGGTATGCATTGATGATTGCAGTTTCAGGAGTAAATGCATTCTCAGGACAAGAGCTAGAGAAGATTCTTCTATTAGAACTTGTGCACTCCTGCAAATATAAAGTAATATCAACACATTTTAGTTGCCCTAGTACAGTGCAGCAACATAAGAAACACAGAAATGAGCCTTACATCACTTTGTGCAGAGTACTCATGGAGCCCAAAAGAAAATGTAATTGTTGATGTAGCAGGATATGGCTTGTTCAGATCATATCCAAGAACACGTGTCTCTGAACTGTTATGAACTTCAGGAGATGCATCTATGAGAATCTTGCAGTATGGGAAGTATTCGGGATCATGATTAATGCGGTTGAAGTAAGAATGTGTGCTACATCCATAAGACATTTGCTTTCTGACTGCATCGACTATCCCATTTTCTTCCTCGAACTTCTTTGACAACATCTCCAACTCAAAGATGTCTTTTCTCACAAATACAGCACGATCACAGGTACAAGGGTACTTCCTAATCTCCTCCTCTTCAAAACAAGGCAAACAGGTGAAAAGGATGCCTCAACACAACTTGATATCTTCACTAAATGTTGAGAAGTTCTTACCATGATAAAGACAAATTGCATCAACTCTGCAGTTACACATAACATGAGCTACGTAGCAGTCACGTCTGCATATGCCACAGAGAACTGTGGCATCAATATCTGCTTTATAGTGTGTCTGAGCTCCCATTTTCATAAGTGACCAACGGAAACAATGCTGGAGCCGCATCAACTGCACAAAAGGGACTTTCATACAATGTTGCATGTGCGTCTCTCCAGTTGATGTTGTCATATCTTTGTAACAAGACATAGAAAACTTGTGAGCAAGAAGTGTCTCTTTACAAAGAAGTTCCTCATAAGGCAGTAACGGTATCCTCTTTAGAAGAGCATAGCGTTGACTAGCCATTGCTCCAAGAGGAAACCATTCACCAACAGCAAAATTCACTGCCTCGCCACAATTAAAACCTGGCATTTGTTATAAACATCAGTGTTCACATCCAATAAAACAGGTTAAGGAAAATATGCAATAAAACAAAGATTAGAGATATCCAGAGAGGTTGGAAGATTACTGACAGCAGTAAGTTGCAAAATAGTCTCACCGTGGCTGAATCCTGAATGATACGCTCGGGGAAACGTGATCACAAACTCTCCAGGTTTCTGTATAGCTCTATAAACTGGAACATGATGTTGCATAAGAATATTTGGAGGGAACATTGTAGTCTTCCCTAAAAGGATATCAAACGCTGCAGTTTCCGCTTCACCTGATAAAATTTCAGGATCATATACATGCTCACGCACCACTTTCTCAAAATCTGGAGCAGCTTTTCCTGGAACCGCATACCATGTTTTTGGAGCTCCACAATGATGATAGTTAATGCTGCAAAATTATAAAATCATATTAGAATATAAAGAAGTTTCAGCTGCAGCAATTGAAAAGTGAGCAAGCGGAAACATGAAAAAACTACTAATCACGAACCTGTACAAGTAATGGTCTTCCACATGCCAGGCAAACATGCTAAAGAGCATTCCAATATACAGCATTGGGTCAGTTACTCCCTGGAATCTCAGAAAGTAAACAAAAATGAGTACTCAGCAATAAAGTAGGGATTTCATTGATACAGCATACTCACAGGAATTGCTGTTCTCAGAAGACGTAGAATTGATTTGGATAACCGGGAGAGTTTCTGGATCAAAGCACAATGAAATATTTTAAGATATCATAAAACATTATAGCACATACAATAGATAAGATCATCTAATGATCGAACATTTAATGTTCAGTATAAGTAAAGTTGACAAACATATAATTGCAAAAGTGTGACTGTGTACCCCCACACCAGACCCAATCAATGCAGAAAAAAAGGGAACGTAAGGAGCATACATTTACCATTGCGTAACTTCAAATATAGAAGTGCCACAGAAAATGTTACCGAGTGAGGTTGCTACATAAATAGTTCTAAGTATGGTACATAAACGAAGTACCTTTAAGTTCCATTTGCTTCTCCCAAGTTGGTCATTAGGAGAAGAAGAGAAAGCACTACCATCAATATCGCATGCATACTCAACAGATTCCATATTGCCAAATGCGATTTCATGCCAAAATTCCTCTTCAATATACCTTGGCGGAAGATAGGCAGTACTGGAGTATCTACGAACAAATCCTTTATTTGCGATCTTCTCAAAATCTCGAAATGTGTACTTTCTGTTCATAGACTCATAAGTTATGCAATTTACATGACAAACGTGAAGCACTAGCGCATTATCAATAGACTAACAGACCTTCCACTCATGAAGAAAGCAAACTTGTCATCCATGGACCATTCAGCAAGACGAAGAGGCTGCACTCTGGTAGTAAACTTCAGCCCACTTTGTTCCTTCATAAGTACAGTGCCAACAGGTACAGAAGCGCATATAGGTGAAACAATCTTGCATATACCTGGCAAATCGCAATTTTCTCAGTGATTTCAAGAAAAACCATAACAGCCAAACAATTTTCTTCGAGACATGCACTTCTGCCAAAAGGTTTGCTAAGGCAATGCTTGTATTTCTGTGTGGCTCATCTATTTCATGCAGGTGCAAAAAACTCAAAAATAATTATGGTATATTTCACAGTGCAGTCATTATGATCACAAGCTCAATTCGAGGTGCGGCATGAGTTGGGTGCAATATTATAAGAGTAAACAATGTGAAGGGAATACGACAGAAGAGCCACTAGTATTAGAGAAAATTGAACCAGATGTTTAGCGTCGCTTCGATCTATAAACTTTAAACCATATTGGTGGGTTCGTAAAATTGAACATTTGCCACTTAATATTACTTTGAAGTTGCAGGGATGATTACCGTAAAAAAATGCAGGGATGGTACACACCTGTGTGAAATTTTATCTTTATTTTATTTCATGAGATCACATTTGACAATCATTAGTTCTCTGCTTGTTTACAATCAAATTTTACCATGACCTTGACCTTACTGGAAGAAAATAATCACACAAGAACAAGAAGAACATATACCATATTTTGCAGCAACAGGGGCAATTTTGCTGAGATAAACTAATGGATCCTCAAACTCCTCAACTGATGGAGAAAACACTGGACATTCTGGAATTTGATCAATCCAATCTAGGCTAGATAGATCAAACTTCTTCACTCTGTGTTTCGAGAATGGGTCCCTCGTGGGCACTTCCTCTCTTTGTGATGCATCACGACTCCTTTGTAATCTTGCCCTGCATGACACAGGTTTCAGAGCAGCTTCCTCATTCCCTGACATTGTACGGAAGACATCAACCCCTTGATCCAGAAATCCTGAGCTTACTGGCTGGAAGAACCCATGCTTTATGTCCCCAGCTCAATAAAATGTGCCTCTACTCGACCTGTATACACAAAAGAAATAAGTACTCATCCTGCTAGAACATTTGATGTATACTTCACAAGTTAACATAACTAAATTATAGCTAGAGCCTAGAAGTGGCCTACGGAAACAAAGATGCCTCACTAAAGTGAAGCGGACGGGATTAAAGATTCATCTCCAGCGAAGTCATGTAAATGGAATATTACATCCAAAAGGAATGTAAACATGCGCGTGTCAATTGTGTGGTCCTTTTCCGGACCATTCTATATGCCTAAAGGTACAATCCTACTGGCTTGTTCACACAACAGCAGCCACTGTAGCCAGGCAATTCCCAAAACCGTGGTCGGGTGCTAATAAGTCAACCCCTCCTGTTGATCCCTGAACCCAACAGGTCAGTGACATCTCAATCACAATTCACAAAAGACATCAGGAAATAGTTCAGGACGACACAGGTCAACTTTCTAAGCAGAACACTTATGAATATGTTGCCAAATAAAGTACTGGAGATGTAGCCCGCGAATTCACATCGTAGTTCCTACCACGTTGTAGAGCAGAAACTCACAATAGAAACACGCGCAAAAATAGCAAGCTTAGGTGGTCAATTCTATGTCCCTGCCATAAAACTGGTCATATCTATGGAACTGTTAGAATCTGGAAACACCTCAATCATGAGCACAAATACAAATTGTGTACCATAGTAAGCTCAGTTCTACAGTCAACAGCATCATACCTAGAGAATTCCCGCAAATAGAACGATCAAGTACGAAGAGTTCACGAATCGGGTTACTCAAAATTCAAAAAGCACCTGAAATCGCGCGCTCACACACAAAATTGTGAGATCAACGCCTAGCTCTAGAGCGCAGTTGATCAAACAGTTGGAACAGCCATAATTTAGCACAAGAACACCAACTATGTAATGGAATCGACGCGATTAGTCATCGGAACGGCGGAATTGTCCACTCGTAGCAACTGCACTCACAATTGAACACGATCGAAGCCTCAAACCGACACAGAAAACTCACCCAATAAAAAGTATACATAAAAAAGGTCAGAGCAAGCGCGACGAGGCGATTATCTCCGCTAATAATCGAAGAGTTCCACGAAACCACCTAGAGAAAACAAGCCAAAAAAACTCCAAACACCTGCCGCTGAAACAAATCCAACCACCCAGAGCCACGGGGGGCGCACCCGCCCCAATCCCGGAATCCCAATTCTCAGCCCCGAAATCACTCACCGTAGCATTACGTCCGGCAAATGCCTCAAACCGGGAGCCACATTCCCTCCAGGACCTTCTACCGGATCCCCCGCGCTCGGATCCGAGCCCGCCACTGCCCTGAACCAGCGCGGAGCCGAATGATGGCGCTGGTTCCCCGCGAGGCGTAGGCGCCGGAGCCGAAGCTGAGGCAGAGCGCAAAATACCAACCACCGCGGCGGCGCTCCTCCGAGCTGCGGCGAGGGGTAGGAGGAGAAGGTGGAGGCGAGGTGCGGAAGCGGAAACGAAGAAAGAAAAGTGCGGGTTACGCGATAACTACCGCTGTGTGGCGTTTGGGCCTCTCTAATCCCCAAGATTATTGTACAATTTCATGGATTAGAGTTGAATTCTATGGGCTTAAGCATATCCCAAGTATATAAATTTTCTGGTAGATGGGGTGGTTGTGAACCAACTTGTCGTTGGGGCCTTCGTCACGGGTGTCCAGCCAGATACTACCTCTGTGCCAAAATATAAATGTTTTAATACTCCCTCCGTTCGGAAAAGGATGTCTTGAATATATCTAGATTTGGATGTATGTGTACACTAAAACATGTCCACATACATCCAAATTTTGATATATTTAAGACATCCTTTTCCGAACGGAGTGAGTACTTTTTTAATACAGTGTGTAGATTCACTTACTTATATAAGTATAAATATGTACTTAATCCGTATATAACATATCTAAAACATTTTTTATATTTTGATAGGGAGGGAGTACTATTTTGCCCTCTACCTTACACTACTAGAAAACAGGGCTTCGGATCTGGCCTTTCGTCCCGGCCACATTTGTAACCGGGACTAATATGAGCATTAGTCCCGGTTCAAACGTTTAGCATGACGGTCAAGTTTAGTCCCGGTTCGTGATACGAACCGATACTAAAGGGATCTTTAGTCCCGTTCCACTATATCATCTTCTTCCACCCGGAGCCATCTCCATTTTTCCTGCTCGAGACAGCTCCATTTTTCTCCTCGGTTTACTCTACCGAGCTCGAGTTCATCCCCTTTTTTTTTCCACCATTTGTCAAGATTGGCGGCGCCCCATCTATCCAAGGGTTAGCAACTTCATCCTTTCATCCGGCATTACTAGTTTAGCTCATTTCATTTCTAGTTTAGCTCATTTCATGTTTCTAGTGCTAGCTAGGTGCTTGATGAAATGACTAAGCTAGAAAGTTTATTTGCTTTATATGCAATTTGAGCTCAAATTAAAGTGTGATTTGTGGGTTTTAGTGCCGTCTGCCCGTCCCCGTCCAAGTCCTCACCGCCGTCGATCGCCCGCTCCGTCCTATCGCCGGCACCACCTTGGTGAGCCTCTTGTTTTTATCTTTTAAGAAAAAAAACTTACTTGTATGATTTAGATGCATAGTTACTTTGTATAATTTTCTTACTTGTATGATTGTTTGTTATATGTATAGTGCCATGGTTTTGATATCCGTCCCCGTTGGCCCTCGTCCGGTCTATGATTTGGATGTGGTATATTATCTTTTATAACTATTTGTTTCATTTCGTGTTTATGACAATTATGCCGACCAACGCTTGACATGGATATTTGAATCTAGGAGGTATGTGAACCAGAAATTCCAACCGACCCTCTTGTCGAGAAGTTAAATTTAGTTGAAAAAGAAAACGATAATTTGAAAGAAAAATTGAAAAAAATTGAAGAAAAGAAGATGAAATTGGAGTTGGATCTTGCCGATGTCGTCGATGATCACAAGATCAAGATGGATGCAATGCGCTTGAAGATTAAAAAGATTAGAAAATATGGAATTAATAAAGAGGCTTGGTATCATTATGATGTTGGATCAATGGTTACCTTAGTTGCGATTTTGATCGCATTTGTTGTTGCATTTAAATGCATTAGATAGTTGTATGTTAGTTTCAATGTATGTTTTATGAGAACTATGTATTACATTTGGTCACTACTCTACTTTGCTTTTAATGGGATGAACTTGTATTAATTAATTTGGTCACTTATCTATTCATGATGTAGTGTAATGGTTTTTGATATACCTATATAATGCAGATGAGGCGACAATGTATGTACGGTGACCGACGCAGTCCCGAGTTCATTAATGGCATGCATAATTTTCTCCGTGTGGCTGAGACAAACAAGCGGCCGAATGGTTTTATTTGTTGTCCATGTAGTGTCTGTAAGAATACGAAGGATTACTCTACCTCAAAAACCCTTTACGTCCACCTGTTGCAGTCCGGTTTCATGTTCGGCTATAATTGTTGGACCAAGCACGGAGAAAGAGTGGTTATACTGGAAGACAATGAAGAAGAAGAGGATGATGACAACTGAAAGGACACGGATGTCGCCTAGAGGGGGGGTGAATAGGCGATTAAAATTCTTCTATGGTTTAAGCTTGAATAAATGCGGAATAAAACTAGCGGTTAATTTATCAAGCACAAAACCTAAACAAAGCTAGGTTTACCTATGTGCACCAACAACTTATGCTAAACAAGATAAGCAAATATGTGATGGCACGATATATTACTTCAAGCTCGATGGCTATCACAAAGTAAATAGCATAAGTAAGAAGGTCGGGTATAGAAATACCGAGGCACTTGGAGACGATGATTTATCCCGAAGTTCACTTTCCAATGGAAACTACGTCTCCGTTGGAGCGGTGCGGAGTCACAAAGTGATCCCCGAATAGCCGTCAAATGGCACACCGTAATCTCCTTCGTGCCTCTACCAATGTAGAGTGCCACGAACCACTATGGGACACTTGAGGGTGGTCACCAAACCCGTACAAGGATGAGGCACACTCCACAACTTAATTGGAGGCTCTCACCGGAATCCCGCGGCTCCCAAAGCCACAAGACTCACAAGGTTGGGGCATGTCTCCACAACTTAATTGGAGGCTCCCAACAATCCCGCGAGCCACCAAAACTCCGAGATCAACAAGGACCGTCTAGGGCACTCCAAGTACCCAAGAGGACAAGCTCTAGGGCACCCCAAGTACCCAAGAGTAACAAGCTTCTCAACTTCGATTTCCACGTATCACCGTGGAGAACTCAAACCGATGCAACCGATGCAATGGGCAAAAACACAAGAAGTGCTCAAAATTCTTCACTCTCAAATCCCACCAAAGCAACTAATGCTATTGGGGGAGAAGAGAGGAAGAACAAAGAGGAACACCAAATCCCTCCAAGATCTAGATCCAAAAGCTTCCCCTCACTTTGAGGAGAGATTGATTGGTGGAATGGTAGATCTAGATCTCCTCTCTCTTTTCCCTCTAATTGGAGGCAAGAATCATGGAGGAATAGAGAGATAGCAAAGCTCAACAAGATCAACAATGGGGGCAATTTTCGAGCACAAGAGTTGGCTGGCTGGAGGTAGGTGGAGGGGTATTTATACCCCTCCCAAAAATATGCCCGTTGGAGAGACTGGGGACCGGATTATCCGGTCCAAGTTGGGACCGGATAATCCGGTAAGGCGGATAATCCGATTACATCTGGAATATCCGGCTGTGAATATCCGGGTACCAGCAGTAGGCTTCGTGTTCTGGTCCTTAGCCGTTTTTCGAGTAAAAACTGGGGGCCGGATATTCCGGTCCAAAACAACCCGGAATATCCGGTTTGCAGAAAACTGATAGAAACAGCAAAACTGCAAACTCAATAACTTTCTCGTTTGAACTCCAAATTTGGTGAAACCAATTTTGTTGGAAAGGTAACGACAAGGAGAAGGTGTGGAACTTTCCTCATGGATAAACCGATAATATTTCCGACACGAAAACGCAAAAGGGTTTTCATACGAAATCCGTTTTCGAAGAACTCGGGCTTGTCATGAAGATCACGACAAGCACCAAAACCCAACACGGAGAAAAGCCAAGAAGGAACCAAGAAAGATGATGATGTCAAGTATGCAAAGGTTTGAGCTCTCTCCAACTGATACGCTAAAGCTCAATTGAGAGCCCCTCTTGATAGTAGGGTATCTATCCTATAACCCGGTCTCCCGACTAACAACATGAGACCGGTAAAATAGAAACCCTATCAAGATCATACCTTTGCCTTGCGCATTCCACTTGACTAGATGATGGTGATCTTGATCTTCTCAAGTAGACCACCTTTCTTGATTGCGCTTCGCTTGGTGAAGATCCACATATTTCTCCCCCATACTCCACTATGGGAGAGCGTCTCATCGGCACATCTTCACTTGACCATTATCTCCAAATGGTTGGCAAGCTTCAAACATATAATATCTTCGAGATACTTCTCTTGAACTTGCACAACTCAAACTTGACGTCATCCTTCATGGGCTATATGAAATCTTCATTTGATGCAAGCCCATGGAAAGATACCTAACCACACATAGAAATGCTACACACATATCATGGGTTAGTTCACAAAGCTATATGGACAATTGCTTACCATACCAAGAGATACATGATCCCACTTGGTACATCTTGTAGCTTTGTGAGTTGATCAATATCTTGATCAACCTTGTATCTTTTCTTCTCTTTTCAATAGATGATGACTTGAAGATAACCATGAATGATCACATAATTCTTTTCTTCAAGACATACTTGCAATATGCTCAACTCGCATATGACCAATCATCGGATAACTCCTCGAATAACAACTTGGTCATCACATACTCTTCTTCTTGATCATATCAAATATATCCATACAACTCGATGATCTTGATGCCAAATACTCCATTATATCAATATATTTATGGCATCAACCTTGAATCCAACATATGGAGTTCAAGCATTTGCCTATGGACAAACACTACAAGAATAACTCAATGCAACCATTAGCCCATAGGGATTGTCACTAATTGCCAAAACCACACATGGGGGCGCCATGCCCTTTCAACAACTATCCTATGTTCACTGAATACGGTGGTACTACAATGGGGGAAGACGAAGCTAAAGAAGAGGCCATTGTTGATGAGCCTGATGATGATCTTCGTCGGGCCATTCTTGATGCACAGATAAACTGCGGAAGTGAAAACGAGAGATTGAAGTTGGAGCGCATGTTAGAGGATCACAAAAAATTGTTGTACCCAAATTGCGAAGATGGCCAGAAAAAAGCTGGGTACCACACTGGAATTGCTGCAATGGAAGACAGAGAATGGTGTATCTGACAAGGGATTTGAAAAGTTGCTGACAATATTAAAGAAGATGCTTCCAAAGGATAACGAATTACCCCCAGTACGTACGAAGCAAAGAAGGTGGTCTGCCCTCTAGGATTAGAGGTGCAGAAGATACATGCATGCATTAATGACTGCATCCTCTACCACGGTGAGGAGTACGAGAATTTGAATGCATGCCCGGTATGCGGTGCATTGCGGTATAAGATCAGGCGAGATGACCCTGGTGATGTTGAGGGCGAAGGTGATGTGGTATGCTCATATAATACCACGGTTGAAACGTTTGTTCCAAAACAAAGAGCATGCCAAGTTGTTGCGATGGCACAAAGAAAACCGTAAGAAAGACGTGGTGCTGAGACACTCCGCTGATGGGTCGCAGTGGAGAAAAATCGACAGAGAGTTCAAGGACTTTGCAGGTGACGCAAGGAACTTAAGGTTTAGTCTAAGTACAGATGGCATGAATCCTTTTGGGGAGCAGAGCTGCAGTCATAGCACCTGGCCTATGACTCTATGTATCTATAACCTTCCTCCTTGGTTGTGCAAGAAGCGGAAGTTCATTATGATGCCAGTGCTTATCCAAGGCCCGAAGCAACCCGGCAACGACATTGATGTGTACGTGAGGCCATTAGTTGAAGAACTTTTACAGTTGTGGCGTGAAGAAGGTGTACGTGTGTGGGATGAGCACAAACAGGAGGGATTTGACCTACGAGCGTTGCTGTTTGTAACCATCAATGATTGGCCTGCTCTTAGTAACATTTCAGGATAGTCAAACAAGGGATACAATGCATCCATGCACTGTTTAGGTGAGACTGAAAGTATATATTTGGATAAAGGTAAGAAGAATGTGTACCCGGGGCACCGTCGATTTCTTCCAAACAAGCAACCCTTAAGAAAGAAAGGCAAGCATTTCAAAGGTGAGGCACATCACCGGACGAAGCCTACCCGCCCTACTGGTGAAGATATATATGGTATGGTCAAACATTTAAAAGTAATCTTTGGAAAGGGTTCTGGCGGACAATCTGTTCCGAATGACGCTGACGGACACGCACCCATGTGGAAGAAGAAATCTATATTTTGGGAGCCACCCTATTGGAAAATCCTAGAGGTCCGCTCTGCAATCGACGTGATGCACGTGACGAAAAATCTTTGCGTGAACCTGCTAAACTTCTTGGGTGTGTATGGGAAGACGAAAGATACACCGGATGCACGGCTGGACCAGCAACGTATGCACGAACGAGACGACCTGAATCTAGAGAAGTATCAAGGTCCTGCCAGCTACGCTCTTACCAAAGATGGGAAGGAGATCTTTCTTGAAGTCCTGAGCAGTATCAAGGTCCCGTCTGGCTTCTCGTCGAATATAAAGGGAATAATAAATATGACAGAGAAAAGTTCCAAAACCTAAAGTCTCATGACTGCCACGTGATTATGACACAATGATGCATGTAAAATGCATACATGAACTTTGCACTTTAATTGCTTATATTCCAATCATATTTGCATCATATAAGGGTTATATCAATGTTTTATCATGATTTTGGGAATACTTCATAGTTTTCCCATTTATTTGGAATTAACCCTGCACAGGCAGAAAACCCTAGTTTTGTATTTTAATGTTTCAGGGACCCAAACGTCAACGAAATCACCTGGAAATTTACGGGCGTCAATATTTGGAAGGAAGAAGGACTACGAAAAAGGAAGCAAGCAAACGGAGGCCCGAGGGCCAAACGCATGGCCCACGCGGCCAGGTACTGTGGCCGCGTGGGACCCACCCGTTTGGGCCTCGTGGCTCCGTTGCCGTCGATCTTCGCTCCACCGCCTTCGTCTTGACCTAAAAACGCCTATAAAAAAGGTCCCCCGTCGTTCTCTGGAAGGAGCGCCGCACAAACACAGAAACACCGAAACGGAGATCAGGAGCTGCAGATTGGAGGGGGAAAACTCCGGCGGGGCGCTGCCGGCGTGGTCTCCATCTTCTCCATCGACTTCTCCACCGTCTCCATGATGAAGAGGGAGTAGTCCACCTCTGGACTATGGGTTTGTGGAAGTAACTTATGTATCTCTCCTCTCTTGAGCTTCACTAATTAGCACCGTATGAGCTGCTGAACATGATTACGGTCACCGTTGTAATACCTTTGTGGTGGATCTTTATGAGTTAATATATGTTTGAGATTGCAATGTTTGTTTCAGTTATGAGTATAGATGCATATTATGTACCCCGTTCTTGTCTACTTGTTTTGATCAAGCATGTTTATGAGAGCGTGTGGGGGAACGTGTGCATTAGTTGGAGTAACGGGGGGTGGCTAGTGCAGTGAACGTGAGAGAAAGTTCTGCGATCCACTTTGGTATCTTTACCTTACTTTGTTACCTCACTAGGGATAAACTAAAATACCATGCTACCGGGGATGTGGGCGTGACCATTGCCACTACTCCATGACTAGATCTAGCATGTTCTTATTTTCACTTCATGTCATGATACTTAATGCTATACTCTGAGTTATCTTAATTACTGAGGTGTTATGATTTAGTTCGCATCTTGGTGGAGTATAAGAGAGGTTAATAACCAAAAGATCTCTATGTTAGGACGTGATGCCCATATATCTAAGTAACTTGTTATCAAACCCTGTGTTGCAATCTCATATGTTAACTTTGTGTGTTCCATTGTCTACCACTTTATAAAGAGAGAGTGCATTTGTGAAACCATGAACCCCAGTCCATTTTTAATCATAAGAAACACCTTTCCAACACCATATACCACTTTTCTATTTTCAGCCATCATTAAATCCGAAAATACAAAAATACTTTTCATCTTGCATACATCATTTAAAAACCCAAAAATATCATTTACCATTGCATCCACCATCATTGCATATTTATTTCTTGTTTGCATTGCATAACTATCCTGATATCATTCTTACACCTTGTGCTTGACAACCACAGGTGAGGTTGAGGACCAAAACATCTAACCTTGTTTTGTAGGTAACCAAAAGAAGGATAAGAAGATAAATCTACCACTTCAGATTCCCCGAGAGTTCGATATTAAACCCTCGAGTCACCCCTCGTGGGGAAAACTGTCTTCCACTTACTATACACTCTGCACTTGGAGTCTCAACCTAATCCCGTTTATTTGTGCAGGCATCAAGACTTGCTCTTCGGGATCATCAAGACGTTTTCTGGCGCCGTTGCCGGGGAATCGTAGCTGAGAGATTTATCCAAGGGTGTGCATCATCGCATTCATCTCACAACAAAGTCAACGTCACCAACTTGTGCTAACACCTAAGCTTGGGGAGGTTGCACCTACGTGAGCACCATCTTATCCATCTTTACTTACAAAGCAATTTATTTGTTTTGTTAGTGTCATTGCATATCATATCATATTTATTTCAGTTTTGCATAAAAAATTAAAAATACCAAAAAAAAACTTGCTAAAATGAATCCTAGTGCTGAAATGAACAACTTTGGTCAATACTATGGAGAGTCATTGATGGATGCTTGGTATAGAATTAAGGACACTAGTAAAAATGGTGTCATTAAATATACTCCTGCCACTGTGATAAGAAACTTCTATAAAGGTATAGATGGCTGGTCTAAATGTTTTCTAGACTCATTGACTAGTGGAAAATTTGCTTCTGGAAATCCCTCACATGCTAATAATTTGATGGAAAATTTATTTGGGAATTCTATAGAATCCAAATATGAAACTGGGATCAAACAACTAAAAGCTTCTATGGATAGGTCAACTTTATGTCTACAAACTTATGTGGAGGACTATCCTACTAAAAATGATTTGCATTCATTTATCCTTCATACCAAGTCTAGGATGAAAAAGACAAATAACACTCTTTCTGGAATCTCTTTGAAAATGGAAACAATATTGAACTATGCCAAGTCTAAAAAGAAGTTGACTAGGGAATTGAATGAAAGAATATCTTCTATGCTGGAACCTTTAGATAGGGATATTAAGAATCATGTTGAAGGGAGGATGACCTCCTAATAGCCTTGAATCTTGCTTTAAAGAAAAGGAATGAGAATCTTGCTTGGGAAGAAGTTGAGGAAGTTAAAATGCTTAATGAAGTCAAGGATCCTTTGCTTGACTTAGAAAATTGTAGCTTGCATGAATTAATATCTATCTTACAAAAATTTGCAAGTGATCCTTCCATCAACACTAACCAAGCAGGTTTTGGTTCTTATATTGCTAATCATGTCTTGAAAGAAAAGATTGCTAGGTACAACCAAGAGGCTATGATACCACCTAAGCTTGGGGATATGTGGATACCTAAGGTACTAGTAACTATTGGAAAAGAGACACACCATGCCATACTTGATCTAGGATCTAGTGTCTCTGTTTTATCTAAAGAACTATATGAAGTGCTTGAATTGAAAAATCTTGAAAAATGCTCTATTGAACTAGCACTTGCTGATGACTCTATTAAACATGCTTTGGGAAAAGTAAGTGATGTTATGGTAGAGTTACATATGACTTTTGTGCCTGTGGATTTTCTAATCATGGATATGGGGAATAAAACCTCTAGTCCTATTATTCTTGGAAGACCTTTTCTTCGTACCACAGGTGCTATCATTGATTCAAAGGAAGGGAATGTAAAGTTTCAGTTTCCACACAAGAAGTGCATGGAACACTTTCCAAGGAAGAGGGAACCACCAAAGTTCAAGCTCCCTCATGAGCTTCGTCCACAATAAAACAACAAGTAAGAAGCCTAGCTATATGGCTATAAAGAAAGCGCTTTGCGGGAGGCAACCCGGTTATTTTTTGTGTGATTTTTCTTTGTGTCCTCTTGCTGTAACAAGAGATTTTGTGTCTAGTTAGGTTCTGGAGTTTTTAATAAAGTGCCAAGTTTTACCCTTTTTGGTTTGAAAAGTTGCTTATTGAGTTCGGAGATTTTATTCCTGCACGAATCAGTGCACGGTATGATTTTTAATTCTTATTCTGTAACTCCGAATGAGCTCATATTTGAACTGTAGTTGCAACTTTTCATCCTCTGTATGCATGAATTTTTTCGGAATTTTTCGAGAAAGTTTGGTAGGGTAGAAAAATACGTTTTGCTGCTGCTGTTTTTCTGGACAGATTCTGTCCCATTTTGTTTGATGCATGCTTTGAGCTTTTAAGTTGAATCTTTTTGATCCAATTGAGTTTATGAGTAGGCATACAACATTATATACTTTCTGGACATTCATATGAATTTTTGTTCAAGGATTATATGCAGCAAGGAACCTATTTGTTTATCACTATTAATGCACCCCACAGAAAAGAGATGGGAGAAACGGTGTTTTGAAGTTTTTTCACAGGGATTGGAGGAGATGCACCAAGAGCTATCCAAGGATGGTGAAGACCATAAGCTTGGGGATGTGAAGACAACCCCGCTGGACCTACACACTCTCGGTTTGCACACGTCCAACTTCTGTTTTTCGATCGAAACACTTTATCGCATAAACTTGGAGCGTCGTTTTTGTTTTTGTTTGAGTCTTGAGAGACCACCACACTATCAATTATATATGAGAGAGCTACTGGAAATATGGGTTGAAATATGTTGGATGCTTTTATAAGATTGGGAAAAGGGATGTTTGACTTGATTTTTAATGATACATATAGTTGCATGATTCATGAGCTTGTTTATGAGTAATAGTTTGCAAATTCTTTTTGTAGAGCTATCACTTATTCATGTTTTGGTGCTGATTGTTATTTTACTTGGTTTAACATGGATTAGTTAGTTCTATGGACACTCATGCATGCATCTAGATGGTCAACTTTCTCCCTTTTGCTAGCCCAAAAACTCCAACAAGCAAAAACTTGTTTCCAACACCTTCAACCAAAGTTATTCCAGTGAGTCCACCATATCTACCTATTGGCTTTATGCTATTCCGAGTATGTTCATCATGATATTTGTGTTATCTTACCTCTGAATGAAAATGTTTATGTTATTGATTGCCATGGAAAAAATTGGTTATATAGCTCTCACGAACTTGATGCACATTTTACTATCATTGCAATAATAAAACATGACCCATTGTGATTAAGATTATGATGCTAGTGGCTTGATAAATGTTCGAGGTTGGGAGTTAGCCCATATGTGCTGTCACATGCAAAGCTTTCAACATGCTCCTTCATCTCATTTAGTTGATATCATGTACTTTTGTTATGGATGCCTATCATGGTGAAATGAGGTGGAAATGAAGTAGTTCAAATGAGTTTGTATAAATGGTTAGAGAGACGCCTGGGCCGCTAATCTAAGCCATGCATCATTCATGGTGGAAATTTACTTACATACTATGGTGAACCTTCTGTGATACACCTTGCAATAAAAAACTATTCCAAATGGTAAATAAAAAGGGTGTTGAGATTGTTCATTTTGTTTGTTTGTCTTGTCATTTTGATATGGGCTTGTTCCATATCATGGGACAAGAGGTACCCCAGTTGACGCTCTTGATGATACTATTATTACTTACAATGATATAACTTGAACTTGCTTTGTTTCCTAAGTTGAGTAATCATGGTGTAGGTACTTGTATTCAAGGGGCATGAGACATCCAACCTTTACTTTATCAAGCACACTACTCATATTTGCTTTCACTTTAACCTTAATCATTCAAGATGCTATGATAGGGGCAATGAGAGCTTGACACCAATGAATACCTTATTGCAATCATTAACTTAAGTAGAAGAGTTTGGAAGTTGGATGAAACTTATGCATGCTTTACCTCTACTCACATATACATCTTTCCAAAGTGTACACCTATCATATTCAGATTTTCATCTACACTCTATGACCATTGTAGGATGTTCTACTTATCATTATGCATACATGTGTTCCATATTACTTGCTACTATGTTACACTTTGTGAACTATCAATGAACATCCTTGTCTTGAATACTTGATATCACTTCATAAACTATTTGCATATTGCTACTCCTTTGAAGAATGAATCATTTGACTATATGTAGCAATAGTAATCATCTTTGATATCCATTGTTAAGTATTAAATTGCAAAGTCCATGTTAGTTTTATCATCTTCATACTCGAGGACGAGCATGGATTAAGCTTGGGGATGTTGATGCATGTAAAATGCATACATGAACTTTGCACTTTAATTGCTTATATTCCAATCATATTTGCATCATATAAGGGTTATATCAATGTTTTATCATGATTTTGGGAATACTTCATAGTTTTCCCATTTTTTGGAATTAACCCTGCACAGGCAGAAAACCCTAGTTTTGTATTTTAATGTTTCAGGGACCCAAACGTCAACGAAATCACCTGGAAATTTACGGGCGTCAATATTTGGAAGGAAGAAGGACTACGGAAAAAGGAAGCAAGCAAACGGAGGCCCGAGGGCCAAACGGTGGCCCACGCGGCCAGGTACTGTGGCCGCGTGGGACCCACCCGTTTGGGCCTCGTGGCTCCGTTGCCGTCGATCTTCGCTCCACCGACTTCGTCTTGACCTAAAAACGCCTATAAAAAAGGTCCCCCGACGTTCTCTGGAAGGAGCGCCGCACAAACACAGAAACACCGAAACGGAGATCAGGAGCTGCAGATTGGAGGGGGAAAACTCCGGCGGGGCGCTGCCGGCGTGGTCTCCATCTTCTCCATCGACTTCTCCACCGTCTCCATGATGAAGAGGGAGTAGTCCACCTCTGGACTATGGGTTTGTGGAAGTAACTTATGTATCTCTCCTCTCTTGAGCTTCACTAATTAGCACCGTATGAGCTGCTGAACATGATTACGGTCACCGTTGTAATACCTTTGTGGTGGATCTTTATGAGTTAATATATGTTTGAGATTGCAATGTTTGTTTCAGTTATGAGTATAGATGCATATTATGTACCCCGTTCTTGTCTACTTGTTTTGATCAAGCATGTTTATGAGAGCGTGTGGGGGGAACGTGTGCATTAGTTGGAGTAACGGGGGGTGGCTAGTGCAGTGAACGTGAGAGAAAGTTCTGCGATCCACTTTGGTATCTTTACCTTACTTTGTTACCTCACTAGGGATAAACTAAAATACCATGCTACCGGGGATGTGGGCGTGACCATTGCCACTACTCCATGACTAGATCTAGCATGTTCTTATTTTCACTTCATGTCATGATACTTAATGCTATACTCTGAGTTATCTTAATTACTGAGGTGTTATGATTTAGTTCGCATCTTGGTGGAGTATAAGAGAGGTTAATAACCAAAAGATCTCTATGTTAGGACGTGATGCCCATATATCTAAGTAACTTGTTATCAAACCCTGTGTTGCAATCTCATATGTTAACTTTGTGTGTTCCATTGTCTACCACTTTATAAAGAGAGAGTGCATTTGTGAAACCATGAACCCCAGTCCATTTTTAATCATAAGAAACACCTTTCCAACACCATATACCACTTTTCTATTTTCAGCCATCATTAAATCCGAAAATACAAAAATACTTTTCATCTTGCATACATCATTCAAAAACCCAAAAATATCATTTATCATTGCATCCACCATCATTGCATATTTATTTCTTGTTTGCATTGCATAACTATCCTGATATCATTCTTACACCTTGTGCTTGACAACCACAGGTGAGGTTGAGGACCAAAACATCTAACCTTGTTTTGTAGGTAACCAAAAGAAGGATAAGAAGATAAATCTACCACTTCAGATTCCCCGAGAGTTCGATATTAAACCCTCGAGTCACCCCTCGTGGGGAAAACTGTCTTCCACTTACTATACACTCTGCACTTGGAGTCTCAACCTAAATCCCGTTATTTGTGCAGGCATCAAGACTTGCTCTTCGGGATCATCACACAATTACTTCCGGTTGCATTGAGGGGGCTTCTACCGGAAAATGTTCGAGTACCCATTGTGAAGCTATGTGCATTTCTCATACAATTTCTCAGAAGGTGATCCATCTAGAAACTCTACAAAGTTTACAGAAGGATGTGGTCCAATATCTTGTCAGCTTCTAGTTGGTGTTCCCACCATCCTTCTTCAATATTATGACGCACCTCATAGTTCTCCTAGTCGAAGAGATTTTCATTCTCGGTCCTGTATTTCTACACAATATGTTCCCCTTTGAGAGGTTCCTGTGAGTCTTAAAGAAATACGTTCATAACCGTACTAGGCCAGAAGGAAGCATCTCCAAGGGCTATGGAACAGAGGAGGTCATTGAGTTTTGTGTTGACTTTATTCCTGACCTTAAGCCGATCGGTGTTCCTCAATCGCGGCATGAGGGGAGACTGCGTGGAAAAAAAGGAACGCTAGGAAAGAAAGCAATAATATGTATTGACGGGCATTCTTTCACTCAAGCACACTACACAGTTATACAAAATTCCACCTTGGTGGCTCCGTATATCGAGGAACACATGAATATTGTACGCTCCGAAAACCCGGAGCAGCCTGACTCCTGGATTAAAGAAGAACACATGGAGACTTTCGGCGGTTGGTTGCAAACACATCTCATTAATAACACCACTGTTGGAGAACAACTATACTTGTTGGCCAAGTCACCATCTTCGACTATATTGACTTTCCAAGGGTACGAGACAAATGGGAATACATTTGCACGACCGCCCAAGATAAAAAGAGCACCAACCAAAACAGTGGTGTCCGCTTTGATGCAACAAACAACAATGGGCAAAAAGACACATATTATGGTACATAGAGTAAATATGGGAACTAGACTATGGATCTTCTTTTAAGGTCCCTTTGTTTTGGTGCAAATGGGTCAACCTGACAGGCGGGGTACAGGTAGACCCGCAATACGGAATGACTACAGTGGATCTCAAGAATCTTGGGTACCACACCGAACCATTCGTCCTAGCCAATGAAGTGACTCAGGTTTTCTATGTGAAGGACATGTCTACCAAACCGAAAAAAGAAAAGATAAGCAAACGAATACATCATATGATGAGTCAAAGCGCCACATAGTTCTTTCAGGGAAAAGAAACATCATGGGAGTGGAGGACAAGACAGGCATGTCAGAAGATTACATAAGTTTGATGAAATTCCGCCCTTCACAGTGAACACTGACCCAAGCATCCTGTTAAGTAATGAAGATTGTCCATGGTTACGGCGCAATCAGAAGAAAGGGACACACACGAAGAAAAAGTTTATACCACAACACTAGATAGGGATGTTGTTGGTGATGTGTAATAATGTATTAAACCTTTTATGTAACCTTTTTGGTTCTGGTTCTATGAGACAGAGGACTCCATTTGCAACCAAGTGCAATAAGATTCACTCAAAAATAGATATGATTTTTACAAATATAGACAATTAAATCAAATAGATATGATTTTTACAATTAAACAATTAAATCAAATAGATATGATTTTTACAAAAGTTGTTGAGAATGTTTTCAAATATAGATATGATTTTTAAAAAAATAGAAACTAATTTAAATTGATTTGGACAATTAAATCAATAGATATAAAAGAAATCAGAAAAAAGAAAAAGGAATGAGAACAAAAAAAACTATTTCAAAAGCCCATTTAGTCCTGGTTGGCAATGGAAACCGGGACTAAAGGTGGGCTTGGCGCGCGCTATTTCAGCGGCGGCCAATAATACCTTTAGTAAAGGTTCGTGGCTGGAACCAGGACTAAAGGTGTTTTGTATATAAGCACAAAAGCTCCGTTCCCTTTCTTCCACTTCCAGATCGATCCACCCGACGCGCCAGTTCCCCCGACGCCGTCGTGCTGCTCCCGTCCCCTGCCCACGCCGTCACGCCCCCCCATGCCGTCGTGCTGCTCTGCCACGCCCCCGACGCCGCCGTCGCCAGCCCTGCCCCGACGCCGTCATCACCGATCCCGTAGGCCGACGCCGTCGCCGCTCATCCTCTCCGCGTCGCCTCCCGTCCCCTGCCTCGACGCCGCTCATCCTCTCCGCGCCGTCCCCTCCATCTTCGCCGCAGCGCCCCATCCACGACATCTCCGGCGACCACGACGCCGGCGAGGTATAGTGCCCGTGCAATTTGGATACAAGTTAATCTTTGTAATAGATATTTAGATACAAATTTGGATACAATTTGTATACAATTTGGGCTTTGTAGTTTTGTAATTTAGGCAATGTAAATTTGTGTACTTTGTTGTTTAAAATTTGTGTACTTTGTAAATTTAGGCAATGTAAATTTGTGTACTTTGTTGTTTAAATTTTTTGTACTTTGTTATAGAAATGTAAATTTAGGCAATGTTTTTTTGTAATAGTTAGAATTTGTGTACTTTGTAATAGAAATGTAAAATTTGTGTACTTTGTACTTTGTAATAGATAAAATTTAGGCAATGTAAATTTAGTACTTATTAGAAATGTAAAGGATTTTAGCATGTATGACTTATTAGAAATGTAAAGGATTTTAGCATGTATGAATTATTAGAAATGTCACATAATTTAGAAGAGATGGATATGTAAGTTTTTTTATTGTGGAAATAGATGGAAAAAGACATAATTTAAACATTTTCGGTTTGTGTAGTTTATTTTGTTTTGTTTCATATTCTTGTTAATTCTAGCCATTTTTGCACTTTCTGACTTAGACATTTTCGGTTTGTACTTAAGCTATGTACGCCCGCGGCAGAGACGACGGTGAAGACCAAATATATCAGATGATATATGAGAGTGCACAACGTGGAGAAGATGCCGGTGGAGAAGATGCCGGTGGAGACGATTTCAACTCACAATTTCTGAACGACTCCGATGAGGGAGTTGAGCTAGAAGAAAGCAGAGACGACGAAGTGCCCTTAAAAAATTCCGGCGAGGTATATATATTTCAGCACAAACCTTTGCTATTCATCTCTTGTTGGGTTAGTGATTCATTTTTTTTTTTGGTTGGGCCTCGTGAAGGTAAAATCTTTGTTGTAAAATTTGGCTTGTTTTGATCTCGAGTAGGAGGATGTCCGATTTTGGGAGGACAAATGCCTTGGGGCATATCAACCATTAATTAAAATTTCCACATCTTTAAACGTGCTCAGCACAAGCATGTCTCTGTTATAAAGGTGTTGGGCGACGGAGAACCTAATTTTCGTTTATGTGTACCTATTGTTGGTCATAATCTAATTGAGTGGAACCTATTTATGCTCTTTTGGCCAAATTTCAAGTAAATGATGAGAAAAATATTTTTAGATGGGATACTCATAAATCTAGGACTTGTACGGTTAGCACAATGTATAAAGGTGATAACAACCTATTTGGCTTTAGTTGCCAAAGTAGACACATCTGGAAACTTCCGTACACATAATTTTAGATAAAAGCCCCCCCCCCCCCCCCCCCCCGGTTTCATTGAAATCACCAGCACCGAACCGAGTTTTACAGTATCCAGGCAGAAACAGAGTGCAACCACCAGGCTCAAACAACCACCGAGTTCTGGAAAGTTTATTACGAACCAAAAGATCCACATAAAGAACAATACTCCTTATCCTACTCAGCACAAACACCAACTTAAGCTCACGTACTTCTTTGATCACTAGATGCATTAATTGATTTGTATTGCACTTATTAACGAATCATTTTTTGTTTTAGCCCTCCGGATCTGCGCTAAGGCAACGAGCCCGACCAAAAGGTTGGGCGAGGGTGCAAGGTTATCGATCGACAAAGTTGGTGATGATGGCGAACCGCTGGAACCCATAGAGAGCCGTCGTAAATTTATAAATCAATGCGGAGTTCTTGTTAGGGACATGATCCCGATAACCATTGAAGAATGGCATAAGCCGAAGGATGACAACGATGGAGCTAGTTATGTTGACCAAAGAAGAAAAGATTTGCTTTGGGAGACGCTCTTGACACATTTCAACCTACCGCGAGGCCTCACAGATGACAAGAAGGAGAAAGTCAAGCAGTGGACTCTTAAGAAGATGGCCACACAATTCCAGACCTGAAAGAATTATGGAGAAATTATCAGAAGAAAAAACAAGCTCCAGATTCAACTGGAGCACTAGAGAAGATAAAACATGACTGGCCCGCATTTGTGGCGTTTAAGGAATCGTCTGCCGCTGTGGCCCGAGGGGCCATAAATAAGGCAAATGTTGCGAAGAAGACATATCACCATACTTTGGGGACAGGTGGATACAAGACTGCCGTGCCTAAGTGGGAAGCCTTTGAAGCAGAACTGCTTGCTAAAGGGATCATTCCACAGACAGCGGACTGGCCCGAGAGGTCCAAGTTCTGGTTGTACGCGCATCGGGCAGCGTTGGACCCACAGACAGGGCAAATTGTTGCAAAGGGAAAATGGAAAGAAAAAGTTGAAAAAATCTCCAAAGAGCTTGAGAACGCAATAGAAAAAGTTCGAAAGGGAGAGTACCAGGCCGAGAGAGAACGACGAGCTGACACTCGCCCTCGGGAATCCTGAACACGTTGGACGACTTCGAGGCTATGGACCCGGTGTTTCGTGGAAGAAAGGGTTTCCGGAGTACGCTGACAGTTATAGAAGCCGTCAGAGAAAGAAGAAGAAGGAGTTAGACCGGTTATCGGAATTGGAACGCAGGGTGCAGCGGCAGCAGAGCAACTGGACTCAATTAATCAGCAAAGGGCATCTCAGCTGCAGCTAGAAGATCCTGAAGTCGATGTCGTCCCATCTGATCAGCGGAAAAGCAGAGTGGGTTCCACGCAGCTAGAAGCATCTTTATTCGAACCGCCGGCGGCTCACTACCCCATGGATGATGTCACGGAGAAGACAAGTTGTGAGCTACATATGTCAATGAAGAACATATCCTTCAAGGTGGCGGTCGGCTATGCTTTACCAAATCAACCTGGAGCAAGCTACCATCTTGGTCAGATTCCAGCTGGCTATGCTCGTGTCGGGGTGGATGAAATTATGCCAGGATTTGAGACACTGGAGCTTGACATTCCTGGAGGTGACGAGGAGAAGACACTGAGAGAAGTCAAGCATGGTTTCGTTCTATGGAACAAGAAATACATCGTGTTTCCAGGCTCGGCGCCAAGGCCACCGACTCCTCCTTGTAGCAATTCACCTCAGCAAAGTCCTCCCCTCCCCGATAGGGACCCCAGCTTGAGTCCATCTCGATCTCCGGAGCGTCAGCCGTCTCGCCCATTAAGCTGCTAAATAAGCGGAAGCCCACCGGTTCGCCTCCTAAGAGGACACAGAGAAAGAAGGCAAAAGACAAGACTCCTGAGAAGTTAGCTTACGAAAGGACTGATGAGGAAACCGCCGCCATCTCGAAGGCCGAGGTGAGAGCCCATTTTGCACCGAAAAAGCCCGAGCCAAGGCAGAAACTAGCTCAAGAGGTTGTTGAGCGCATCTTCAATAGCTTCTGGAACCCTCCACCAAAGCCGCCATCAGACTATGAACGCTCTATTGACAAGTCATATAGCTCACAGATGGAGCAGCGGAAAAGCGGGAAAAAATTCCCCAGCTCGGAGAACAGGTTGTACAATCGGTCCCCCCGCTCAAGGTGTTTTCCGAGAAGGACGTACACAACAACAGTACTGGTCTCAGTGTTGCTAAACAACGCATAGGAGACACTGGGTTCCCCATTGTCTGATCAGCTAGCATGGAAATATGTTGTCGGGCAGTCTTTGGTCAGACCTGAGCAGGTCAAGTATCCAACAACAAAAATGCGTCAGTTGCATAAATGGTACTTGAAAGCCGTAAAGGAAGGGAAAATCGGTATCATGGCGACAGTTAAGGAAGAGCACTACTTCCAAGAATACGGTGTGCATGTTGAGTTTACCGAACTTTTTCAGTTATACAATCAAGACGCCCTCGACAAAGCTATCATCAGTTGCTATTGTCTGTAAGTGATTTATTTCTGTAATTTAAGTCCTTAGCTCAGCCTGTTCATTGTCTGTAATTATCCTCACTATAATCTTTTGTACGCTATTATGCAGAATAAAGATTCTCGAATGCAAAAGGGAAGGAATCTGGGACATTGGGTTCATTGATCCGGATAAAATTCATGAAGTCACCGTAGAAATATGTGCCAAGGACACAAAGGCCCTTTTGCTAAGGTTTTTGAAGCAACAACATACCAAAAAGAAATATTTTTTCCTTACAACTTCAAGTGAGTGTTACTGTCTTGTACACATTCTATTTTGCTTCGTCTAGTCATTAAAATTGCCGCTGGAGAAGTTGAAGTCGTGGACTCATTAAGGAGAGATCCTAAAGAATTCAAGAGCGTGGTTGATATGCTCCAAGAGTAATTTCAATTCTTATCGCACTATATCGACCTCTTTCGTTCATTTCCTGATATCAAGTAATTAATAACTCCTTTGTTCATTTTCTTTGTCGGGCAGCGTTTGGAAATCGTTCATCGAGGAAGAAGCCGGTGAATGGAAACCGAAGCTAAGTTTTTGTCCGAACCAAGTAAGTAGTACTACCTAGGTCCGCGCATCTCTTTAATTCTATTTTCAATACCATTATCATGCTTGATTATTATTTGATTGAATTCTATTCTCGTATAGTGGAGCCTGCAACAGCCACAAGGGACTAATTTATGTGGATACTACGTTTGCGAGTACATTCACATGAAGACCAGTGAGAGATTCAATAATCAAAGAAATAAAGATGTACGTAAACATTATTCACAATTTTATTTTGTTACCATCAATTGTGTTGAGTTTCATTCATAATTGTTTTATGATGATTTGATATATATACACACAACTCATGTATTCATTTTGATCTCATTCTTTTAAAGTTGACAAGGAAGCGGAACGCGCTGCTACCAGAGGACCGCGTAAAAGCAATTGCGGAGGAATTGGCGGGATTTCTCCTTGCGGAGGTCATACCTAAAACTGGAGAGTACCACTATAGCGAAGAATAATATGCCTCCATGTACTAGTGATCTCCATGTAATTAAGAAGATATATACACCAAATTGTATGTGTTATATATATGCATCAACGTGATCTTCATGTAGTACTTTATATGTACGAAAACGAGTTTTTGGCGCATCGACGTGATCTCCGTACGATGGAAAACATCTAAAACCCTAAACCCCTCCTAAACCCTGAAAAATAATCGAAAAGAAAACAAAAAATACACATACCGTTAGTCCCGGTTCGTGTTACAAACCGGGACTAAAGATCTCCAGCCCCGCGGGCTCCGCCGTGGCCACGTGGGAGGCCTTTAATCCCGGTTCGTAACAAACCGGGACTAAAGGGGGGGGGAGGCTTTAGTCCCGATTTGGCAGTCCCGGTTGGCAAACCGGGACTAGAGGCCCTTACCAACCGGGACTGTTGCCCGTTTTTCCACTAGTGTTAGGTGTGCTTTGATGATGTACCTGTACACGAGTTTTTCAAGTGAATTTTATTTTTTTCGCTAAAACATAATTTTTTTGCGTTTCTTTCTCTTGATAGATAAGAAGGTGCCTTGACAGATAAGAAGAGTTAATTGCATGCTTAATAAAGAGCAGATACGACCCCATACAACACAACCCACTACATATCTGGCCATGTGTCAGGCCGGGCCGGGCTTTGGGCCGGGCCTAAGAAAACCATGGGCGAAATCCCAGGCACAGGCCCATCCGACCTTCGGGACTATATTTAAGGCCCAGGCCCACCCATAACAGCAAAATTCCATGGGGCTTTCGGACCTCGGGCCGGGCCTCTTCCTTAAAACATCAATATGCAAAGCCCAGGCCCACGTGACCGTCGAGCCGAAATCTGAGGCCCAGACCCGGCCCATGGACAAGCCTAGGTCAGCCCAGGCCCTAGAATTTCGGGCCGGGCTTCCCATGGCCAGGTATAACCCACTAGAGTAGACTCCTAAGGTGTGTTTGGTAGGTTAGATCAGGTGTTCATGGGTTTCCCTGTTGAGACATACTCACACAACGGTACATTCCACTTAATTGCAAACCAAACACAATCTTATTCTATCGTCATTGCACTCTCTACTGAAAGCATCTTGCTAGAGTTAATTGCACTGACGGTCACACATCTCGTCGCGTATGTGCACTTAAGTCACACATCTGGAAAACATGATTTTTTAGTCTCACAACTGAAAAAGTGGGTGCAATTTGGTCACAAACTGGACACGTCATCCCGTTTTGGACTGGGACTTCTCAAAAAAACCCTCGGATAATATTAGCAGGGCACGTTTTGCAAAAAATCCATCTTCTTCCCCGCACTCCATCTCCAACTCCGGTAGCCCCGCCCGCCGGCCGCACCGGAGCAAGCCCCTCCAGGACGGCGCACTGCGGCGGCGCTCGGCCGCGAGGGCGCGAGCAGGGGGCGCGGTGGTGGCAGCGGCGCCAGGCCAGGTCACCGGAACGCGTTCCCTAGAGGGCAGGAAACTTACCTCACGTCCATGCATGGCAGCTTCCGTAGTCCGTGGTGATGCACGGCAACGACCGCGTGAACGGGGCCAGCGCCGGCGCCGGTCACCAAACTCCCCGCTGCCCGCAGCACCGCACCCTGGAGCATCGCGTCTCGTCGCCGACAGCAAGGGTCACGAGCCGTCATCAGCTCGCTAACTCGTTTAATGTAATTAATAGGATGATTGATGTTTCTAAATTAACGGGCATGCAATTAGGCAACTAATATTCAGGTATGTCTACCGCAATCAATGGAATCAATCAATAGGATCCGTTTTACTCTCACGGCGATTTATTGTTGTTATGCGACTTCTATATCGTTCCTTTGGCCGAACTGCTCGCATCCGTCGCACTGGAACTGGAAGGCGGAACCTCATGTGGTCAGTGGTCACCAGCCTCAGCTCGTGCTCCGGGTGGAACAAGTGCCGGCACCACCGCGGCCGCTGCTCGCGCCCTCGCGGCCGAGCGCCGCCATGATGTCTACGAACGCTTCTATTCCTGTAGACAGTGTTGGGCCTCCAAGTGCAGAGGTTTGTAGAACAGCAGCAAGTTTCCCTTAAGTGAATAACCCAAGGTATATCGAACTCAGGGAGGTAGAGGTAAAAAATATCCCTCTCAAGTAACCCTGCAATTAAGATACAAGAAGTCTCTTGTGTTCCCAACACACCCAATACACTTGTCAGATGTATAGCTGCACTAGTTCGGCGAAGAGATATTAAAATACAAGTGATATAGATAATAACAGGTGGTAATTGCAATCTGTAGTAAAAATGGCAGCGAGCAAACATGCAGCAGAACTGAGAGTAAACGGTGTTTCAATGCTTGGAAACAAGGCATAGGGATCATACTTTCACTAGTGGAAACTCTTAACAATAATAACACAATTGAACACATAAATACTTCCTTCAGTATGCTACTCTGAACTATTCTCCCGTTGGATAGAAATGCCAATCTACTGCGTAGGGCTACAAAGAGCACACCTTAAAGTCTGAGTAAACAAACACCACAATAACATAGAACACCAAGACCATCGCGTAGGGCTATAAAAGCACACCTTAAAGTCTGTATTCCACATCTAGGACACCCCACGCTGTCACTATGAGCATCCTAAAATGGTCCACAAACATCACAATTTTATAGTGACATCCAACATAAGAACAACTCATGGTAAATATCCCTCTAATCTTATTAATGGAGCCATACACGCCACCCACACTGTCACCTTGGTATTGTGTTGTCACATGACTCCGAAGATCATAATGATAAAACCACTTAAGTAGCATAACTATAACAATGAAGGGGAAACATCTATGAATTCAACTAGATTTCAATGCTCATGATCACATAAAGATCACACCATAGGAGAGAGAGATGAACCACATAACTACCAGTAGAGCCCTCAGCCTCGATGGAGAACTACTCCCTCCTCATCATGGGAGGCAGCAACGGCGATGAAGATGGCTCTGGGGGCACTTCCCCGTCCCGGCAGGGTGCCAGAACAGAGACTTATGTCCCCCAAATTAGGGTTTCGGATGGTGGCGGAGCACGGAGATGTATTCGGGAGTATCGTCGATTCTTTTAGGGTTTTCTCCACTGAGGTAATAAATAGGCGAAAGGGCGGCGTGGGAAGGTTCTCGAGTCAACGAGGTGACCCCTCGGCGCCACCCCCCTCCAGGCCGTGCCGAGGCCTGGCGTGGAGGCCTCGTGGCCCCACTCCGTCTCCCCTTCTGGCTTCTGGAGTCTTCCGATGAGATATTTGCACACGTTGATTTTCGTCCAATTCCGAGAATATTTTGCGACTAGCCTTTCTGAAGGAGAAAAACAGCAGAAAACAGAAACTGACACTTCGGCATCTTGTTAATAGGTTAGTCCCAGAAAATGCATAAAAATGCTATGAAGTGTAAATAAAACATGTAGCAATTGGTATAATAACAGCATGGAACATCAAAAATTATAGATACGTTTGAGACGTATCAAGCATCCCCAAGCTTAGTTCCTGCTCGTCCTCGAGTAGGTAAACGATAAAAACAACATAATTTTTGAAGTGACATGCTACCAACATAATCTTGATCAAATAGTAATGCAAAGCACATGAACTAAATGAAGTGATCCAAGTCAATGGTCTATAGTTTGCTAACAAGTAAACAAGGAGTAAACAAAATGAATCATACAAGTGCAAACTTTCATGAATAATACTTTGGAGACAATGGAGCTATAAGAGTTTGCATAAAATTTAGCTCACAAAGCAATAGATTCTAAATGAAAGTGTTTGACTAACACAAAGGAAGATTTAGTTTCAGCACTGGCTTCAACTTTAACATATTTATCTCATGGATATTGTCAAGGCAAAGTAATGCAATAAGTCAAACATATCATTATATAACAACTGTTGTACCAAAGTTGACACTAGTGTTTGCTTGTGGAGATAGAAGGAAGTAGGAAAACTGACTCAACAATAAAGTAAAAGAAAGACACTTCGCAGAGGGAAGCAGGGATTAAATCATGTGCTAGAGCTTTTTAAGTTTTTGAAAGCATATAGAGAGTATAAAAATATATTTTGAGAGGTGTGTGTTAGTGGTCAACGAATCAGTAAATAGACAATACTTTAAGTCACAAGTTAACCAGACCTTACAAGAGCGGCTCCCATGAAGGACGTTATTTCTACCAGCGGGTAGATCATCCCTCGTTCTCTTTTGTTTACACACTTATGAACATTGCTTGACTGATTTCTCAGGGGCAAAAAGATGTGAAGAGAATTAATGGTTAAAGTTGTAATTAATTGGGACTGGGCACCCCGTTGCCAGCTCTTTTTGCAAAATTATTGGATAAGCGGATGTATATGCCACTAGTCCAGGTGTAAAGTCTGATCAATAAGTGAAATAAAGACCATCTACCACATCCTCATGAGCTTGTAAACAGTGACACAAAAAGGAGTTGTAACAGTTTTGATTATTTTAAAGGTAGCACATGAAAAATTTACTTGGAATGGCAGGAAAATACCACATAATAGGTAGTTATGGTGGACACAGATGGCATGGATTTTGGCTCAAGGGTTTTGAATGCACAAGCAGCATTCCCGCTTAGTAGAGAGTTTAGGCTAGCAAGGTTATTTAAGCAAACACAGACTGTCAACCGGTACAGCAAGAACTCATATAAAAAACATGCTTGAAAAATTACAAGACTCCACATTGTCTTCCTTATTAACCAAAACCTTTCACTAGAAAATATCTAGACTTTGGAACTACCAATGATACAAATCAAATATCAACAAGCTTTACAGTAGTTCTTCACAAATAGCCTTTACTTACATGATGCACAAGTCTAAACATTACTTACTTGGTAACTCAAAACAATTGACAAGTATCAAATTACTCAAGACAGTGATCTACAAGACTTATGTAAGCATTTTATACCACTACCACATGCATAGCATTTTGTGTTCCAACCAAACACCAATCAACTTATTTAAACAACTCTCCAAACAAATATAAGTGAAGCAAGAGAGTACTTTCTTCAAAAGAACTAATAGCTCTGACAAGAGATACATGAAAACAAGAGCTAAAAGCTAAACAACGCTAGACAGGAATACTCAACAAATATAAGTGAAGAATAGGAGTATTCTAATGAAAAAGCGGAGCGAATCTCTCCCCCAAACAAGAGTTGTGATCAACCATTGTAATGACCAGAGGACAAAACATAAACAAACTGAAAGTAAAAGCATACAGACGCTCCAAGAACAGTACATATAATGTGAAGAAATAAAAATATAGTCTTACTAGAGATGACCTGATAGTTTGTTGATGAAGAAGGGGATGTCTTGGGCATCCCCAAGCTTAGATGCTTGAGTCTTCTTGAAATATTGGGGAGATCCAAGGGAGCCTCCCCAAGCTTAAACTCTTCACTCTTCTTGATCTTATAATATCCTCCTCCTCTCTTAACACTTGAAAACTTCCTTCACATTAAAACTCAACATAATTCTCATTAGCAGGTTAGTGCATCAAAACAATAATCTCACTTGTGTCTGTAAAGACACAATCATAAGCAATCATTTTAAACATTAGCTACTGTTACTAGCTTTAAGTAAAACTCTTCCACCTCAAAGAATCCCACTTAACACTTGCAAAAGAGAAAATGCAAAACAAAGACAGAATCTGTCAAAACCAGAACAGTCCGTAAAGACGATTTATTTCGAGGCACTTACGTCGCTCAAATAGAGAAATAATAGTAAATTACAGATCAAAAAGATTTATGCTGATTTTCTACCGAAAGAAACGGTGACATCCAGAAATCTGTTCCTATGCAGTAATCCAAATATAGGTACCATCTTGTCATAAGAGACTTTTCTTGGCACAACAAAATAGCAAATAAAAGATACAAAGATGTTGTTACAGAAGTAAACAAGCATCTTGACTCAAGAAAACAAAATAACAGGAAGTAATAACAATGGGTTGCCTCCCATAAGCGCTTCTCTTTAATGCCTTTTAGCTAGGCATAGTAATTTTTATGATGCTCACATAAGGATAAGAGTTGAAACATAAAAGAGAGCATCAAGAAGCATATATAAAACATGTTTAAATCTAACACTCTTCCTATGCATAGGAGCCTTGTAAGAAAATAAATCAATGAAACACAAAGTGACTAGTATAGGAAGGCAAAGCAAGTGCAACTTCAAAACTTTCAACATAAAGAGAGGAGACTTAATATTATTGAGATATATGAAACCGTGTCTCCCTCTCTCAAAATGACCAGTAGGTCTTAGAGCAACCAACATATAAAAGCAACACAAGAGAAAGCTCAAAACTTTAATCATAAAGAGAGGAAATTTGATAACATGAAGATTTCTATAACCATATTTTCCTCTCTCATAATAATTTTCAGTAGCATCATGAGCAAAATTAACAATATAGCTATCACGTAAAGCATTCTTATCATGATCCGCATGCATAAACGTATCATTACTCTCCACATAAGCATAATCAATTTTATTAGTAATAGTGGGAGTAAAACTATCACAACCATCATTGTAATCATCATAAATTGCAGGCATAGTATAATCATAATAAACTTTATCCTACATAGTAGGTGGCACCAAAATACCACTATCATTATAATCATCATAAATTGGAGGCAAAGTATCATGAAAGCAAATTTTCTCCTCAAAGTTTGGGAGACTAAAAATATCATATTCATCAAAACCAGCTTCCCCAAGCTTAGAGCTTTCCATGGCATTAGCAATAATGGTGTTCAAAGAATTTATAGTAATAACATTGCTACCATCATGCAAGTAATTTTCCATAGGTTTTTTAATTTTCTCTTCAAACACATCATGTCCTAACTCAAGATAAATTTCATAGAGCTCTCTAATTTTGTTGTTGTTTTCCATTAATCCTAACTAGTGAAATAAAAACAAGAAACAAAAAGATATAACTGCAGGATCTAAAGGAGATAGCTTCAAGCACTAACACGCCGGCAACAGTGCTAGAAAATAGCTTAGCAGCTAGAGGATGTGAGTACCCTTTACCTTACCTCCCGGCAACAGCGCCAGAAAAGAGCTTGATGTCTACGAACGCTTCTATTCCTGTAGACAGTGTTGGGCCTCTAAGTGCAGAGGTTTGTAAAACAGCAACAAGTTTCCCTTAAGTGAATAACCCAAGGTATATCGAACTCAGGGAGGTAGAGGTCAAAGATATCCCTCTCAAGTAACCCTGCAATTAAGATACAAGAAGTCTCTTGTGTCCCCAACACACCCAATACACTTGTCAGATGTATAGGTGCACTAGTTCGGCGAAGAGATATCAAAATACAAGTGATATAGATAATAACAGGTGGTAATTACAATCTGTAGTAAAAATGGCAGCGAGCAAACATGCAGCAGAACTGAGAGTAAACGGTGTTTCAATGCCTGGAAACAAGGCCTAGGGATCATACTTTCACTAGTGGACACTCTCAACAATAATAACATAATTGAACACATAAATAATTCCTTCACTATGCTACTCTGAACTATTCTCCCGTTGGATAGAAATACCAATCTACTGCGTAGGGCTACAAAGAGTACACCTTAAAGTCTGAGTAAACAAGCACCACAATATCATAGAACACCAAGACCATCGCGTAGGGCTATAAAAGCACACCTTAAAGTCTGTATTCCACATCTAGGACACCCCACGCTGTCACTATGAGCATCCTAAAATGGTCCACAAACACCACAATTTTATAGTGACATCCAACATAAGAACAACTCATGGTAAATATCCCTCTAATCTTACAATGAAGGGGAAACATCTATAAATTCAACTAGATTACAATGCTCATGATCACATAAAGATCACACCATGGGAGAGAGAGATGAACCACATAGCTACCAGTAGAGCCCTCAGCCTCGATGGAGAACTACTCCCTCCTCATCATGGGAGGCAGCAACGGCGATGAAGATGGTTCCGGGGGCACTTCCCCGTCCCGGCAGGGTGCCAGAACAGAGACTTCTATCCCCCGAATTAGGGTTTCGGATGGCGGCGGAGCACGGAGATGTATTCAGGAGTATCGTCGATTCTTTTAGAATTTTCTCCACTGAGGCAATAAATAGGCGAAAGGGCGGCGTCGGAAGGTTCTCGAGTCAACGAGGTGACCCCTCGGTGCCACCCCCCTCCAGGCCGCGCCGAGGCCTGGCGTGGAGGCCTCGTGGCCCCACTCCGTCTCCCCTTCTGGCTTCTGGAGTCTTCCGATGAGATATTTGCACACGTTGATTTTCGTCCAATTCCGAGAATATTTTGCGACTAGCTTTTTTGAAGGAGAAAAACAGCAGAAAACAGGAACTGACACTTCGGCATCTTGTTAATAGGTTAGTCCCAGAAAATGCATAAAAATATTATGAAGTGTAAATAAAACATGTAGCAATTGGTATAATAACAACATGGAACATCAAAAATTATAGATACGTTTGAGACGTATCACGCCACAGTTCGCCGTCCTGGCGGGGCTTGCTCGGGATGCGGCCGGTGGGCGGGGCTGCCGGAGTTGGAGATGGAGGTAGGGGGAATAAGATGGATTTCTTGCAAAATGTCCCCTCCTAATATTATCCGAGGGGTTTTCTAAAAAGTTTCGGTCCAAAATGGGATGACGTGTCCTATTTGTGACCAAATTGCACCCACTTGTTCAGTTGTGTGACCCACTTTTAACGTTTTCTAGATGTGTGACTTAAGGGCACATATGCGACGAGATGTGTGACAGCCAGTGCAATTAACTCATCTTGCTATTACCACCGGAGCACGTTGTTCTTTTTACCCACGTGATGGTATCCGACAACCACACATTCCGATTCCTTTTTGTACCGTCGTGTGATGTGATGATTTGTACAATGGATTGGTGCATAACACCGAAAATCGGCATGTTGCTATGAGCAGTACTTTGGCACATCTGCCCTCTGGGTTTTGTAAGCACGGTCTTCCATTCGGAGAAAGCAACTTGCCGAACGCATAATAACCGTTCTGAGTTTCGGCTACCACTTGGATTAAAGGATTGGGAACGGGAGAGTAAACTGTACACGACATTCCTTTAATTATGTAGGGAACACATGTAATGTAATTTCGATTCGCTCTCTTTACGCAACGATAGCAGCTACTTCTTCCCTTTTTAATATAAGATGTTTTAGGTGTTGTACATGTTGTATACATGTACACTAAAATGTGTCTACATACATCTGTATACATGTGCATGTGGACAAATGGTAAAACATCTTATATTAAAAAACAGAGAGTAGTAGAGTTTATTTTATCATGATGATTAAGCCTGTTGACTTTTAATCGGACGGCTCAGTCAAATTCTCTCTCTTTTTACAGGGTACACATGTCAAATCCTCAAGGACATGTACTTGTATTCATCCCGGTGGTTAGGGCATAGCACTGGCACTGTCAGCGAGCAGTTAGTTAGCCCTTTTTGTTGCTTTGAGTAGGTTTTGTCCCTATAAAACAAGGAAAGATTCCATAGTTCGAGTAATTAGAGGGAATGATTGAACTGAAAGCTAGCGGCATCTCCGCGCATTTGATGTGTTCCCTTCTTCGCCTTTTAACTTTTATTATTGATTGATCGCGCAGTTGAACTCATCAGCATAAAATAAAATCCAAAAGTAGGCTTTTCAGTTTGATGTCGTGCATTGACTTTGATCCACTTGATCAACTCCACTGGGTTTTTATTCCCTCATGTGTTTCATATGGTGCTCAAGAAAGCTGCGTCAGCTATAGGCAGTGGTTCAGCCAATGGATTATGGAAAGTTCCACTAATTTGAGAATTAATGGAGGCTGGTGACGAGAACAGATGCAACAAACGGAGCTTGTTCAGACAGATATAAAAGGCTGTTTAGTTTAGTTGACCCTGTTGATACTCCGGGATTTGGTGTTTTGAAATCGTAGTGCCTGCTTTGTTCTCTGAATATAGACACCTCTACCTGCTTCGCTCAAGCGCTTGTGCTCCACTGGTCCTGGTTAGTTGAGAGGTTGATTGATGGCCTTTGATCTATCTTGATTTCCCTTGTTCTCGAAACGAGATTGCTTGATCTGAAGTGCCATCCTTTTCACTGTCCTTGGCACTGATCCTTCGTCTGTTCCTCCCGCCCTGCCGTGGTGACAGTAATGTCAGTTGGCCTGCACTGCACGCCCGTAGGCCGTAGCTATCGAAGTATTGATCTTCCGATGCGATATCATATCTCCATCGCCAATCACATAACTGGCCTAGCAGAGTTTTCTCGGTGAAGATGTTCGATTTCGCAGCTTCATCGGCACAGCATGGCAAGCTAACGTCAGGTCCTTGCCCCTTGACGTGAACGATCATGCTTACCATTGGCAACAGGTCCAGGTGAACAATCATGCAAATTGATGTCATCCAATCCAACCGGTGCAAGACTGTATGTAGAGTTAGGCCTGCCCATCGCCTTTGACCATACCAGGCTAAAGCTCTAGCAACGTCCTCCCTCTTCAGATAAACTATCTTTGCCGATCTCGTTGGCCGATGGGCGATGGATCCGCACGCCACAGAAGGGCGTAGCGTAGGATATCAGTAGACAGACTGGGTGAGAACTCTGACATAACAATCTTCCTCCTCCGATTCTTCTTCAAGCCGAGCACATTCGAAGGGCATGGAGGACAAACAAAGAGGAACACGATGAGACCTGACGGACGAAAGGAACAATGGGTTCAGCGAATAAGTCCAGGCTATTTGCGAATAGCAGGCCGGGCCGGGGCCCCTCCTGAACCGCGAGGGGTGTCTTGCTTTTGCCACGGCAAAAGTGGCTCGCTTTGCCCAAAGCTGAGCCCGGCAGTGAGCGAGCAGGGCCCTGATGAGCCAGCACAGCACGCTACATGATGCTTAGATTTGGTTGGTAAGACGATGGCCCAGAGCTAAATATGTGCGTACTGCATGGGACCAAAAAAGGGAAAAGAGGAGAGCTCAGAGACGGGAGAGAAAGCTGATGGACCGAAAGGCACGCCGAGTTGACACAAAGAACAGAGTCACACGAACGATTTCCTGCAGGGCGTGCCTGGAGACTGGAGAGCAGAGCAGTGTCGTATACTCCTACTAGATACGGAGTACTAGCCACTAGCAGCAAACAGACGAGTTCGTGTGAGTTTATCTAGGAGATCGTCCAATTCAGACTCCGATTTCCGTCCTGGACGTTTTTTTGTCAAAACGATCAGGAGGATTTACGGACCTGTTCCGGTCCTGCTGAAAATACTGAGCGACAAGTCAAAATAATAATACTGAGCGAGGTGGGAGGAAAATTACGGCTCGGAAAACTGACACGCCAATCCAATCGGGGCAACGGTATTTCTTCACAATTTAGAGGTTTCTTCGTCTAAAAAAAAGTTCAGATGTTTCAGTTCGGCTACATAGATCTCATGCAGAGGATACTCTAGTGCAAGAAAGTTTTGGGCCTCGACATGTTAAAGTTTTTGTACAGGATTACTCCGAACCGCCTAGGCGACCTGTAGCCTCAAATCGCTTGGGCTAGTAGGCCGGCCCATTTTAAGGAAATTGCATAGGAAAAAGTATAGATTTCACCCTGAAATGTCACACATCGGATGCATTTCATCCTGAACTTTGAAACCGGCTAATTTCAACCCTAAAATCTACCAAACTGGACAAATAACCCCCTACGGTGGTTTTGCATAATTTGAGCTATTTTGTGCGCTGACGTGGCAATGACATGATAATGACGTGGCGTTGGTCAGAAAATAAAATCGCAACGTGGGCCCCACCTCTCATCTGCTCTTCTCTGTGGCGTTGACTCTCAGGTTCGGGCCATCAGGGGAAGGGAGCGTCGGGGATGGGAATCCATCCTTAGCGTGAGCACTGAGCAGTGTATTGAGCCGGCCGAGTTTCGGCGGCACGACCCCGGACAAGTCTTTGAAGGAGAGGTCGAGGCGGTAGAGCCGGTAGCGCGCGCCGAGCGACGGCGGGATCTCGCCGGAGAGCGCGTTGCGGGAGAGGAAGAGCAGCTTGGGCCGAGGAGCGGCGAGAGGTCTGGGACGGCGCCCGAGAGCGCGTTCCCCTTGAGGCTGAGCATGCGGAGCGCGTCGAGCCGGGCGAGCGGCCGGAGCGCATCGGCCCCGAACAGGTCAAGCCCCTCGAGCACCAGCAGCGTCACGCGCCCGCCGGCGCACGTGACCCCGCGCCACGCCAGAGTGCCGCACGGGGACGGGCTGGCAGAGGTGTTCCAGCTCGCCAGCGCGCCGGACCTGTCCGCGGCGACACGGAATTCGGTTAGCGCCGCGGGGTCGGAGTCCAGGGAGCCGGCATTGGCGTGGCAGAGGAAGGCGGAGTGATAGGGAAAAGGTGTCCGATCTTTCGATGAGATGTAGATACGTCGATTCTGGTGTAGTTCGACCTTGGCGATCCGACTACTACGCATACGTACGCAGCGCCAATGCAATCGCTAAACCAATCTCCGGAGGTTACCGATCCTGCAGAAGCACGATCAGCCTGACCAAAAGGTCTAGTTCTACCTGCGATCGAGGAACAAGTAAGAACCAAAAATGCAATCAAGAATTGCGGATGAAAAATAAGCTTTATTGAAAAGGTGGGATTCCGTAAGCGGTCTTGAACAGGCTGTTGAGCACTAGACGAGTACACGAAGATGCAGCGGTACGCTAGGCAGTCTTTTAGCTAAACAAAATCCGAGTCTAAACGAAACCCTAGACGAGGTATATAAGGAGGAAAGGAGGGGGATTTCGGCCAGCCTTGGGGGTAGCCGAATCCATCCCTTGGTGGGCTTTCCTTCCTCAATACGGACTCTAAAAACGCATTAAAACTCTTGGTTCGAAATTACATGGACCCTGGCCCATAAATAAAAGGTGACGTAACACCATATGAAACTATGGACGAAAATATGAAGTGTAGTCTTGAATATTTCGTCCAAGCCTTCAAGTATCCCTATGGTGGCTTCAAGTTGCGGTAGTCTCCATTGGTGGCATCATCATCTCCCTTGTTTCCACTCCTGCGGCTATCTCCATCCACGTAAATGCTCCATAGCTTGTCCCTCTCATCCATGCTTGGTCCATTATTCCTAATGCTCCGTTCGGATGTTGATATTCACACAAGATATTGGATATTCGGAGCCTTTCTTACCCGAATATCTAGTTTTGACCTGTTCAGATGTATTGGATATTGCAGCGTGGTATTCGCACACGATATCTAGTTTTGGGTCGCTAGTGGAAAAATGACCCCAGCGAATGTCGAGCCCAACAGCTCGACATTGGGTCGATATTCGGCTGGTCGCTCCCGTGCGCGTCCTCGTCTCCCCCGTCCCTCTAGTCTCCCTCGCGACCACATCGGCGGCGGCGCATCGGTAGGCCACCGCCGCCCCTCCTCCTCCTTCCCCGCGTCGGCCCCGCCCCGCCTCCTCCTTCCCCGCGCCAACCCGCCCCACCTCGTCCTTCCCGGCAGCGACCCCGCCCCGCCTCATCCTTTCCATCGATCTAATGCTTGTGCTGCTCGATTGCAGGGACGGATTGGGAGCTCCGGCGGCCGGCGCACCTGATTTCGGCGCTGCAGCTATGTGGTGAGGTATGGATGGATCAATCTCCTTCATCTCCTTTGGCACCCCCACCCGTATTGAAGTTTTTTTACTCAAATTTGTGTGGATGTACATATGGTTGTGATGAAATTGGTTTGGTCTCTTTGTTTCGAATTGTTCATGCAGTGCTGAATTTTCGTAGTGATAGTTGCTATATAGTGTTTGTGTGATGTGCTGAATTTTTGTAGTGATGCTTGATTGACATGCTTGGAATAAATTAATTTTGAAGATCCTAAAATTTTCTGTAATCACATGTAATTTCTTTACATTGTAGTTGCAAAAATGTCGGACGAGTTAGCCTTGGTTGATTATGTATTGGAAGAAAACAAAAGAAGGAAGAGGAGAAGGCTTGTGTTCATGAAACAATACCTTGAATGCACGCTTCTTGCAATGGCATATGTTAGTACACAAAGGTTACCGAGGGAATTAGGGGCCTTTTCCGATGATGAACATAAACTCTCTCTTCGAAAGTATTTGTTGAAAGATATGTATGATGGGACTGAAACTGCTTGATATGATCAGCTCCGTCTAACAAAAAGAAACTTCCATGACTTGTGTGCTATGTTGCGTGAGAAATGTGGCTTAACGGAGAGTGTGTATGTTGCTGTGGAAGAAAAGGTTGCCATGTTCTTGCTTGTTCTTGGTCATGGTTTGAAAATGAGGTTGTTGCGAGGGCAGTACAAGAGGTTCTTAGGGACTATTAGTTCACACTTTTCTGATGTGTTAAAGGCCATCCTATGTCTCCATGGAGAGTTCATTAAACTGCCAGATCCTTCTGTTGAACCTCCCAATGATTACAAATGGACGTGGTTTCCTAATGCACTTGGAGCATTAGATGGCTGCCATATTCCTATTACTGTTGATGTGCCTGACCAAGGACGTTACAGAAATAGAAAACAAGCTATCACCACTAACGTGCTCGGTGTTGTTGATTGGAACATGAAATTTCTTTATGTCTTGCCTGGTTGGGAGGGTTCAGCTTCTGACTCTAGAGTTCTACGTGATGCAATGAGAAAAAGTCGCCAAGATGCATTTATTGTACCTAATGGTACTACTTTTTATCTTGGCTTTTTGTTTTTATTTGCTTGTGTTCTTAGCTAACTAACTTTGCATGATTGACCATAGGTAAATATTACTTGGGCGATGCTGGTTACACCAATGGACCTGGATTTCTTACTCCATATAGGTCCACTCGGTATCACTTGAAAGAGTGGGCAGCAAGTGCACAACAGCCCAAAAAAGCTAAGGAATCATATAACTTGCGTCACGCTCGTGCTAGAAATGTGGTAGAAAGAACTTTTGGGATGTGGAAGAAAAGATTTGCTATCTTGCGTACTGCGAGTTTTTTTGACATAGAGGACCAGGTAACATATGTCCATATGTTCTTCGAATACAAATGGTAATAGCTAGTTGAATTATGCTCACTATGAACTATATTTATGCAGATTCGAATTATTAATGCTTGTGATGTGTTGCACAACTATGCAAGGGATAGGCAGTACGCGATGGACGACATATTGTTGGAGGATGGATAATGAACTAGCAGCTCAGCCAATTGAGGCTGAAGATGGTGCTGGATACATTACTTGTGGTAGAGTCACTAATGCATGGAAGAACTTTAGGAAGCAATTTGCTGAAGACATGTTTGCTGATTACGTTGTTGCCCATGCAGAACAACAGGAGTAGTACGATTAGTGGGTTAGGTAGCTGCAAGTAAAGCCTTTTGGGTATTTTGTAGTATGATTAGTGGTAAGCAGGCTGAAGTAGTACGATTTGCGGCAGACTTATTTTGGTTACTAGATGGTGCCTTTTGGGTATTTTGTACATGCCTCCTTGTGACAAATATATTAATACATATATATGATATGATCTTGGTTGCTAGATCTTTTTTTTAAATTGCAAATACAATTTGTATGTCTACTGTTCTTCGTCCTTATTACTTGTGCAGGTCCATGGAGGGAGCAAAGTCCATGGAGGGAGCAAAGGGAAAGAAGTTTGGAAGAGCTTACACGCAGTGGACTCCGGAGATGGACCGCGCCTTGTTGGACGTGCTTGTGCTTGCAGGCTAATGAAAAAGCAGCTATATACAAGAACAAGGTAATCCACAACTGGAATGAGATATGTATTATTTACTCAAAAGACCATGCCACCGATCAAGGTGCTAGGACTGGTGCAGAAACTGAAACTGAGGCTGAAACCGTACCACCAACACAAGAGACCAATGATATCTCTCCTGAATGTGCTGGCCATCAAAGAAGCCACGTATGGGTGAAGCAATTATGTGCATGCTTGGAGATATGAAGACGTCTTGGAGTGATGCAATGAAGTCGACGGAGCCATTACAGGCACCCCAGATTACTCCTCCTTCTGTGATACTTGCTGCACTTGAAGACATACAAGACTTGTCTCGATCTGACAAACTGCGAGCTTACGGGAAGCTAATCCTTAGCGAGCGTTTATTTCATGCACTTATGGAACTCCCCTTGGAGTTCAGGAAGGAATGGCTGCTCATGTTGCCTTGAGGGCTTGTCATTTGTGATTGCTATGTAAGACCATGTCATATTGCGTATGAGACTTTGTACCTTGTTTGTTTGAGACTTCATTGAAATGGTCGTTTATGATGGATTATGCATTGCATTTGATATAGTGTTGTTGTTGAAACATTGGAGAATATTATGTATTTGCCTAGCTGTTGTCTGTACCATAATATGTGGTCGTTCTGTACATTTTGATCAATGTCTCAAAAAACTGCGTTTATAACATCCAAACAACATTTCACATTCAAACTCAATATCATGTCTATGTCCGAATATCAAACACATCCAAACAGAAAATATTGACATTCAATCTCAATATCAATATCCTGGATATTGGACATTGAGCCCAATATAATGTCTACTCTCCCAATATCAACATCCGAACGGAGCATAAGAGAAACAAACAGGTCTACTTTAGGCAGCATCATATTCTCATATATATTAGGAGTAGCTTGTAGAAACGAAAGTACCTGCTGTTGTAGTTGACGGGCACGAGCTCTAGTCAACGGTCCTTGTAATTGAGGTGCTGTAGTAGTTGTGGTTGCGTCTAGGGATGTCCTCATCATGCTCCCCTTCTTGAATTGAAGTCGTCCTCGACGCCATGTCATCATTCTCTCCCAAGTATAGCTTCAAATCTGCAATGTTAAATGCGGGACTAACCCCAAACTCTGCAGGCAGCTCAAGTTTATATGCATTATCATTTAGTTTCTCTAAGACTTTAAAAGGACCATCAGCTCGTGGCATTAGTTCAGACTTTCGCAAATCAGGAAAACAATCCTTGCGCAAATGCAACCAAACAAGATCTCCTGGGGCAAACACAATATGCTTTCTACCTTTATCCCCATACATTTTATACTTAGCATTCATACGTTCAATGTTCTCTTTAGTAGATTCATGCAACTTAACAATCATTTCAGCACGTTGAATAGCATAAAAATTATTTTGCACCGTAGTTGGAAGAGGCAATAAATCAATAGGTGCACGAGGAACAAAACCATACACATGGGCACAATTTAGCAGTAGAATGCAGCGAGCGGTTATAAGCAAATTCTACATGAGGCAAGCATTCTTCCCACTTTTTTAAATTTTGTTTTAACACAACCCTCAACATAGTAGATAAAGTTATATTCACTACTTCAGTTTGTCCATCAGTTTGGGGGTGACATGTAGTACTAAACAATAATTTTGTCCCCAACTTAGCCCATAAATATCTCCAAAAATGCCTAAGAAACTTAGTATCACGATTAGAAACAATAGTGTTTGGCACACCATCCAAACGAATAATTTCATGAAAGAACAAATCAACAACCTGTGTAGCATCATCAGTCTTGTGACAAGGAATAAAGTGTGCCATCTTAGAAAATCTATCCACAACAACAAAAATGCTATCCCTCCCGTTCAGAGTACGAGGCAATCCCAAAACGAAGTCCATAGAAATATCCTCCCAAGGAACACTAGGAACGGGTAGAGGTATATAAAAACCATGTGGATTAAGGCGAGACTTAGCTTTTTGACATGTAGTGCAGCAAGCAATAAACCTCTCAACATCCCGACGCATGCGTGGCCAAAAGAAGTGTGCAGCAAGCACATCCTCCATCTTCTTGATGCCGAAGTGGCCCATCAATCCTCCTCCATGCGCTTCCTGCAATAACAAAAGACGAACAGAACTATCTGGGATGCATAGCTTGATAGCACGGAACACAAATCCATCATTCAAGACGAATTTGTTCCATGTCCTACCTTCTTTACAATTCTGCAATACATCTTTAAATTCAGCATCATGCACATATTGTTCTTTGATGGTTTCCAAACCAAAAATTTTGAAGTCAGACTGAGATAACATGGTATACGACGTGACAACGCATCATCAATAACATTATCTTTACCCTTTTGTATTTAATGACATAAGGGAAAGACTCAATAAACTCAACCCACTTAGCATGTCGATGATTCAGTTTAGCTTGACTACGAATATGCTTCAAAGATTCATGATCAGAATGTATAACAAATTCTTTCGCCCACAAATAATGTTGCCAAGTTTCTAAAGTCCGAACAAGAGCATATAATTCCTTATCATAAGTAGAATAGTTCATACTAGCCCCACTCAGTTTTTCACTAGAATATGCAACAGGTTTGCCCTCTTGTAATAACACACCTCCCAACCCAATTCCACTAGCATCACATTCAAGCTCAAAGGTCTTATTAAAATCAGGAAGTTGGAGTAATGGCGCGTGTGTTAACTTATCTTTTAATATCATGAAAGCCTCCTGTTGTGCATCACCCCAAACAAAGGGCACATCCTTCTTTGTAAGCTCATTCAGTGGCGCTGCAATAGAACCAAAATCCTTGACAAAGCGCCGGTAGAACCCAGCAAGGCCAAGAAAGCTCTGCACTTGGGTTACCATTGTAGGAGACGGCCAACTCGAATTTTCTTCAATTTTTGCGGGATCCACTTCAATGCCCTGCGCCGTAACAACATAGCCAAGGAACGCAACTCGATCGGTGCAAAAGGTGCACTTCTCAAGATTACCAAACAAATGTGCAGCACGCAAAGCATCAAAAACAGCACGCAAATGAGTGAGATGATCCTCTAAAGACTTGTTGTATATCAATATATCGTCAAAGTAAACCACCACAAAACGTTCAATGAAAGCACGTAAAACTTCATGCATCAATCTCATGAAAGTACTAGGATCATTGGTTAACCCAAAAGGCATAACTAACCACTCATAGAGGCCAAATTTAGTTTTAAATGTTGTTTTCCATTCATCTCCCAATTTCATACGAATTTGGTGGTAACCACTACGCAAATCAACCTTAGAGAATATGGTAGAACCACTCAACTCATCAAGCATATCATCCAAACATGGTATAGGGTGTCTATAACGAATTGTAATATGATTTATAGCCCTACAGTCAGTACACATGCGTGATGCACCATCTTTCTTAGGTACCAATAAAATCGGAACAGCACAAGGACTAAGAGACTCACGAATATAACCCTTATCGAGTAGTTCCTGAATTTGTCGTTCAATCTCTTTAGTCTCCTCTGGATTGGTACGGTAGGCTGCATGATTAGGAAGTGAAGCTCCTGGAATCAAATCAATTTGATGTTCTATTCCTCGAATTGGTGGCAGCCCCGGTGGCAACTCTTGTGGAAAAACGTCCACATATTCCTGCAAAATGTTAGCAATGGCAGGGGGCAAAGAGGGAGGCATATCCTCAAATGAAAACAGTACCTCTTTGCAAACAATTGCATAACAAACAGAAGTATTAACATCCAGTTCAGCAATATCAGATTTGCTAGCAAAGAAACATGGTTTTTTCAAACGAATTTCATTTGGAAGTTCTGCACTAGATTTATTATTTTTGGAAGGTGGCATTACTTCATTAGCAATAATCTGATTCTCACTTTGTTGTTTCTTCTCAGTTTTTGCTCTACTAGCTCTAGCAAGGTCATCTTTCAAATTTGTTCAGGAGTCATTGGTTTAAGACCAATTTTCTTTCCATTGTGCATAAGAGTATAATGATTAGTTTTACCATTATGAACAGATTCTCTATCAAATTGTCATGGTCTACCAAGTAACAACGAACAAGCTTGCATGGGCACAACATCACAGTCAACAAAATCAGAATATGTGCTAATGGAAAAGTGCACGCGTCGTACGCATTACCTTGAGTCTACCTGTTGAGTCGAACCATTGAATATGGTACGGATGGTGATGTTGTCGCGTTGATATAGAGAGCTTCTCCACCATCTCCATGCTTACCAAATTGTTACAACTCCGCCATCAATGATGATCCGAATAGCACGATCCTTGACAACACCACGGGTCTAGAACAAATTATGGCGTTGATCATGCTCAGCCTGACTTAGTTGCACACTCAAAGCGCGTTGTGCAACCAAGCTCATGTAGGAATCCGCAGCGTCGGTGGCCATAAACTCCACGTCTTGCTCAGGATGGCCATCGTCCCCTTACTGCGTAGAAATAAGAGCAAGTGTGTCCTCATCATAATCACTAGCAGATTCATACTCACCATCTTCACGCACGATCATGACACGCTGTGTTTTGCACTCTCTCTCAATATGACCATAACCCCAGCATTTGCGGCATTGAATGTCCCGTGTCCTGCCCGTGGAATACGCCGAACTCCGGGGAGGAGCAGTAGATGTCGATGGCGGCGTCGGTGCGGGTGTGCGGAAGGGCGGCATGGTGGACTTGCTGGCTGATGAAGGTGGCGCAACGCCGTGGGATGTCGCATCTGGCTGTCGTGACGTCCATGAAGATGTACGACCTGCAGAAAAATTAGGTCTTGTCCGCGGTTCCCTATCCAGAAAAATTAAGATGAAACAAACGGGTAATAGTGTTGTACTCCTTATATTCCAGAATTGTTTGAATCGGTTTATTCAACCCACCCAAAAATCGTGCAAACATGGTTTCATCATCCTCAACTAGACCACAACGAATTAACCCAGTTTGCAATTCCTGATAATATTCTTCTACCGATTTTCTACCTTGTTGTAGTTTGGTGAGTTTCTGAAGCAATTCACGCTGATAATAAGGAAGTACAAAACGAGTGCGCAAAGCAGTTTTTAAAGCAGCCCAAGTAGTATGAATATTATCATGAAACATACGACAGTGTTCAGACCACCAAACAGAAGCGAAACCAGTAAACTCGCAAGTAGCAACACAAACATGTCTCTCCTCAGGATAATTTAAGCATGCAAAACGTTGTTCTACCTCTAAGTCCCAAGTAAGATAAGCATCAGGATTATATCTACCCTCAAAAGGTGGAATATTCAGTTTTAATTTAGCAACATGGTCATCATCACGCACCTGATTATGTTGTACGTTATTGCGAGGGTGTTGGTGTGGACGGCCCCGTGGTTGTGGAGGGTTTTCGACCTCTGCGTCATAGCCGTCCTGGTCAGCGTCGGCGTCAGGAGCGGCTGCAGACGCCGCCAAGGCTCCTGGTTCCTCACGGCGAACCCGGCCTGCACGTGAAGCGGTGTTGCCTGGAAACACGGGTGTAGGTATGCGTGTCTGTAGCTTCTCCAGCAAGCGATCAAACTTGCCAGTCAAGTCCGTCAAGGCGGTGTTGACGCCAGCAAATTTTGTGTTGAAAGTGCCCTCTAACCCATCTAGACGGTCCATGGCACTGCCAACCCATGTCTCGATGTCCTGAGTATGCTTGGACACCATCTTCTCGAAGTGCTTGTACAGCTCCTTGTTCGTCATGGTGTTAATCTCGTCGCCTGACATGGTTAGTAGAAATAGGAAACAAAACACAAGTATATGTTCCTATGGACAATCACGCAAACCGTGAAGCAATATACAAAGCCCTTACAACTTCCTTACCACGCAGGAGAGCGTCACGGCAACCGCGAGGACAAGCACCTCAAAGATTGGTAAAGCGATTACCAGGGAAGGCACAATGCACGTAGTAGAAATCTGTGGAGCTGTAGGAGGGTTTATGGTAGCAAGGATTAGCAATAATCAGATCAGAAATGCAAGTTGAATAAACACTCAAAGACGGTATTGTACTGGTCCTAGGCTAGACCGTACTAGAGACACGAGCCTATAGCACCAACAAAGTCAAGGCGCGGCAACAACAAGCACACACAGATAGCTCAAAAGCAAGATATAAGTGAAGATCACAGATTTTTTCTGAAGTTATAACACAAAAGTGGCAAGAACTCAATGTTCCTGAATTTGTCAATTCCGAGAATTTCTGAAGCCGCAAACAGACAAAGTCGGTTTGGCTGGATACAGAATTTTTTCTGCAAATTTTGAGTGGTTGAACGTCGAAAACGGAGTTCGTATGCAAAAGTTATGGCCGGTCAAAGTCAGGTCAACCAAAACTGTGAAAACTGGGGAAATTCGGACTAAACTGGGGAATTCGGACTCGCTAGTGCGGATTTCCGACTCGGATGTGGATTGCCTCTTTTTTTTTACACAAGTCTAAACCGAAATAGATACGAACAATGGATCACGCAATTACGAAGGAGACGGAAGGAAAGGAAACACAAATACGAACCCGAACCCTAAACAGATGAAGGGGTGGCGGCGGTAAGGATGGTGGTGGTGGGTATGTGGATGGTGGTGGTGGTTATGTGGATAGATGGCCGGCGGCGGAAGGCTGGTGGATGGTGGCGAGAGGCGTGTCGTGCGGCGGCGGCGAGACGAATATGCAAAGAACTCGAAACTCTAAAGGAACGAGACACTAAGACCAGCAACTCGACACGACGATGCAGACGAAAACTCAACGATGCAATGCACTGAAAAGAAAATGCGACGGGCCTGGACTGGTTGTAGGACGAGATGTTCTAACATTAATTTTATTTTTGGCTTTTTCGTGGACTGTAGGTAAGAAGATGCAAGCTAAACTAGAAAACAGTAAATCTCACCGCCAACCTGAAAGCTGATACCACTTGATAGGGCAAAGGTGTCCGATCTTTCGATGAGATGTAGATACATTGATTCTGGTGGAGTTCGACCTTGGCGATCCGACTACTACGCACACGTACGCAGCGCCAATGCAATCGCTAAACCAATCTCCGGAGGTTACCAATCCTGTAGAAGCACGATCAGCCTGACCAAAAGGTCTAGTTCTACCTGCGATCGAGGAACAAGTAAGAACCAATAATGCAATCAAGAATTGCAGATGAATATTAAGCCTTATAGAAAATGTGGGATTCCGTAAGCGGTCTTGAACAGGTTGTTGAGCACTGGACGAGTACACGAAGATGCAGCGGTACGCTAGGCAGTCTTTTAGCTAAACAAAATCCGAGTCTAAACGAAGCCCTAGACGAGGTATATAAGGAGGAAAGGAGGGGGATTTCGGCCAGCCTTGGGGGTAGCCGAATCCATCCCTTGGTGGGCTTTCCTTCCTCAATACGGACTCTAAAAACGCATCAAAACTCTTGGTTCGAAATTACATGGGCCCTGGCTCATAAATAAAAGGTGACGCAGCACCATATGAAACTATGGACGAAAATATGAAGTGTAGTCTTGAATATTTCGTCCAAGCCTTCAAGTATCCCTATGGTGGCTTCAAGTTGCGGTAGTCTCCATTGGTGGCATCATCATCTCCCTTGTTTCCACTCCTGCGGCTATCTCCATCCACGTAAATGCTCCATAGCTTGTCCCTCTCATCCATGCTTGGTCCATTATTCCTAAAAGAAACAAACACATCTACTTTAGGCAGCATCATATTCTCATGTATATTATGAGTAGCTTGTAGAAACGAAAGTACATGCTGTTGTAGTTGACGGGCACGATCTCTAGTCAACGGTCCTTGTAATTGAGGTGCTGTAGTAGTTGTGGTTGCGTCTATAGTAGGGATGTCCTCATCACGGAGAGCAGCAGCGGCACGAGCAGCGCAGTGCTGCTGCTGATGGCCTGCGCCGCTCCTGGCGTGCATCGCATCGTGGTCGTGGCCAAGCTCGCCGTCGCCATGGCCCGTGGCCAAGCTCTCCATCGCCGAGCCTGTGGCCGTGGCCATGCCGTCGAGGCCCTGCTGGCCTTACGTGCGCGCGCGCCGTCTCCTCGCCGTGGTCCCCTCGCCCGCTGCGCATCGGCACGCTCGCCACGGACGAGCCGCGCGCCCTCGCACCAGGGTGGCCACCATCCCCGAGCACCTCAAGCTCGCGCCCCGAGGGCGGAGCCGCCCGCCGCCCCAACCGCCCACGCCGCCTGCTACGGACGCGAACCCGCCGTTTTCCCACGCCGCCGCCCGCCCGCACTCGAACCAGGAGATGGCCGGCCGCCGCGACCTGAGCTCCTGCTCGGTCAATGCGTCCTGACAGGTGGGGTCTACGAGAAAAATAACGGTGTTAGCACAGTGTGCCACGTCACCTCGCCACGTCAACGAGCAAAACCGCCCAAATTCGAGAAAACCACTAATAGGGGGTTATTTGTCCGGTATTGTAAAGTTCAGGGTTGAAATTATCTGATTTTAAAGTTTAGGGTGAAATTTGTCCAATGTGTGACATTTCAGGGTGAAATCTATACTTTTTTCAATTGCGTAAGTAAATGGCCTACAAAGACCAAGCCTGTTCTCTCGAAATAGTTCGTCTTCTTATCTTGGGCGCTCCTATTCAGCGCTCTTTGCACTGGTTGGCGAGCTTTCGCGTACCCCCGATGGGAGCGATTGTTCATGGGCCTGGCCCATTAAGTGTTTTACTGTCTGCTGGTTAGCGAGTGTACAAGGATTGAACGATCGTACACGTACAAATCAGGAGCGTTGTTTCGGGTCAGACGCGAGCGTGCAACAATCGTACTGCTTTACTGTTTCCGCATATCCTTCGCCGCTTCAGACAGCATATTACATGATCAGAAACGAAGTCAAAACCACACATCATGAACCAGAGATTAAAAAATATCCATCAAAAATATTTTGGGGGTATTTTGCAGACAAAAACGAATATTCAATGTTTTCGTATTAAAGAATGAAAACAATAACTATATATGAAATTTGATTGTATCTTGTCTTGTTTCAGCGCTTCGGACCCAAAAATATTTGATTTTCAATTGTAAAATCCTGTCTTCATCCAATCCTGATATGACGAAATTGGTTCCACGATCTGTATGAAGTTTTCTTTGTCCTGGGTTGTTAATGGAAGAAATGAAGGAGTGAGAATTTTTACATGGGGATGAATCACTATTTGTTCAAACAAAATATATCAATTGTGGAACAAACCTAGGATTAGTTTTACTTGTTTGCAGCGATGAATAGCAAAATAATTTCGTGAACCAGAAAAGGGTTACGATGATGAATCGGAAGGTGGTAAGTGGATGAACCGAAAAACAACATGAACCGTTTAAATTTGACTAATTAAAATGAACAGATAGAGAAAAGACATGACTCGGTAAAGGTTTACACCAGAAAAGGGTTATGGCAACAAACCGAAAAAGGAATGGGATAAACCAAAAACTAATGTCGTGAACCGGAAAGGGCTATGATGAACAGGAGAGAATTAAAAAGGGCGATGAACAAAAATTAAATGGTTATGGCTATGAACCGAAAAAAGGTTGAGGTCATGAACAAAATAATGTCTTGAACAGAAAGGGTTATGGCGGAACCGAAAAATAATGTCATGAACCGGGAAGTGCTACCGTGAACCATAAGGTGGTAAGGCGGTGACCCAAAGGGTATTTAAAAGGATGATGAACAAAAACTAAATGGTTATGGCTATGAACCAAAAAAAGGTACGGCTATGAACAACAAAATAATTTTGTGAACCGGAAAAGGGTTACAATGATGAATCAGAAGTGGTAAGTGAATGAACCGAAAAAAACATGAACCATTTAAATTTGATAGGTTAAAATGAACAGATAGAAAAATACATGACCCGCTAAAGATTTACACCAAAAAGGGTTATGGCGATGAACCGAAAAAGGAATGGGATGAACCAAAAAACATGTCGTGAACCGAAATGAGCTACAATGAACCAAAAGGTTGTAAGACGATGAACATAAGAGAATTAAAAAGGGTGATGAACAATTAAATGGTTATGGCTATGAACCAAAAAAAACTACGGTGCTGAACAAAATAATGTCTTTAACCAAAAAAAAAGTTACGATGATGAACAAAAAATTGGCATGGGATGAACAAAAAAAAAGGTATGGGATGAGCCAAAAAAAAGCATGACCTGGGAACATACCGGGAAGGGTTATGGGTGTGAACCGAAAAAGGGTATGGGATGAACCAAAAAAATAATGTCGTGAACCGGATAGGGCTACAATAAAGCAAAGGGTTGTAAGTGAACCAAAAGACTATTAACATGATGAACAAAAAGAAATGGTTATGGCTATGAACCCAAAACAAAAGTTACGACGATGGACAAAATTAATGTCGTGAACCGGAAAAGGGTTACGATGATAAACCGCAAGGTGGTAAGGGGATAAATCGAAAAAGGTATGTGATGAACTGGAAAAAAAGGTATGATATGAACCGAAAACATGAACTAGGAATACACCGGAAATGGTTATGGCGATGAACCGAAAAGTTATGGGATTAACCAGAAAATAATGTCGTGAACCGGAAAGAGCTACGATGAACCGAAAGGTGGTAAGGAGATGAACCGAAGAGTAGTAAAGGTGATGCACAAAGTTAAATGGTTATGGCTATGAACCAAAAACAAGTTACCGTGATGAACAAAATAATGTCTTGAGACAAAAAAGTTATAATGATGAGTAAAAATATACCAGAAAGGGTTATGGCGATGAACCGAAAAGGTATGGGATGAACCAAAAAATAATGTCGTGAACCAGAAAGGGCTACGATGAACGGAATGTAGTAAGTCGAACCAAAAAGTAGTAAAGGTGATGCACAAAATCAAATGGTTATGATATGAACCGAAAAAGGTTTCAATTAAATGCGATAAACCAAAGATTGGTAAAAAGGAGATGAACCGAAAAGGTATGGGGATGAACCGAAGAAATGATCAAAAAGGAACAAAAAAATGTTGTGGCCCTAACAAAATGCCGTGGCCCTAAGGGATCGGCGATGAACGAAAAAAAAATGTTATGTGGGTGACCTGGAAAAAGGCATATGAGAAAATGAACCAAAAAATGTTGAATGATTTAAATGAAAAAAAGAATAATGTTATGGGCCCGGTTTTTAAACAATGTTGTGAACCGGAAAAGGGTTATGGAGTTGAACCGGAAGGTGATAAAGGCAATGAACCGAACAGTGGTAAGATGATGAAAAAGTAATGGTTATGGCCATGAACCAAAAAATAGTTAGGGCGATAAACTAGGAAAAAATCGTGAACCAAAGTTAATGTTTGGCTGAAAAGAGCAGTTATAGTTTTGCCTACATACTTGAACCACCGTAGACAATAAGGCGAATCCTATTCTACGCCCGTAGCACTGATTATCGCCGAAACGCGCACCCTTCATTGCACTGCGTGCTCCCCCGACGGTACTCTTGGGCCAGCCCATATTTCCTTCTTCCTTTATTCCTTCGTTTTACTGCTTCCTCTTCTCTCCCAGTCCCAGCACACAAGCAGACGGTCGCGTAGTTCTGGTTCTCTCCTCTCTCCCAAGTCAGGATGGGAACGGGGCCGACCAGGCCCTGGCCTTGGACTCGGCCCCGTTGGCCTCGAGGCCAATTGGGAGGCCATGGGTCGACCCGGTTAAAAAAAGTCAGTGCCCTCGTCGACCCGATGGGTATCTCGGATCGACCCAAATTTTAGCTTATATTTTTTTTTGATTGCGTAAACATATCATTTTCTTGAAATTTATAGAGGAAGATTGTTGTAATTGACTCAAGTACATGCACGAGCGTTAGCTGGCTGATTAGATGGATGATCAGTGTATCAAGCTAGCTAGTGGCCAAGATCCGGTGAGCTACGAATCTAATTCCAGTCAGTGTGCAGCAAGATCCGATTCAATTCCAGTACGTGTATCTAAAAGCTTGATCTTACTATACTCGCTGGTACTACTCGCCGAAAATTACTACTTCCTCCATCCAAAAATAAGTGTCTCAAGTTTGCATACATAAGAAATGATCGATTAAAACTCATCTAGCTTTTCCGATGGACTACAAATCCTCAACCAACTGACCCAACGGCCTTGTTTTTTGGGTCGGGCCAGCGACCCGTTGGGTCGACCCGGCCCATTCCCACCCTGATATATTGGTAGTGTATAGATGTAAAATGGGACCAAATTTTTTCCGAGTTCACCATGTAAAGAAGAAGAAAATGAGCAATGTCAACTAACAAGGGTGGGTTGAGGGATTTGATGAACAACCCCGTGTTCACACATTATACATCTCGAACTTTCTATTTTTAAACTCACTTGATAGAACCTCTGTAAGGACATTAATGTTACATGCATGCACTACTTTTTTAGGAACCTAGCATAAGTCATGCATTTTATGTATAGGTAAAAAAAACACAAACACATATGAGAACTCTATAAAACAGGTGGAAATGTCACATTTATATTACTCATATTCTTATACCTTGTGCTGATGTCCGCAAAAATTTGTATGTTGACCAAAGCTAAAAATTCAAAATCAACACAGATTCATGGGGAAGTACGGTTTTAGTTTAGCATTTGTGTCTTTCTAATGGTACATATTTTAGATGTATAACAAAAAACAATTAAGTTTAGTATTACCAAGCAGTTTGTGGATAAAGTTTTGTTCTCAATAGGAAAAATAGTTAAAATTGCCAAAAAAGGTTGTATCAATAATGTAATTGGTTAATATAACAATAATGATAATAAAAATGTAAAAAGTTGAGTATAATAAATAGGTGAATAAAGTATTTGTCCATGATCCTAGTGTTGGTTGCAACAGGTTATACCTCCGACTCATGGGTGCCACTTTTCTCTAACCACACATTTCTCTTTGTCGTGCGATGCAATTAACTCCTACATTGTCTAAGGCCCTGTACGGACCATATGGGTTTGGAAACAAGAGGGTACAGGAATAGAGTTGGGTGGACATAGCAAACCTGTAGGAATACAAAACAAAGGAATGGATTCATAGGAAAGATTTTGTGTGGCGTTCGTTCGGTTTGAGTAGATGAGTTTTTTCCCGTGAAAAAGTACAGGCGAGCAAGCCTTTCTGGTTGAACAGTGGGGGAAGTCTGGGCGATTCGGCCAATAGGTTTTGATCTATAAGAAAAAGGGCAGAATGAGGAATGGGATAACAAAGTGGGAGAGGTTTATTTTCTGAACTTTGCACATGGGTAGAACACTAGCTTGTGTCTTATTTGATAATTTTGTGAGTTGACAATTTCGGAGTTGACAAATTATTTTGCACCGCTTGCTAGTAGCGGCATCTCTAAACCAAATACGGATGAAAGTCATTATCATAATACGAGTAACATTAAGAAAGATTTTTAAAACGGGGTAGAGCTTTGTCGTTGTTTGGGATTTCTAGAGGACATTAAACCTTCATCGTCGATATGTTTGCGGGATCCCCTTCTATTTAAATATGTTGTTATTTTCATTGTACAAAATTATTATGTTTAGAATCATATAAAGTACTCCCTCCGTATCAAAATGTAATATGTTTTAGCATTTTTAGTTCCACATGTATCTAGACATGTTTTAATACAAGATTCACATTAATGTTGCACTAAAACATGTCTATATGCATATGGGGCAAAAAATGCTAAAACCTGTTACATTTTGATACAGAGAGAATATTAATGTGTCTGGACAATTTTGAATTGTTTTCATCAACAAAATTATGCTTTAGATTTTGTCCGAACTAAAAAAAACCGTCCTTTGCCACTGGAATAATCAAATACTAGAAAGACCAAATTGTCAAACACCGAAAGACCGGACCAACGAAACCAAAAGTACCAAACGCCCACCCTTAGTGACATGTATGTTGGCCGTGACAGGGTGCTACCAGTGTGCACTTTTGCCCACATATGATTTCAAAAGACATGGTTTGTTCATATTATTTGGGCTTTTTTACAATTTTGTTTTTACCATCTGATGAAGAATCTGCGGGGCACGAGGGTCAGTGGAGAGACAATCCAAGCCCTAGTTGCTCGAAACACTGTAGGAGCGCGGCGTAGTGTACCCTGCATGATTAACACGGACGCAAAAGGCAGGCGAAACACTCCAAAACATCCCCGGTTGTCACCGTGCTTGTCCCAGCAGCACCAGCTACGCAAAACTCGACATCCCGTGATTATATCGCTCGACATGTTTTCTAGTGTCAGGCACCTATGGGCCTTTTCTAGGATCATTATAGAGGCGATGATTTAGGGGCAAGGGTGTTGTCGCGTAGAACCAAATCTTCGTTTTTTTTTTCGGGTAGAACAAATCTTCGTTGATATGGCGTGTTTTCCAAGAGAACAAGAACTCATGAACATAGTGAAGTAAAAATGATTTGATCGTATTATTAGTTGCCATCCGATCAATCAAAGAATATTACTAGTACTAGTAGTAACAATGAATTAATCCCTACAACCAACCTATACAAAGACACCGAAATCATATAACATCACCCAAAAGAATCAATCCAATCCATAGCCTCTACTTAGTGTTATAATCCCACTGGCATCTAACGAGCAAAGCCTCAGCTGCTTGCGACGGCGGTGCGTGCTCTGGCTGCTGCGCCGGCGGCGGCCCTGCTGGCTCGGCCACGGCGTCCGCGGCCGCGCGTCTTCATGACGACGGTCTTGGACTCGCCCCACGCCCAGAACGCGCCCCTCTCCTCCTCCGAGTTGTCGCACTCCGGGAACGGGCCGGCCGCGTACCGCGCGGCGTCGTAGCACACCGTGTAGGTCATCTGCCGCGCCCGGAACGCGCGCATCGCGGCGCGCTTCTGCGGGGTCATCACCGCGTAGTCCGCCGTCATGAGCCCGAGGAGGTCACACCCGCCATCGCCGCGCGTGAGGCGTAGCGCCGCCGCTGGGGGGTCGGCGTCGACGCGGCATCCGAGGAGGGAGAGGTCGGAGAAGTCGGAGGCGAAGGGCGCGTACTTGTAGTTGACCTTGTACTTGCCGCCCTCGGTGGCCCAGGCGGAGCCGTCCCAGATGGTGGCGTACACCGCCATGGGCTTGGCCGGGAAGTCGCCGCCCATGCCCGGGTGCCGGACCACCTCGCGGATCGGCGTGTCGTCGACGTAGAAGATGATGTGCGTGGGGGCCCAGAGGATGGAGTAGCGGTGGGCCTCCAGGGTGGGGTCGAAGGGGAGGAGGTAGCGCTCCTCCCGGCCGCGGCTGGTGCTGCCGTTGCCGTACACGTTGGTCTGCACCCGCCATTGCCCGCCCCACCGGCTGCCCAGGAACTCGAAGTCCAGCTCGTCGTGCGTCTTCTCGTACACGTCCCCGTTCGACAGCTGCAAACATTACATAATTAGGAAAGAAAATCAGTAGTACTCCAAAGAAGGACGATGCTTCTTTTTTCACACACATAAAAAAGATCCCTGACAGTGTTAGTGCTATCTTTAGTTAGGCATGGCGTCATGTGTTGGTTAGAATCTACGATACTATACTCCATATGGCTACGTTATTCCATCCATCTACCACGGCATAATCCCATAATAGCTTCTTGCCACAAAAACGTAATGGCACTGACTCATCCTGCAGAAGATGCTCGAATTAACTCTGTTTCGGGTGAGGCTGATCAATGTGGATCGGCGGGAGCGCGTGACAGACAGGGGAAGATAGCAACATATTTATTCGGGGGAGCAAGTCCAAACAAGAAAAGGCCCATGTGGCCCGCCCAGTTGTCTGGCTGCCTACTCTGCGCCACCATTAGCATGGGTATGCAACTTGGCATGGTTTTTCCTCTTTAAGGTGATCAGTGGTTAGTTGGTAAATCCATGTGACGAAGCAAAGACCCAACGGTTGGAAGGAACTGCTAGCAGAGATGGATAGATGAGCTAAGAAAAACCGTTGCTTTGGGCAGGAAATGTTCTCAGAGATGCGAGAATGATTGATGAAAGGGTCACTCACGTAGAAGGCGACGACGACTCCGGCGGTGTAATCCCTGGGCAGTTTGATGGACGCGCTGAAGAAGCCGTGGAGGTAGTAATCCGAGGATATGAACCCCGAGCCTGCAGTAGAAGAAGAAACATCAACAAATTAAACAAGCAGGAATCATAAACACAGGAGAAAGAAACGGAGGGGCATATATATGTAAAGAAAGTGAATAAAGGAGGTAAGAAGGTGAGGCGTGCAAGGGATCGAGATGGATTACCGGAGCGCCGGTCGAGCAAGAGGCGGGCGGTCCTGTCATCGGTGGCGCGGACGAGATTGCCGTCGCCGAAGAGCGGCGAGAAGCCTTCCTCGAAGGCGACGCTCGGCACGTCGAAGGCCGCCGCGGATAGGCACGCGCACGCCGCGGCGGCGAACAAGGCCGCCAAGAACCTCGCCATGGCTAGCTGGGCGGCAGGCTGGTTTGGTGCTGTCAATCAACAGGGGTTTGCCTCTGCTGCCTGCCTCTCTGCGGGCCTTTTCAATCAAGAACCAAAAACCTCACGCGCTGCTTGGGTTTCTGCTGCGGTGCTGCCTGAAAACCTTCCGATGGCGGCTTGCTATATACAGTACGCGGTACCACTGTCTGTAACCGAGAGTGGGGAGGGAGAGGCTCCTATCCTGTGACGTGTAGGGCCCCCGTTTTGTGGAGAAGGCCCGCCCAACTGCTACGGCCCTACTGTATGCTAGGCAAAAGAAGATGGAGGGAAAACACGGCTCGAGGAGGGGTTTCATGAGTTGAACAGGAAAAAGGGATGCTCCTCACCAGCTAAGCATTGCTGGTGATGGGCAAGGCATGGCCCTGCCTCACCTCATCCATCAGAGGGTCAGAGGGCGTGGCACCGCAATCACGTACGCAATTGTGCACGCACAGTGCTGTGCCCAAGCAATGAACCGGAGTGAGTAGTAGAGTAGCAGTTACGATATGTTTGTGATTATTCGATCGTAATAAGAGGGTAATAGTGGTGGTAGTACTATCAGCTTTATTTTGGAGTCAGATAGAATCGAAGGAGGTAAACGGGGTGACCCCAAGGGGCTCTCTCAGAGTTTAGCGCATATTGGCCGTTGGATGGAGCAGTTACTGCGCGATCTAAGCCGTCCGTTGTCTGGTTTACTTTTTTTACTGCCCAACTGGTTCGCTGACGGTGGGGTCCAACGTCGCTGGTCCCATTTAGCAGACGCACAGCGTGCCGCGTCCACGGTGCCGCTTCGAGAGCGTGTGGTCGCCCAAGAGGGTAGTATCGGGATTTCCTCGCAGAGTGGACCGAGCGTCTCGGCATCCTCTTCGCTGTCGATTTCTCCATGGCCGCCGGGTACGCCTGCTACAGCCATGGCGCCCTATGCCTGGCCACGATTGGGGAGAGAGCACGCACGCCTCGCTTATTCTGTTTCGCCTCTCTCTCATCTCCTCCGCTCCTTCCTCCCACCTGCTGTTTTCTCCACGGTGTTTCAGATCCAACTTCAGATCCGCCGCCGCGCTGGCGATCTCCGGTCGGACCTGACGCTATGCAAACCTCTGGAAGTGGTTTCCGCCCCTCCCGCCTCTTCCCTTCCACGGAAACGAGCTCGCGCCGCTGCTGCGTGTGGCCGGAGGGAAGAACGAGGAGGCACAGCCGGTCACATCGCCGCCATCCTCGCCAAGATGCAGAGGGATGGAGGAGGCGGTGGCCGTTCTCGCCTCTCAACGCAAGGGCGGCAAGGCTTGCGCTGGTGCTCCGCCCGTCGCCGCTGCTGTCCGTGCAAAGATGGAGACGGGGACGATATGTCGAGGTACGGCGCCACCGATCCACCGGCTGACAGCCCCCATCTCCTATTTTCTGCACTCTCTCATCCTCTTCCTCCCTAACTGCAGCAGGACCACGGCATCTTAGCCGACGAGAACAACAAGCAAAGCGAGCCACCATGGATTTATCGTTCAGGACGTTCTGCCGACCGCCGCTGCGCCACGGGAGAGTGCAACGCTGTGAGATTTTCCTTCCCCGATCTAACATTTTTGGCACAGTTTTCCATAGATTTTTATTATTTTTTCGTGTGAAAAGTGCAGTTGAATCAATGGCAGAAACGTGCTGCTCACCGGCAGCCCGACCATGGTGTGCTGCCGCGGTGAGAACTGGGAGGAGGAGCACGCAGGGACGGAGATGGAGTGGTGGGGGTAGAAGAGATGGCGATGGAGCAAGAAAAGGAGACTTCCGACGGAGCGAGGCGCTGTCCATACTACCTCCCGAACAGCCAGGGCATGCCGGTGAGCTTTTGATTGGTTATTTTTAGTTATATACACTGGCCGATTTGTTCATCAACGTTTTTTTTCATTTTTGATTTGTCTATCAGGTAGATCTTACAGTGGGTTTCCTCTGGCCGCATCTACGGCATATGTTTGATGTTTCCCCTGGCCACACACTTCCTACAGATGCTCTTCTATCCATTGGTTGCTAGCTGAAACTTGCGGTGGGTTTTCTCGATTAAAGTTCATCATATTGCTTCTGCACTATGTTTGTTGTATTCTGTGGTGGTGAATGGTTGCCTCTGCATGACACTATGATAGTTGCTTCCTTGCAGGGAGGTTCTTGGTTGTTTCTTTCTGGTGCACGTCATATGTCTTGATCTGAAGTAGCTATCTTTCATCGATCTGCTCGTGTACATGCTCCAGTGGTAAATAAATGTGTCATGAATTTCATGGTAATTTCATATCATCTTTGCTCTATCTTTTTTAATTTCTTTTTTCCATTTGGAAGTGACAAAGTGGCCCTTCTAACACTAAACTATATGCTTATTGTTTGCAGGTCTATCTGGAAAGATTGATTTCTCACTGCCACGATGTAGCGGGAGTTATCATTGGTTCTATCATGTGGACGCAGCTGCATTGTTTGTTGTTCTGTTCAGATGTAAGTTTTGGTATGATCTGATGTTTGAATCAATGAAAGAAGTGTTCAGCTTTGTATCTGAGTCATAGTTGCTTGGACTAAACTGATATTTAAGGAATTAAGCAATATATTACTGTACTTGGAAACAGAGGCAATATTCTCTCCATTATTTTGTATTGTATTGGCAATAGTTACTCTAAAGTAGAATTGTAGGGTGCATAAAAGAAATAATGGTATTAGTACTTCTACCATCATGGGGTTTTATATTTGTGTTCGTTTATCATGCTCTTTACAGCAACTATAGTGTATATTCAGGTTTGTCCTTAGAAGAGACTTCGGTACAGTTTGGTGGCTCTGAAGCTGGTGTTGCTGCTCCTCTGTATAGTGTAATTTTGTAGATTTTTAGTGTTGTATTCAGAAAGAGTGTATGGCACACCAACTGTAGTTCGAAGTGAAACTATTAACTTGATGTTAACATTACCGTGTAAGAATTCATGCCAAGCCCTGTTAGCATTTTGCATCTCTGTCTTTTTGGTTGTGCATATGATTTTACTCTTATGTTCAGGCGTATCTTGCTGTTTGAGCAGGTAATGGTTGAACATTCTAATAAGTAATTATCATGATGGAAAGGAGCCATTCAATTTTGGCTCATAAAATATGTTCATAGGTCTACTTATTCTCACTTAAGATTAATAAGCTCATAGGCGTATCTTTCTTTTAGAGCTCTATGATCTTGCAGCCTGTCTTCCGTTTTCTTTCTTTTTAGCTGACGACCATGTGGTGTTATTTTCCTTTTTTGCAGGTCGTCGCATAGTTGGTGATTGCTACTTGAAGATTGCTGCTGCTTGATTTGGGATCCATTTTTTTGCTGGTAAGGTTCAAGACCTGATGGACCAATACGCTATGGGTTGTGACTGTGTTGATCATCCAGACAGATTTGGGGCTGAGCTATATGTGCTTTCCATGGGGGCCTGAGCTATATGTGCTTAACATATTAGTACATATCAGTTTAGGTGGCGGTAGGTACTTCATAGTGGACATTATGGCTGCGTATGTCCTTATATTATTTGTCTCTCTTGCTTAGTTAATTGATAGTTAGTCATCTAAATTGGCTTTTATGTTGTGGCAATATGGTCAATGTTGTTGGCTTTTAGGAACACCAATAATTAGTCAACTAAATTTGGTCATGTTTTTGGCTTCTCCCTTTTGGAATTTTCTTGATAGTTTGATTTTGATGTATGACCTTGCCGTGTTCTTGCTGCCAGCGACAAGGAGATGGTCTGCCGAGCAGCGGATGGATGCATCATCGATAATGGTAGATGGCTTGAAAGGAGGGAGGTGTAGCCGACATCAGTGACCACCTTAAATCTTTCTCTGGTATATCACTTTTAACACATGCATTTGTTTCTTCATTTCTCAACTTCACGTTGTTTACAGTATAAATAAAGAGAAGGATCCATTGTTAGTTGGAGGGAAATCGATTCTGCACATGATATATTTCATATGGAGACTTTTGCTTTGATTACTTGAGGCTTATTTTGTCCTCCTAATGATATATGAAGCATTCAAATTCCATCCCCTGTTTCATTATGCTAATTGTAGAACCTATTAAGATTCACAACTTAAGAACTGCATACACGGTTTCAGTCAAAAAATGTGCTCTACTTGAGTTGTTGGTTTCATATTTTAGGTGGATCAGTTTGTACTTCAACCAGGTAAATCGCAAAATTGTAGGCTTTTTTGATGCCTCAGTTTGTACGATAACCAGGTGGAGAATTTCTCAGTTCATGTTCTCTTTTTGTGCTTTAGCAGCAAAATAATGTTGAAATTGGATGACTGATCATTGACTCACTATTTCGTGTGATGTTCTGTAGCTTTGAGGTATCGTTTGTAGGATGAAAGTGTTAATACCATAGTCAAAAGTTGTTGGACCGCAGTCTGTCGCATGGTATGAGGCATTTAATTTCGTTGCTGAATGAATGTATGTATATTTGTTTTTACCCGGTAGTTCCCGGTAGTATTTTTGTCCTTCATTGTATGGAAATGAGTGTGCGACTTGTGTCATTTTGTTAGCTACCAACACCAGTCTACCAAAAACTGTGTGACCCTACGTTCATAACAATAGGAAGAGAGTATTAAAATTCAAAAAGTAAGTGAATATTGTTGCTCTACCTAGCCTTCCTCTGTTAGATGGTTGCTCTTCAGTAAACATATCTGCTGCTGTTACTAACCTCTCTGATGAAGTTGCCTATGTTAGACCAAATCATGTAGATGTAAGCATGCTTCTATCCATTTATGTTCAACTTCTGAAAACGTATCTATCTTGCAATGTTCTGTGTGATCTTAGTATCTCCACATTTATGTTTCTAATAGCCTGGATGTCCCTTGACTTCTTCTGCATCACCGCCTTCAGTCGACAAAACAACTATAAGGTTCTGCTAGCAAGCAGTATTATGGCTTATCAATCTGTCCTACAACAAAGTTTTTCCCAAAGGATATTACCACTCACTTGAGTCTTTGCTATGGCTCTCTTGCAGGACAAGGACTAACCTGCTTGATTGCACAATCCGTAAACGTCTGTTCAGAGGTGATGAGAAGGAGGCAGCTGAGTTGGATGACAAAGTGTTAGAAAAAGCTGTAGACTCTGCCGAAACAGATGAGGTATTGTAGTATTCATGGTTGATCAACTATTCCAGCGGTATAAATACACAGAGTCTTAGCTATTGGATTTACTACTAGATGTTTCAGCCATGTAACCTCATGTGTCCTGACTTACATTTTAATTATGTGTTGTTTGCTGCGCCTATATGATTATGAGTTATTTTCTCAGGATATCGAGGATACAACACATGACAAAGGATCAACCAGCGGTCCTATGCCATCACCAGCTGATAAAAAGTGGGTGATTTTCAGGTCACACGCTATCATACCAAAGAAACTCATCATTAATCCTTTTTAGTTTGTTCAACACTGTCTCTTGACGGATGATCTAAATGCAGGCATAAGTCCCTGTGTACTGAAGGCATGATTGGCACCTCTAGCGGGAAAACCGGTCGTTAGATCATGTGGCTTCAGCTTTGATTTAGGTATGAGAGATGTGATCAAAATTTTATCATTTTCACTAATCTAGCTCCTCAATTACACAAGCAGCTACGAGTATTACTTACATTTTTATCAGTCATTGTTAGCGCTGATTTACCTTCTCTATTTGTTCGGTCCATCATGTATTGTAAAGCTGTTGGGCTGCTATACCTAACTGAGTACGTTATCTTGCAGGATTATTTTGCTCTGCTCGTGTACATAATCATCAGTGCTACTTCTCTGATGGCCATGATGGTCAGTGAGCTGTTCCCCTTCGGTCAAGTGATATTACAAAATCTCCTAATCACCCTGTTTTCCAACGAGTTTTCTTTTAGCTATCGTTACTGAATCTACCGTACCTTCTAGGAACTATAAATTTTGGACTCTTTTTCTATACAGCATGAATGGTTCTTTACATTGCTATGCTAACCATATATGTTTAACTCATGCTTTACCACCAAATACTGGAATGCTATTAGTGCATCTGCCATCATGGGATTTTATTATTCTCTTTGTTTGTCATGGTTTTTTTAGCAACTATACTGTCTACTCAGGTTAGTCCTTATAATGTATATTCAGGTTTGTCCTTATAAGAGGTTTTGGTACAGTTTAAAGGTTCTGAAGCTAATGTTGCTGCTCCTCTGTATAATGTTATTTTGTAAATCTTTTACCGTGATACTCAGAAAGAGCGTATGGTGCATTGGGTGTGGTTGATATTTACATTATCGTGTATGAGTTCATGCCAAACTATGATAGAATTTTGCATGTATGCCTTTTTGGTGGTACATATGATTTTACCCTCCAGTTCTCATGTCCATACCAAATACGTGTCACAAACTCCACTACTGTCAACCATCTGATTTTACCAATTTTTCTCTATTGTAGACTAAACCAAGGGTGGTTACGGTTCCATACAAGATACTGCTTGATGCTATACTAGAAGACCTCCACCTTCCTAGGGCTGAAGTATCATCTTGAGATGGATGAAGAAGGCAACGTTCGCATGACCATACTTTTGAAGGCTTCTAAATTTCAGCCACGAGGTTTTGATACAGACATGTGGATATTTGGAATTTGGACCAAAGGGTACAAAGAAGCAGAGGATTCAGCTTCTATGGAAACAATAAGCTTTCTCGAAAAAAAAATACAATATGATTGTAAAAGATGTGAACTATCATCGGTTGAAACATCTCGAGGAACAAAATGAGGACTTGATGCATCAGCTCAAAGAAGCAAATCAGTACAAGGAAAAATTTGCTAGGGGTTGGTTCCTCGCTGTGAGAAACATACACTCCTTTTCCCAGCAGATACAAAGCATAGTTCTCCTTAACTACTCTCTTCAAGATAGCACTGTGGATGACATTTGGAACTCTCTGCTTTGCAACATCGCCGTCCTAGGCTTTAGGTTAAAAACTATAGGCCTCCGTTTGGAGAAACGTCTGGAGAAGATATTTAACCATTCCTAGAATAAGAACCATGGTATGCATGATAAAATTTACATTGTGGTGCTGATGAACAAACTTCGTTTCCTGATCTGTAATTTCTATGTCGAATCTTTACTGAATATCCAGGCTATGTCCCTGCCTACTTATCATACGTATTGATGTTGCTAATTAAACTACCTACTATAATTATGTACTACCGCTACCTAAGAACAATGATCTATGTGATGGTCGAGGTGTTGTAATTAAGTACCTACTTATCCTGTATATTTAGACTGTCTACGTAAGAGCATTGTGCTTTCCTCTAAACCTAACTATTGTATCGTATTAAGAATGTTTGTCATAAGTTATTCCAGACCGAAAACCACTGTCAACGGCGGGTGGCGCGTGGCGAGCCGCGCCGGGGGATCTAGTGGATGATGGCCATGTGATGTGTTCGGGCTGCCCGGAACACATCGGTTCTGACTACTGCTCGAAAGTATAGCCTGACGAGTACGTACTATGTCACTGTGGCGCTTAATTAGGCCTGATGATCTCGCGATTATGGAGTGGATTTTGTGGACGTGGAGGAGACGACGAACGTGAATGATCCAACCACTGCTGCCGTTGTCCGGATTTGACCGTGTTTTCCCTCCGACTAGGACTGCTGTGGTCGACCTGCCTGCTGGCTGTCTTCCACCCGCCGCTGCCTTGTCCAACGAGGCACCAGCTGTAGTAGATTCAACAAACGCGAGTGACGCGACGCTCGCCTACTCCTCTTCTGACCGTTTGTTCGGTTCGCTAGCTTTCTGTAGCACGCTACTGCTCAGTCATAAATTCATAATAAGCGATGAGTCTCTTTTAAACTCTGCACATTTAGTGGCCGAAATCAACCAACCCGTACCGGTAACCGTCACAACTCACAACTACTCCCTCCGTTCGGATTTAATTGACACACATTTTGTTACACATAGATGTATCTAGACATCAAACAAGTATAGATACATACATATTTGGACAAAATCAAGTCAATTAATTTGGAACGGAGGGAGTACTCTCAAAAAAAAACTACTGTACAAGTACTCCCTCCGATTCCTAAATATAAAATGTTTTAGTTTTTGTCCATATTCACATACACACAAGTGTATCTAGACATATTTCATGTATAAATTCACTCACTTTAGTATGCAGACAACATGTACGTATAACAACTAAAACATCTTAGAGTGGAGGGAGTATTTTTCTTGCGAAAATGCTACTAGGATGCATGCATATCCGACCGGGTCTCGTGCTCTCAGCTGCCAACAACCCTCCGTCTGTGTGCTGCAAGTCATTTGGTCAGTGGGATAGACTTGGACGACATGGCTGATGGCTCCAAGCCTCATCAAACTATAGTATCCGACGCCGCCGGGAACCCACTAGAATAATCGCCACAAAGGAACAACCACATGATACGGATACGACCAATGAGTCGTCTCACTCCGACGGCAGACAGGTCCCGGTTTTCCATGTGCAGCGTCTCACGCACACCCGGCAGACGCCAGCTAGCCGGCGTCAAACGTCCAGATCGAGCGGCCCGCTGGATTCGCATGCCACTCGCGGCGCTCGATCTCGCCCGTGAACCGGTGAAATCAAAACTCATTTTCTTCTGAAACTGCATGGTCAATTGTATTTTAGTTTCCTTCACAGGCATGGATTACGGAAAGTATGGGTGCGGTTTATCGTGCAGCCTCTCGTGCACGATCAGTGATGGGTCTCTGAGTGACGGACCCAAGACATATGCACTGCCAAGAAGGCGGGGGTTAGCTCTGAAGAGTGATGAACGCGCGCCATGCATGGTGCGAGAAAGGGCGTTCCATTCCATATTCGTCGCCGGAGTACAAATATGCTTGCACATCAAGCATGGGACCATGATATATCTAGCAGTAGCATTTCGCCACCATTGCTATGACTGTGACACTACTCTTCATGATTTTATTTATTTCTTGGAAGATATATAACAGTACAGGATAAGATTTGAGAAACCGAACTATATACCTAGGCTGGGCATAGACAACCAAGAGAAACTAGCGAGCGATAACCATTAGAGCAACCCCACAACAAGTGGATATATATGTGCCAATATATATGCCGTTGCATGCATCGTGAAGACTTGTCCTTGAGCTTAATCCCCCCGGTTAAGGCGCATAAAGATATCACGTCGAGCTCGCGATCCCCTGGCTTGGCTGGATAATTGTTATGAGTGTTCTATGACAAACAAAGGCACCACTAGCTCGTTCATGCATGCATACGCCATACGATCAGTGGCTGTTTAAGTGTCACTGTTAAGTGGCTGTGCGGCGTGAGAAGCTTCTGCTAATCATGCACTATCACACTGGCTAAGCAAAACGCACGCATCATCGCTTTGCTTAATTCCGACCGGTCTCCAGCTGGTCCATGCCGATGCATTGCATCGATCGCATTCGCTTGCAGGTGGGCCGTGGGCCTGACTCTCCGCGAGATAAGATCGACAACGGTCAGTGTGTGGGCTGGGCCCCGCTTTCCCCGTAGCTAACTGTGTCCCCCGTGACATGTGCAACAGTGCGGCGGATGGAGCAGCGTTTGGGGTTGTGTGTGTGGTGTGAGTTGTGCGTGAGTTCAGATACTACAGCTGTACTGTAAAAAGGAATTCTCAAAAAAAAAAAAAAGAGCAGATTCTGGATGGTTTCCCGAGCTTCTGCGCAAGGAACCGAATCGGTATTAAAGCTTACCCCTTTTTTTGCTCATATTTACAGCAGCAGTGCCACTTCGCATCGCGTGGCCTGGTCGCTGCTGGGCTAGCTAGTTACTGCATCGCGTGTGTCCCTTTTCTAGACGGAACCGCATGCATGCACCGATGTACATGGCTAGCGATAAGATAAAATATACTAACGTACGGCCGGAATCAGAACTGGAATGTACAATGCCGCCTAATCCAAAAGAAGTGTGCCTAGCTAGCTACGGCCGGAATCAGAACTGGATGGATCATGGGTTACATACGTACGTATTAGGTACGTCGTACAAATACGCCGTCAGGTTACCATATTTCGATTCAAAATAAAATGTACACGAAAAATATGCGCGTCGACGAGTAGGTTCCATTCCCGTACTCGGTTTTACGTTTCGTCGACTTAAACTTCTCAATTTCGAACCGATGTTCGAAACTTTTTTAGATGAATTTGACACGGTTTAACGTTTCGCACAACTTTGGTGTTATATTTTTTTCATTTCATCGGTCATATATATGGTGTTCAAAATCCATGCGAGCAATTTCGAAATCACTATGACATTTTTTTTATTTTGGCATGTAACAAATTATAATTATGACACCATGTTTTTTATTATTATGTAAGGAACAGTAGCTTGAATAGTTCATATTATTTTTATTTTATTTCGAGCTCATTTTGTACTAAAAACTAGCATATGTATTCTATACATCGCTTTATTAAGTGAACATATCAAATTCAGGGGCATAACAGACATCTTACAACTCATCACAGCAAACAAGTCAAAACAGTACAAGCCCAAAAGAAGTCTCCTGAGGAGTTTCTGGAGTTTCTGCCCACCGCAGTTTCTCCCCACCGGAATCTATAAGCAGGCTTCTGCATAAGCATAAGCCCAAAAGAAGTCACCCTTAGTTGGTCGAGCGTCGGCGAGTTTGCTTGCCATCTGTGCACCGCGAGGCTCTCCCAAACGGCTGCGCGATGAGATGTGCTGATCGATCGGTCGCCCGAATGGATGGGCTGGAGATCTTTAGCATGCACGACATGCGTTTGATTGGGTCGGTGGTGGGGCTGCGGGTGGTCCGCCGTCCACCGCGCCAGGCGCCAACGTCGTACAACTCTGACGGAGGTGGTGCCTCCGAGAGACAGAGAGAGCCTTATCCCTTCCCTTCCGTCACTGTAGCAAAGGCGAAGAGGGCGATTTTTGGGCGATTTCCGTCGAGCCACCGCGTCCGTGCCGCTGAGGCGTGGGATTCCTCCCCTCCGCCGGCCGCCTCGGCGGCGGAAGGGTGGGGGATCCCCGTCTCCGGCCTGTACATACGGTAGGTTAGGGGGGAGTTTCCGTCGGCGGCGCCATGGAGGAGCAGGTGCGGGCGGCGGAGGTTTTGGTGTCGAGGCGACCTTCTCCGATGGTGGTGTTCTTCGGGGCCTGCCATCGTCGCGCTCGACTTGTGGTGGCTCGACGCCCGGCGTGGTGTTCGAGCCCTTCTTCTCCCGTCAGATCTTTGGTGACGGCGGATCTGGCGGCGGGAGGGGAGGCTTCAAGATGGCGGTTTTGCAGGTATGTGGCAAGAAGATGGGGGATCTGGGGCGCTGCTCCCAGATCCGGCGCAGTTTGAGCTCGGGGGCCGCCCCCGGCCGATGCTCGTTCATCGTCTCCAGTTCCAGCTCCTCGGAGATGGCGTCTCTTGCGGCTCATCAACGCCTCAGGGCTAGGAGTTCTACTGCTCCGCGGGTGGTCGATCCAGGCGTTGGGCTTCTTCCTCGTCTCCGGCGATGCAGGGTTCGGCTTTCTGGCGATCGCGAGGTTGAAGACGGTGTGTGCAATTCTCGTTGTCCTCTGTTTCCTCTGTTTCCTTTCCGTGTGTGTACTTGTTCGTGTTCTGTACTCGATCCCGTATGAATACAAGTATGTACATTACAAAAAAAAGGGGAGGTCCTATACAGGCTACAGCGCCCGTTGGCGGTGGGTTCACCCCGCGCCGCCTACATGGGCCGGCCCAATTATTTCGCGTCCAGAAAACATTTCGTTTATCTTTTTTGTTTTGTTTTCGTTTTTTACTTTTTAAAAATGAACAATTTTCATTTTATGAACCATTTTCAATTTTGGTATCATTTTTAAATTTGGAACCATTTTCGATTTTGGAACTATTTTCTAAATTTTACAACCATTTTCAAATTTGGAACCATTTTCAAAAATTGCAACCATTTTCAATTTTGAAACCATTTTCAATTTTGAACCATTTTCAAAATTAGAATCATTCTCAATTTTGAAACCATTTTTAAAATTGAAACCATTTAAAAAAAGAACAAAAAATAATAAGAAATAAATAAATAAAACAAAACCTAAAAGAAACGAAAAAACAGAAACAGAATAGAAAACGAAAAAGAAAAATAAAAAGATTCCCGCCAAACTGGGTCGGCCCGCCAGAGGGTCCCCGTTAGCGGCGCGAACGATACGCGCCGCTAACGAGCGGCATATAGGAATTGCCCTCCGAGAGACCGAGAGTGACATTTTGGAGCACCGGGCCAACGCCTCGCTAAACAAGGGCCTGAGTGAGCCAACTGTGGCAACTGTCTGGGCCGTGAACACCGAACATATAATGGGCTGGCGCTCATGGTCAGCAGTCCCGTCTCTACAAGAAAATCTCAAGGTGCAGGGGGTAAAGATGTGAAAATGGAACCACTTGTGACTTGTCCCATCTATAATATATTTTGTTGAATGGAATATAAATGGGACAATTGAGTCTCATTTTTGCATCCCTGGTGGGAGAGGGCTACCCGCAAAATTATCCCACTTAATCACCTAAGCGGGCGCCCACATGTGAGTCGATGAGATACGTGGGAAAGTGGGCAGTCCCACAAGTCCCACAATTATCCCACATAATCCCACTTAACAAACTTCTGAATAACTCCCGTTTCTTAATCTTGTGGGGCTGGTGACATGTGTTCAACAACTTGCAAGCTAGTTTGCAGGGCGCAGCAATGCGGCAGTGCGTGGCTCATCAGTGCACGAGGCGGGGCGCGTTGGTGCAGCGTCGAACTCGCCGCTGTCTGGCCGGTTACCCACACCACCACGGTGCCAAAAGGTCACCGCTGCCAGGTGCCGCCACGCCCCTGCTGCCATGGCCTAGTCCCTGGTCAGTCTGAGCCCAAAGCTGCCGCCCGTCGCAGCTGGGGTACCACCCCAAAGCAGAGGTTTGAGACCCACCGCCGTCGTCGTCGAGCCGCCTACCGTCGGGACCCCAGGTGACGCGCGACGCCCGGGAAGAGAGGCCCTGCCACCACCTTTCCCCCAGGCTTTGCCCGGCAAAGCCTCTTGGCGGCAGGGAGGAGGGGATGTTGAAGATGGCCTACCGTGTGTGAAGCCTCTTGGCGACGGCGAGACGGGTCTGATACGTCTCAAACGTATCTATAATTTCTGATGTTCCATGTTGATATTATACCAATTGTTACATGTTTTATATACACTTCATAGCATTTTTATGCATTTTCTGGGACTAACCTATTAACAAGATGCCACAATGTCAGTTCCTGTTTTCTGCTGTTTTTGTATTCCAGAAAAGCTAGTCTGGAAATATTCTTGGAATTGGACGAAACTTGGACAGAACCTCCTATTTTAACAACACGAACACGGAGTCCAAAGGAGAGACGGAGGGGAGTCACGAGGCACCCACACCATGGGGCCGCGCGGGCCCCCCTGCCGCGCCGTGGGGTGGTGTGGGGCCCACGTGCCTCTCCAGCCGCCGCCCTTTCGTCTATTTATTCCTCCCGACGCGAAAACCCTAAATACCCGAGCCATTATCCACGAAAAGTTCCAGAGACGCCGCCGCCGTCAACCCTAGCTCGGGAGGGTTCATAAGCTCTTCCCGGCACCCTGCCGGAGAGGGGAAGCATCACCGGAGGGCTCTACATCACCATGCCTGCCTCCGGAGTGATGCGTGAGTAGTTCATCCTTGGACTACGGGTCCATGGCAGTAACTAGATGGTTGTCTCTCCACTTTATGCTATCATGTTTAGATCTTGTGAGCTGCCTATCATGATCAAGATCATCTTATTGTAATGCTACATGTTGTGTTTGCTGGGATCCGATGAATATTGAATACTATGTCAAGTTGATTATCAATCTATCTTATATGTTATTTATGATCTTGCATGCTTTTCATTACTCGTAGATGCTTTGGCCAAGTGGATGCTTGTAACTCCAAGAGTGAGTATTTATGCTAGATAGTGGGTTCATGCCTCCGGTAATCTGGGAGAGTGACAATAACTTCTAAGATTGTGGATGTGCTGTTGCCACTAGGGATAAAATAACCGATGCTTAGCTTAAGGGTGCGCCGTTAGGTCTAATTCATTTGTTTACGTTACGCACATTACTTAATGCAATTATCCGTTGCTTGCAACTTAATACCAACGGGGAACTCGGATGATAAACTGGCGGTGGATTATTAGTCATAGACGCTGTTGGATAACGGTCTATGTATTTTGTCGTAATGCCCACATGAATATCATAGTAATCATCATGTCATATATATGCATTGTCATGCGCTCAATATTTTGTCAATTGCCCAGCTGTAATTTGTTCACCCAGCATGTTAGTTATCTTTTATGTAGAGACACCACTAGTGAACTGTGGACCCCGGTCCATTCTTTTACACTGATAATACAACCAACTGCAAACATTATTCTTTTTCAAGCTTAGACGCTTGAGTCTTCTTGAAATATGCTGGGGTGATCCATGGGAGCATCCCCAAGCTTAAACTCTTCACTCTTCTTGATCACATTATATCATCCTCCTCTTTTGACCCTTGAAAACTTCCGCCACACCAAACTCAAAGTAATTCTCATTAGAGGGTTAATGCACAATCAAAAACTCACATGTTCTATAAGGACACAAACATGACCGTTACTTTTAACATTAACTACTGCCACTGATGTTATGTGAAGCTTTTCAACCTAAAAAAAGAATTCCACTCAACACTAGTAAAATAGAGAATGCGAAAAATAAAAGACAAATCTGTCTAAACAGAACAGTCCAAAGACGAGTTTATTCGAGGCACTTACGTTGTTCAGATCGAAAAACTTTAAACTAACGAAAGATGCGTACATATCTGAGGATCACGAACAAAAATTGGCAGATTTAAATAATTTTTCTGTGATTTTACAGAATTAAAACGGTGAACAGCAGAAATCTGTTCCTGCGCAGAAATCCAAATCTAGCATCATCTTCCTATTAGAGGCAATACTTGGCACAAAAATGCGATAAAATAAAGATACAAAGGAATTGTTACAGAAGTAAGCAACTCCTTGACTAAAAAAGAAAAGAAAAATTGCAGAAATAAAATAATGGGTTGTCTCCCATAAGCGTTTTTCTTTAACGCCTTTCAGCTAGGCGCAGAAAGTAAGAATCAAGTGTTTCGAAGTGATGAAGCATCAATAGAATAATTTACTCTAACAATAGAATCAAAAGGTAACTTCATCTTCTTTCTAGGGAAGTGTTCCATTCCTTTCTTGAGTGGGAATTGATATTTAATATTCCCCTCTCTCATATCAATAATAACACCAACAGTTCTAAGAAAAGGTCTTCCCAAAACAATAGGACAAGAAGCATTGCATTCAATATCCAAAACAACAAAATCAACGGGGACAAGGTTATTGTTAACCATTATAAAAACATAATAAACTCTCCCCAAAGGTTTCTTTATAGTATTATCAGCAAGGTGAACATCTAAATAACAGTGTTCCAAAGGTGCTAAATCAAGCATATCATAAAGTTTCTTAGGCATAACAGAAATACTAGCACCAAGATCACATAAAGCATTGCAATCAAAATCATTCACCTTCATTTTAATGATGGGCTCCCAACCATCTTCTAACTTCCTAGGGATAGACGCTTCATGTTTTAATTTCTCTTCCCTAACTTGCATGAGAGCATTGTAATGTGTTTAGTAAAAGCCATGTTTATAGCAATAGCATTAGGACTTCTAGCTAGCTTTTGCAAGAACTTAATTACTTCAGAAATATTGCAACCATCAAAATCAAAGTCATTATTATCAAAGGTAATGGGACCATTATCTCCCGCATCTCGAAACATTTCAGCACTTTTATCAGGAACAGTTTCAGTGTTTTCAGGCAATTTTAAACGTTTTGCAACAGAAGTAGAGACATTACCAACACAATTACTTTACCATTGATAGTAGGAGGTTTGTTAACACTTGAGTTTATAGCATTTTCAGTAGTAGTAATAGTATAAACTCTAGCAATACTATTCTTTTTAGCAATTTCATCCTCTCTTGCCCACCTAGCATGTAAATCAGCTAACATCCTCACATTATTATCAATTTTAACTTGAATAGCATTGGCAGTAGCAAAGGTATTGTTATCAATAGTTTCAGGTTTAGCTGCCATTCTATTAATCAAAGAAGGTTGTGCTTCAGACATGGATGAAATGCAAGTTTCAGCATTAGAAATCTTAATCTGCAAACCAGAAATTTCCCTATTTAAGTTCTCAAGTTGATGTCCTATATTCTTCAACATAGCAGATTGTTCATTCATAGTTTTAGTAAACAATTGGTTTTGCTCATATTGCGTTTGCATAAAGTGCTTAGTAGCCTTTTCAACTTCTAACATCCTTTCCTCACTAGGCATTCCAGATCTACCATAAGAATTAGCATAACCATTGCCACTATTAGAAGGATAGGGCTTATAATTGTTATTACCAAAATTATTCCTATAAGCATTGTTGTTGAAGTTATTATTTTTAATGAAGTTCACATCAACATGCTCTTCTTGAGCAACCAAAGAAGCTAAAGGAACATTATTTGGATCAACATGCATTTTTCCATTTGTAAGCATAGACATAATAGTATCAATCTTATCACTCAAGGAAATATTTCTTAACATAATTTACCTTCTTACCTTGTGGAGCTCTTTCGGTGTGCCATTCAGAATAATTTATCATCATATCATCAAGAAGCTTTGTTGCAGCACCCAAAGTGATGGACATAAAGGTACCTCCAGAGGCCGAATCCAATAGGTTTCTTGAAGAAAAATTTAGTCCTGCATAAAAGGTTTGGATGATCATCCAAACAGTCAGTCCATGGGTGGGACAATTCTTACCAATGATTCATTCTCTCCCAAGCTTGAGCAACATGCTCATTATCAAATTGTTTGAATTCATAATGCTACTTCTCAAAGATATAATCTTAGCAGGAGGATAATATTTTCCTATGAAAGCATTTTGCATTTAGTCCATGAATCAATACTATTTCTAGTCAAAGATAGCAACCATTCTTAGCACGTCCTCTCAAAGAGAAAGGAAAAAGTTTCAGTTTAATAATATCACCATCTACATCCTTATACTTTTGCATCTCACAAAGTTCAACAAAATTATTAAGGTGAGCAGCAGCATCATCAGTACTAACACCAGAGAATTGCTTTTCATAACAAGATTTAAAAGTGCAGGTTTAATTTCATAGAATTCTGCGTTAGAAGCAGGTGGAGCAATAGGTGTACTAATGAAATCATTGTTGTTTGCGCTAGTGAAATCACACAACTTAGTATTCTCAGGGTACTCATTTTAGCAAAATTAAAACAAAACAGAAAGATAACAACTTGAAAATAAAAGTAACTAATTTTTTTGTGTTTTTGATAAATAAAGCAAACAAGACTAAATAAAAATAAACTAAGCAAGACAATAACAAAGTAAATAGATTGGAAGCGTGAAACTCCCCTTGCAGAAATCCTCTTGCTCCCCGGCAACGGCGCCAGAAAAAGAGCTTGATGACGTGGATCACACGTTCGTTGGGAGACCCCAAGAGGAAGGTATGAAGCAGTGTAGCAGCAGTTTCCCTCAGTATGAAACCAAGATTTAATCGAACCAGTAGGAGCAAGAAATCACTTCTGAAGGTTGTCAGTGACGCGCTGACGTGGAACTGCACACAACACAATCAAACTACTTTGCCCCAACGAAACAGTGAGGTTGTCAATCTCACCGGCTTGATGAAAACAAAGGATTAAACGTATGGTGTGGAAAACAGTAGTAAATTGCAGAGAATGAAAAGGAACAATGTTTGCAGTTGGTTGTATTATCAGTGTAAAAGAATGGACCGGGGTCCACAGTTCACTAGTGGTGTCTCTCCATAAAAGATAACTAACATGCTGGGTGAACAAATTACAGCTGGGCAATTGACAAAATATTGAGCGCATGACAATGCATATATATGACATGATGATTACTATGATATTCATGTGGCATTACGACAAAATACATAGACGTTATCCAACAGCGTCTATGACTAATAATCCACCGCCAGGTTGTCATCCGAGTTCCCCGTTGGTATTAAGTTGCAAGCAACGGATAATTGCATTAAGTAATGTGCGTAATGTAAACAAATGCATTAGACCTAACGGCGCACCCTTAAGCTAAGCATCGGTTATTTTATCCCTAGTGGCAACAACATCCACAATCTTAGAAGTTATTGTCACTCTCCCAGATTACCGGAGGCATGAACCCACTATCTAGCATAAATACTCACTCTTGGAGTTACAAGCATCTACTTGGCCAAAGCATCTACTAGTAACGGAAAGCATGCAAGATCATAAATAACATATAAGATAGATTGATAATCAACTTGACATAGTATTCAATATTCATCGGATCCAGCAAACACAACATGTAGCATTACAATAAGATGATCTTGATCATGATAGGCAGCTCACAAGATCTAAACATGATAGCATAAAGTGGAGAGACAACCATCTAGCTACTGCCATGGACCCGTAGTCCAAGGATGAACTACTCACGCATCACTCCGGAGGCAGGCATGGTGATGTAGAGCCCTCTGGTGATGATTCCCCTCTCTGGCAGAGTGCCGGGAAGAGCTTTTGAACCCTCCCGAGCTAGGGTTGACGGCGGCGACTGATACGTCTCCAACGTATCTATAATTTCTGATGTTCCATGCTTATATTATACCATTGCTACATGTTTTATATACACTTCATATCATTTTTATGCATTTTCTGGGACTAACCTATTAACAAGATGCCACAGTGCCAGTTCCCTGTTTTCTGCTGTTTTTGGTTTCAGAAAAGTACTTCTGCGAATATTCTCGGAATTGCACGAAAAAAAGGCCACGTCCCTATTTTTCCAGCACCATCACGGAGTCCGAAGGAGAGACGAAGGAGGGCGCCGAGGTGGCCAAACCACACCCAGGCGCGGTGGGCCCCCTGCCGCGCCAGCCTATGGTGTGGGCCCCTCGGGGCTCCACCGACGTCGCCCCTTCGCCTATTTATTCCCCGAGGCGTAAACCCTAAAAACCAAGTCATATTTCCAGAAGAGTTCCGCAGCGCCGCCGCCATCGACGACAAGTTTCGGGGGACAGAAGTCTCTGTTCCGGCACGCCGCCGGGACGGGGAATTGCCCCCGGAGTCATCTCCATCGAACCCACGCCATCTTCATCGCCGCTGCTGACTCCCATGATGAGGAGGGAGTAGTTCTCCCCCGAGGCTGAGGGCTCTACCGGTAGCTATGTGGTTCATCTCTCTCTCCATGGTGTGATCTTTATGTGATCGTGTGTATTGCTAGTATCGCTGAATACATTAATAATGTTTATGCTACTCAAGTGATTTTGTCTAGTTTCTGGAGTCATTGTGACAACACGGTATCAAGGTGACAGTGTGGGTACTTGTGTGACTCTATGAATAATTTAGACATTTATCATGGCTTATTCTTGGGAACTGTGGTGTTTGTTTACTCAGACTTTGAGGAGTGCTTTTGCAGCCCTACACGTAGTACTCTTGTGTTATCAAGAAGGAGAATAATCCCGAGCAGTATTTACTTGTGTTCAGTTGTGCTAATCTAGTTGAATATGTAGATGTTACTCTTTATCTATTATGCACTCTATAGGTTACTTTAATATGAACTCCGGTACTCTCCACGGTGTAAAGGTGACAGTGTGTGCACCGTGTGTGATTCCTTTATGACGTTGTGGAGCTTGTTTACTCCGGCTTGAGGTGTGCTTTTGTAGCCCTACACAATGAATGGTGTTTGTTATCCAACAAGAGAGTGTTTAAGAGTAGCTTTTACTTATTCAGTTATGAGATCATTGTTGAGAGTGTCCACTAGTGAAAGTATGATCCCTAGGCCTTGTTTCTAAGCATTGAAACACCGTTTACAACAAGTTCTGCTACATGTTTGCTTGCTGCCATCTTTATTTCAGATTGCAGTTACTACTTATAATCATCCTATCACTTGTATTTCACTATCTCTTCGCCGAACTAGTGCACCTATACATCTGACAAGTGTATTGGGTGTGTTGGGGACACAAGAGACTTCTTGTATCTTAATTGCAGGGTTGCTTGAGAGGATATCTTTGACCTCTACCTCCCTGAGTTCGATAAACCTTGGGTGATTCACTTAAGGGAAACTTGCTGCTGTTCTACAAACCTCTGCTCTTGGAGGCCCAACACTGTCTACAAGAATAGAAGCACACGTAGACATCAAGCTATTTTCTGGCGCCGTTGCCGGGGAGGTAAGCGTTGGAAGGTATCTCCTTTAGATTCTGCAATTATTTCTTTTTGTTTCTTGTTTTTATTTTCACTAGTTAGGCTTAATGGAAAACAACAAAAAAATTAGAGATCTTTATGAACTTTATATTGAATTAGGACATGATGCTTTTGAAGAGAAAATTAAAAAACCTATGGAAATTATTTGCATGATGGTAGCAATGTTATTACTATAAATGCTTTGAACACCATTATTGCTAATGCTATGCAAAGCTCTAAGCTTGGGGAAGCTGGTTTTGATGAATATGATATTTTTAGTCCCCCAAGTTTTGAGGAGAAAATTTTCTTTGATGATACTTTACCTCCAATTTATGATGATTATAATGATAGTGGTATTTTGGTGCCACCTACTATGGAGGATAAAGTTTATTATGATTATACTATGCCTGCAATTTATGATGAATACAATGATGGTTGTGATAGTTTTACTCTCACTATTTAATAAAATTGATTATGCTTATGTGGAGAGTAATGATACTTTTGTGCATGTGGATCATGATAAGAATGCTTTATGTGATAGCTATATTGTTAGTTTTTTCATGATGCACTGAAAATTATTTGAGAGAGGAAATATGGTTATAGAAATCTTCATGTTACTAAACACCTCTCTTTATGATGAAGGTTTTGAGCTTTCTCTTGATTTGCTTTTATTTGCTGGGTACTTTAAGACCTACTGGTCCTTATGAGAGAGGGAGACATGGTTCATATATCACAATAATATTAAGTCTCCTCTCTTTATGTTGAAATTTTTGAAGTTGCACTTGTTTTGCCTTCCTATGCTAGTCACTTTGTGCTTTTGATTTATTTTCTTACAAGACTCCTTTGCATAGGAAGTGGGTTAGACTTAAATGTGTTTGGTATTTGCTTTTTGATGCTCTCTTATATTCAACTCTTATACATATGAGAGCATTATCAAAATCACTATGCCTAGCTAAAAGGCTTTAAAGAAAAGCGCTTATGGGAGACAACCCATCGTTTTTATTTTCTGTTATTTTTTTTTCTTTTTGAGTCAAGGTGCTTGTTACTTCTGTAGCAACTCCTTTGTATCTTTATTTTATCGCATTGTTGTGCCAAGTAAAGTTCTATATTGAAAGTTGATGCAAGATTTGGATTTCTGCGCAGTGACAGATTTTTAGCTGTCACGATTTGAGCTTTCTCCCTGTAGAAAATTCAAAAATTCTGAAAAAATCACGCATATTCCTGAGATATGTACGCAACTTTCATTATTTTGGCCAGATCCATCTGAGCAACTTAAGTGCCTCGAAAAAATTCGTCATTCAGACTGTTCTGTTTTTGACAGATTCTGCCTTTTGTTTTGCATTCGCTCTTTTACGTGTTTGTGTGGATTTCTTTGCTCCACAAAGCATTGGTGGCTGTAGCTAATGTCCAGAAGCTTTGGGATTGATTGTATCATTACAGAATATGAGAATTTTTGATTATGCACTAACCCTCTAATGAGAACTGTCTTGAGTTTGGTGTGAAGGAAGTTTTCAAGGATCAAGCGAGAAGGGTGATATTATGTGATCAAGAAGAGTGAAAAGCTAAGCTTGGGGATGCCCCCGTGGTTCATCCCAACCATATTCAAGAGACTCAAGCGTCTAAGCTTGGGGATGCCCAAGGCATCCCCTTCTTCATCAACAACTTATCAGGTCATCTCTAGTGAAACTATATTTTAATTCTTTCACATCTTATGCGCTTTACTTGGAGCGTCTGTGTTTTTTTTTTTTGTTTGAATAAATTCGGATCCTAGCAATCCTTGTGTGGGAGAGAGACACGCTCCGCTTTTTCATGTGAATACTCATGTTCTTCACTTATATTTGTTGAGTATTCTTAACTAGCTACTGCAGTGCTTTTAGCTCCTGTTTTTCATGCATCTCTTTGAGCTGTTAGCACGTGTTTATAAATACTCTCTTGCTGCATTATATTATCATTTGGAGAGTTTATGTTTAAGTAAGTTGTTGGTGTTTGCTTGGAAGAAAGAAAATGCTGCATGTGGTAGTGGTATGAAAACTTGCATAATCTTGTAGATCATTGAAACTTTGATAACTTGATTCTTTGCAAATGTTTTGAGATATTTAGATGGTAAAGCTTGCTGGTTAATTAAGTTAAAATCATTAGTGGATTGTTGTCTTTAAGCTTGTACCGTACTACAAACTCTAAAATTGTTGAAGGTGTAGTTGGACTTGATAGCTTTCCATGTCTGAAAGTTCATTGTAATAACTAAGTTGTGCTGAAGGTCGAGGGATCTAACGGGGTACTTGTGCCGCCGTGAACGGCCCTTCTTGGAGTGAATTTTAATCATGCTCTTAATGTTGAACCTGCTAGTTGTTTGCAATAAACTTGTGAGTTCTTTTTGACTAATGTTAAGCTACGGTTTTTGGCACTTCCACCATCCATATTTGCTAGCCTCTTCGGTGCTGTGCATTGCCTTCTGCTCACATTGAGAGTTGTGCATACTTCGCCAGTACATCCAACCCCGTGGGAGGACTTCCTCTTGTTCTCCTACACATAAGCCCATACATCTTCCTCAAAACACCACCATACCTACCACAGCATTTCCATAGCTGTTCCGAGATATATTGCCATGCAACTCCATTTACATTACATGACTTGTTGTCATTCATCACTTATATATTGCTTTGCATGATTCTATACAGCTGATGTGTGGTTTACCCATGTTACGCTAGATCATTGCACATCCTGCTACACTGGCAGAGGCATACAGTTTTATACATCATGTTTTGTTCATTATGAGTTATTTGTACCAAAAAGTTTGTAATCATATTAGAGTGTTGCCCCTTCTTGAAAAGAGCCATGGAGGCCATCGAAAAGTGAAACAGAAAAAGAAAAAAAAAGAAAAAAAAAAAAAAAGAAAAAAAAGAATAAAGAAAAAGGGGGCAACATTACTATCCTTTATCACACTTGTGCTCATGTTTAGCACCTGCAGTATTCATAGTCATCATTTGTGCTCATGTTTAGCACCTATACTCCATGTGAGAGAGTTTTCATGTTCTACTAGTATAACTATGTGGGGAATTTACACTATAGAACTTGGGTTGTATATTCCAATGATGAGCTTCCTCAAAAGTGCTCTAGGTCTTCATGAGCAACCAAGTTGGATGCACCCCCACTAGTTCCATTGGAGAGCTTTCATACACATATAGCTCTATGTGCATCCGTTGCATGGCAATCACTACTCCTTACATAGCTTCGATTATAAGACTTCCTCTTGTCTAATGATCACTTATAGCTTTGTGAGACTTTCTTCCATTGGCCTTCCAAACCCCCATTAATGTTCTCTTTGCCATAACATCATGGTGCCAATACCAAATGCTTGCGCTCACCGGTTGAGTAGACTTCGAAACAGTTGATTCATGACGTTCATGTTTATGTTTACTTGGCTGAATCCTTCTATGTTATGAAAATTTGCTTGATGCTTGGATTGAAGGATAGAACTCCTATGCTGGATACTTAAATCATCTTTAATGAACCTTGTACGGTTTCATGTCTTTAAGCAATAGTTCATGAAAACTTTTAGCTTGTTTGACTCTTGCTTTATTATCTTTATATCAACTATATACATTTGCTTTGAATGATTTGATCTCAGCTTACATGCTTACAATATTATGATCAAGATTGTGTGAAAGCATGTCTCCTCAGAAATTATTTGTTGTTATCGTTTTACCTACTCGAGGACGAGTAGAACTAAGCTTGGGGATGCTTGATACGTCTCCAACGTATCTATAATTTCTGATGTTCCATGCTTATATTATACCATTGCTACATGTTTTATATACACTTCATATCACTTTTATGCATTTTCTGGGACTAACCTATTAACAAGATGCCACAGTGCCAGTTCCCTGTTTTCTGCTGTTTTTGGTTTCAGAAAAGTACTTCTGCGAATATTCTCGGAATTGCACGAAACAAAAGGCCACGTCCCTATTTTTCCAGCACCGTCACGGAGTCCGAAGGAGAGACGAAGGAGGGCGCCGAGGTGGCCAAACCACACCCAGGCGCGGTGGGCCCCCTGCCGCGCCACCATGGTGTGGGCCCCTCGGGCTCCACCGACGTCGCCCCTTCGCCTATTATTCCTCAGAGCGAAAACCCTAAAAACCAAGTCATATTTCCAGAAGAGTTCCGCAGCGCCGCCGCCATCGACGACAAGTTTCGGGGGACAGAAGTCTCTGTTCCGGCACGCCGCCGGGACGGGGAATTGCCCCCGGAGTCATCTCCATCGACACCCACGCCATCTTCATCGCCGCTGCTGACTCCCATGATGAGGAGGGAGTAGTTCTCCCCCGAGGCTGAGGGCTCTACCGGTAGCTATGTGGTTCATCTCTCTCTCCATGGTGTGATCTTTATGTGATCATGTGTATTGCTAGTATCGCTGAATACATTAATAATGTTTATGCTACTCAAGTGATTTTGTCTAGTTTCTGGAGTCGTTGTGACAACACGGTATCAAGGTGACAGTGTGGGTACTTGTGTGACTCTATGAATAATTTAGATATTTATCATGGCTTATTCTTGGGAACTGTGGTGTTTGTTTACTCAGACTTTGAGGAGTGCTTTTGCAGCCCTACACGTAGTACTCTTGTGTTATCAAGAAGGAGAATAATCCCGAGCAGTATTTACTTGTGTTCAGTTGTGCTAATCTAGTTGAATATGTAGATGTTACTCTTTATCTATTATGCACTCTATAGGTTACTTTAATATGAACTCCGGTACTCTCCACGGTGTAAAGGTGACAGTGTGTGCACCGTGTGTGATTCCTTTATGACGTTGTGGAGCTTGTTTACTCCGGCTTGAGGTGTGCTTTTGTAGCCCTACACAATGAATGGTGTTTGTTATCCAACAAGAGAGTGTTTAAGAGTAGCTTTTACTTATTCAGTTATGAGATCATTGTTGAGAGTGTCCACTAGTGAAAGTATGATCCCTAGGCCTTGTTTCTAAGCATTGAAACACCGTTTACAACAAGTTCTGCTACATGTTTGCTTGCTGCCATCTTTATTTCAGATTGCAGTTACTACTTATAATCATCCTATCACTTGTATTTCACTATCTCTTCGCCGAACTAGTGCACCTATACATCTGACAAGTGTATTGGGTGTGTTGGGGACACAAGAGACTTCTTGTATCTTAATTGCAGGGTTGCTTGAGAGGAATATCTTTGACCTCTACCTCCCTGAGTTCGATAAACCTTGGGTGATTCACTTAAGGGAAACTTGCTGCTGTTCTACAAACCTCTGCTCTTGGAGGCCCAACACTGTCTACAAGAATAGAAGCACACGTAGACATCAGCGACGTCTCTAGAACTTTTCGTGGATAATGGCTCGGGTATTTAGGGTTTTCGCGTCGGGAGGAATAAATAGGCGAAAGGGCGACGGCTGGAGAGGCACATGGGCCCCACACCACCCCACGACGCGGCAGGGGGGGCCCGCGCGGCCCCATGCTGTGGGTGCCTCGTGGCTCCCCTCCGTCTCTCCTTTGGACTCCGTGTTCGTGTTGGAAAAATAGGAGGTTCTGTCCAAGTTTCGTCCAATCCCGAGAATATTTCCAGACTAGCTTTTATGGAATAAAAAAAAGCAGAAAACAGATTCTCTGCAATTTACTACTGTTTTCCACACCATACGTTTAATCCTTTGTTTTCAGCAAGCCGGTGAGATTGACAACCTCACTGTTTCGTTGGGACAAAGTAGTTTGATTGTGTTGTGTGCAGGTTCCACGTCAGCGCGCCACTGACAACCTTCAGAAGTGATTTTTTGCTCCTACTGGTTCGATTAAACCTTGGTTTCATACTGAGGGAAACTGCTGCTACACTGATTCATACCTTCCTCTTGGGGTCTCCCAACGAACGTGTGATCCACGTCATCAGGGTCAAGTAAAGAGGGGTCCGCCCTTGTGTCGAAACGTGTGTGTTGACCAAAGCCATGCATATATCTTGTATAAAGCAATAGGGATAGTACTATATATAGTGTCTGCTAAATTTATATTAATGTACATAAACCATACTTATGTGTATTTGATCTTTTCTAATATCTTTTTTAGCAAGCAATATGACTTTATTGATTACCTACAACAAAAACTAATGTTAGAGTCGTGATAAATCTGATGGTTGGACTAAAGTTTTTTGAAGTCGTCTCTCTGGTTTCACTTGTTGCACATCGATGTTGGAACCGAATTTTGGTAATCTGAGAATTCTACCCTACATACACAACCTGGTTTTTTTTGTAGTGAAATGAACAGCCATGTCTTTATTAGTGGAATGCACAACCATGTTTTTTTCATTTTGTTTAGATTGCTTATCCAACCGTGATTTTTGTAGTGGAATGCCCAAGGGAAAATACATATATGAACATGGGGGCATCTACCCCGTTTTCAGAAAACATTTTTCTACATGCGAAAAAAATGCAGAAAAAGTTGCGGGTGTACATATCCAGATTATACTTGTGTGCAGAAAGTTTCGAGAAAAAATGACTTTTATTTTGGTCTATATAAAAAAGAGAAAAGAATGTAACAAGAAAAGTTTTCTTTCCGGCACCGAATTTTGTCTTTTTGTGGAGATAAAATAAAAAGACATTTTTTCGGAAAACTTTGTGCCGCCCACATATATTATGGAGGTGTACACATAAAATTTTGTTTCAGAATTGTTGGACATTTTAAATAGAGTTTAGAATGTTTTTTTTTTTAACGGGGCAGATGCCCCTAGGTGCAGATCGTCCACTCCCCCAAGTTGATAATTGAGTTAAACGCCTGTGCAGTCCATCAAGTTGCAACGTTGGAGCGGATTGGTCCCCAACTGGGAGAATGCAAACTATCGTCCCAAAGTTGCGGCGATGGAGCGGATTGGTCCGACCGTCACGGCCGCCGTCAAATTGCTGACGTGGCACCTGTTTTTTTGCAGAAAACCCCCCGATTCTTAGTGATTTCTCGGGCTACATGTAGCCCGTTTTTTTCAAAAAAAAATCAAAATTTGAAAACTCATCAAAAAAATCTGAAAAAATCATGCACGTACCTGAGCATGGCACGCACCTCCGTGAATTTTTTCGCACCGAAATGACATCGTATGCGCCCTGTGCAAAAATGACAAAATTCGGACAGAAAATGAGATCCAAAATTTGAATTTTCTGTCAGCAATTTGTCATTTTTGTACAGGGCGCATATGATGTCATTTCGGTGCGAAAAAATTCACGGCGGTGCGTACCATGCTCAGGTACGTGCATGATTTGTTTCAGATTTTTTTGATGAGTTTTCAAATTTTGAATTTTTTTTGAAAAAAACAGGCTACATGTAGCCCGAGAAATCACTAAGAATCGGGGGGTTTCTGCAAAAAAACAGGTGCCACGTCAGCAATTTGACGGCGGCCGTGACGGTCGGACCAATCCGCTCCATCGCCGCAACTTAGGGACCGATAGTTTGCATTCTCTCAGTTGGGGACCAATCCGCTCCAACGTTGCAACTTGGTGGACTGCACAGGCGTTTAACTCTTGATAATTTGATACCGCGACATGTATAGAGGAGACAGGAATGCACAGAGCCCGCGAGAGACCGTAATTTGCACGACAATTGGACCCAAAGAGAACTTCTGGGTCCTTTCAATCGATCCAAAGGCTCAAGCACAGTTCGGGCCCCAATAACGGTTGAGCAAGCAGGCGGAGAAGCTTCGTAGCCATGGCGACGGCGGCGGGAGCGGCAGGCGAGTCGTCGGGGACGAAGACGAAGACGCTTAACATCGCCGTTATCCACCCCGACCTTGGAATCGGTATGGAGCCCGCCTCTTCCTCCTCTGCCTGTATCCAATCGATCTGCTTAGCCCTAGATGCAGTACGTCCGAGTCTTACGCGCGGTAGGATCTCGTGGAGTTGGGAGAATCGAGTAGATCCTGTGGCTTCGTAAACTTCCCTCTAGAGTCCCTGGTCGGTGGCGTTGATAGATTCAAGGGGGACGCCTAACTGTGCTTCTCAGCACGTCCAGAAGTTCCCCAATTTTGTACCTGATTAGAATAGGTTTGTGGCAATTCAGGTGCTGCCAGAGTTAGGGAAAGTGCGAATTTTCTTGTTTTTTCATACGGGAATTGGTATTTTGAGTGATTTCAGATTAATAGCTTACTCTAAGAGTCTAGCAAGCAATTGCACAACTTCAATGTGCGATTGCACTTCAGCCATATGATGCTAGCAGTAACAGAAACATTCCTAGAAGCATGTTGCAGCAGCATTGCAGCATGCCTTGTTTAGCATATGAGCAAAGTATAATAGCACTTCCAACATTATATGATCCAAATTACTGTAATGAGGTGCACCTTTGATGTAGGTGGTGCTGAGAGGTTGATAGTTGACGCGGCATGTCAGCTTGATGCACATGGACACAGTGTTCACGTTTTCACTTCACACCATGACAGAAATCGGTGCTTTGAGGAAACAGTCTCTGGTAAATCTCTAAACTATATGTATGGTATATGTTGCTACAGCCTCATGCACCTGTTTCTTAAATTTATCCACGTCCGAGTTAAATTGTGGACATGAGTTGGAGTAGATGTTCGACGATATTTCCATGCTTATTCAATCCTTGCAAAATGTCCCCGAAGTATTTTTCTGCAATATCTTACCTGTATACTGTTGGGCATAGAAAAGTTCTTATGTTACGTGGATACATGTTTTACACTACTTTACTCTGTTTTCCAGGTCCATTCCCAGTTACTGTATATGGAGATTTTCTGCCCCGCCACGTGTTTTACCGCTTTCATGCCGTGTGTGCTTATCTCCGCTGCATTTTTGTTGCACTGTGTGTGCTACTTTGGTGGCCCTCCTTTGACGTCATATTGGTAGACCAGGTTTCTGTTGTGATTCCACTACTGAAATTAAAGAAATCATCGAAGGTATTGATGGCTTATGTGAACTGTGAAGTGCTTAGTATGCTCTAGGTGCAGCTGTGTGCTGAGATTTTTTTTTTCTTTTGCTTTTTCAGATAATGTTCTATTGTCATTTCCCTGATCTGTTGCTCGCACAACATACTACCATTCTTCGGAGGTTATATCGCAAACCAATTGACATGATCGAAGAAGCCACGACTGGTATTGTCTTAGGCATCTAGAACTATACCTAATATATGTTGTGTTCCTTTGTTTAACTATACTTCGAGACAACTACCGGGCATCCTAATTGTAGCGGTTATTCTTTTTGATGCATTAGGTATGTCAGATTTGATTCTAGTCAACAGCAAGTTCACTGAGGCAACTTTTGCCAGGACATTTTGTGGTCTTCATGCTAGAGGAATTGAGCCTGGTGTTTTATATCCAGCGGTCTCCATTAAGCAGTTTCATGAACCTCATGATTATAAGTAACTGCATGCTTGTATATCTCTTTGCAACTCACTTAGGTTTCATTTATTCAGATTTTAGTATACTACATTTGTTTCTCCCCCATTCTGTCCTTGTTCGGGTGTAGCTTAACTGAAATATCATCTTTCTGCCAGGTTGAATTTCCTCTCAATTAACCGGTTTGAGAGAAAAAAGAATCTTGGTCTAGCCATTTCAGCCTTTGCTTTGCTCCGGTCAGTTGTTTCTAAGCAATCTGGTGATGCTCTGCAAGAAGCAAGCTTAACAGTGGCAGGTGATGTCTGTTTATTTATTATCTGATACCATTTATTCACAGTACAATCTTACTACATCATGGGTTATTAAACTGCTGACCACTGTCTCTTGCATTTCTCATGCTTAAGGTGGGTATGATAAGCGTCTCAAAGAAAACGTTGAATACCTTGAGGAGCTGAAAAGATTGGCTGTGACTGAAGGTGTGGCGGACCATGTTAAATTCGTGACATCTTGCTCTTCATCTGAAAGAAACGAGCTTCTCTCCAACTGCCTTTGTGTGTTATACACTCCAAAGGTAAATGTCTAGAATTTGCATAGGACTTCCATTCATGTATGTAATCAGATTATTCTAATTCAGCCTTATGTTTGACACCACATCCAGGACGAACATTTCGGCATTGTTCCTCTTGAAGCTATGGCAGCATATAAGCCTGTAATTGCATGCAACAGCGGTGGTCCAGTGGAAACAGTAGTGAACGAAGCTACAGGGTTTCTGTGTGATCCCTCTCCCATTGAATTTTCGAAAGCCATGCTGAAGTTTGTGAACGATCACGAGCTCGCTGTCCGGATGGGCAAACAAGCACGGGAACGTGTGGTGCAATCATTCTCGACCAAGACATTTGGTGACCTCCTGAACAGCTATGTCCTCAATGTCTACCATCAGAGGATTGAGTGATCTACATTCGGTGTCAGCAGTGCAGCATGGAATCCTTTTGAGAGCAGCACATGTACATCATCCTTTTTATTCTTGTGGGACTTTGATGTACACACTTGGAAGCAAGTTGTTAGCATGGTCTTGCGTGGTGATAGCGAATATTGGTGCCGTGTTGTGATAACTGAGATACTTTGTTGCTCTGCTTATTCTCGTGGATACACCTCATTGACGATGGTTTGATGGGTCAAATCCAAACTTGTCAGGATCGGTTCTCACTTTGCAAGTGGCACTGTATGAAGAACATCGTTTGAAAAGAATCATGCAGGTCTATGTAGCCGTGCCAATTATTTCCTGATACCTTTTTCTTTTCTTTGAAATGTACCCTTTTGCTAATTCAGTTACGAGTCAGCCTGTATATTTCCGGCAATTCCTATTCTGCGCTCGCTGCACAGGTTAGCACCGTTTCGCCCACCTTCGATTCCTTCTGCGCTTGATTAAATGGGCCGGCCCAACTGGCGGTCGGGGAGGAAGACGAAGGCCGGAGATGAAGAAGAATATGACGCGACGACCTCGCCGCCGACGGGGACGGTGCGGCTGGCCACGACGTCGCCGGCCAGGCGAGGGATGGACCTCACCGTAGCCGGCGACGACGCGGCTAGCGGCGCAGGTGAAGGTGAGGACTAACCTTAACTTGGGGGGGGGGGGGGGGGGGGGGGGGGGGGGGGGGGGGGGGTGGGGGGGGGGGGGGGGGGGTCGGGCGGGGAGCTCGCCGGCGTCGGGGAAGGAGGGGGGGGGGTTAGAGGGATGCCGGGGTGGCGGCGGGTTAGAGGGATGCCCGGGGTGGCGGCGGGTTAGAGGGATGCCCGGGGTGGCGGCGGACGGCGGTGGGCGGCGGTTCAGGAGGGCAAGGCGGCGCTCGCCGCCTCCGCGGGTGGTGGCAGCAGTCGGCCTGGCCGGCGGAGGAGGCGGGGGGTCTGGGGAGACGGAGCAGGCTGGCGGAGGAGGCGGGGGTCCAGGGCGGCGGAGCAGGCGGGCGGAGGTGCGATGTCATCGACGAAGACGAAGGCGCGGTCGTGCGCGTTGCCTGGCTATGCTGCGCTTAAGGCGCTGAATAGGGCCTTCTTGTTTCACCGAGGAAAAGAGAGAAGTTCTGGATAAATTGACAATGCTGAACCGAACTGACTAATTTAAGTTCCGCTTATTCCACATTAATGAGAGTACCTTATGTTTCTGCTTCACGAATATGATATTTTTTGGACATTTCTAATAATAGCAAGCCTTATTCCTATTTTGGCATTTTGGATTTCAGGGCTTTTAGCCTCCCCATATTTCCACAGGCTACGGTCACACGTTTTGGAGAACCGGGTTGACGCTTCGCAAAACAGTGGGCTGAGTGGGTCAAACTGCCGAAACCATCTGGGCCGAGAACGCCGAACATATAATGGGCTGCCGCTCACGGTCGGCAGGCCCGTCTCTACAAGGAAACTCCAGGCCCGCCTGGACTGTTCTGGAAGCCAGCCGCGACTGCCCGTTGGAAAAGAGGTCGAACCAGGAACAGTGATGAACAGTGCGTCAATCCGGGTCGTCGCTCGGCGATCGCACGGTCCGTCCGCCGTGCCCGTGACCGTTTTGCAGAAAAACTCCTCACAAAACCGATATCAACCCGCAGTCCACATATCCTTGCGTCGTAGGACTCACGTGCAATTACAGGAAACTTCGAGTACTTTTTTGCAAATGTTTCCTCACAGACCCCCTCCCCCTTCTCTCCCGCGTGCGGCGACGAGGTCGCCGCCGCCGGCCGCCGCCTCGCGCCGTCGCTCCGGTCCTCCACGCACGCATCGGAGCCTACCACGGGCTCCGCCGTTGCCGCCTCCACCTTCTCGCCGACGGACGCGTGCCGGGACGACGCGCCGGCGCCGGAATCGACGCCGCCGTCGTGGCTGCCCTCCGCCGCGTTCGCGGGCCGCCGCGACCGCTCCGGCGACCTAGGCGGGGCGGCGCCGGCACCTACGGGCGCCCCGCGCCGGCGCGCATCCGCGACGCCTCCGCGCGCCTCCCAGAACACGGCAGCGCGCCGCCGCCGTGGTCGTCGCCGCCGCGGGTGGCTGCGGCCAGATCCGGCCAATGGTGACGTCACCGTGGCGGCGGGTTGGGCTGCTGGGCCGGTTCGTGGGCTGTTTTTTTTTTTGGTTTTCCTTCTTTGCAAAACCTTTGCAAATTTTAAAATACAGCTCCAAATCAATTCGAACAAAATTCAAAAAATTTGTGGAAAACAAAATAGCCATTTCAAATACTTTGGGAACTTTTCCAATTTGTTTCAAATCTAATTTACATCAAGGCAGGTGGGCCCCACTGCCTGACACAAATTCCAAAAAAATGGAAAACAAATTACAAATTCAGTAGCTTTAAATTTACACACCATAAAAATACGGAAAAATAAAGCAAAATGGACAAAAAAAAAAAGAATGGTGTCTACGTACGCCATACGATCAAAATTTCAAATTTGAATATTTCTAAAATTTCAAATGTCCCCCAAAAATTAACGTTCCGTAAACGTCAAAAGAATTATAATCTGAATATCTTCCCAATTTACCGAATTTTTGAAATCCAACCAGCTTTTAAACGTAAACTTTTTTACAATTCCAAAAATTTCCAAATTCGAAGAACTTTCAAATGTAAGCGCTGCCAAATTTAAAAGTATTTCCCCTAGTTACACTGAATCAAATTTGATGAATGCTCATAAATTGCATTCTCCCTAATTATATCTGGAGATATTCGAAATGACAAATTGCTTCTTTTCCTTTACATGTTTTCATTTTTTTCTACTCTCTTTTCTTTTTCTATGCCTTCTCCCATTGTCACCAAGCTTACATATTTATTGACAATTCATCTCCTTACAGATTTCACATTTCAATTTGGAACCATACTTGATGATTTCAATTACACTAACATATTTAGGGGTAATATAAGTTAAAACTCTCTAATTATGTAGTTAAATTTTAAAATGCGTGCCTCCATAAATATTTAAAGAAAATACAAATTCATTTTCTCTAATTACGGAATGAATTTTTAATTGACCTTAATGCATGCTCACACAATGTATTCTCACCAATTGTTGAATTAAATTTGCTATTTAAGAAAACCCTTAAATACATTATATGAAACCAAAAAGACTAATATTTAGAAACAATACTATAAATGAGCTTCTTACAATTATGCAGCTGAATCTAATAAATATTCATATTGAATTAACCTTTCTGCAATTTGACAGTTAAATTTACATAGATGAAGAAACATACCACAAATCCGCAACAAAAAAAAATTGCTGACTACTTATGACATACGATCCAATTTCAAATATGAATATTTAGAAACTACGCAACATTTTAAAATGCGCACATTTCCAAAATTGAAATTTACCACGCGAGCACAACGTATACCGCGGGGAAAAAAAAGAGTCAAAACTATCGCAACAATACAAATTTCAAAGTATAAACACTTTTCTAACAGTAAACTTTATTTGCATTCCCAATTTTTCGTAATCGATTAGTTAACATGGTGGTCAACCGTATTATGAACAGCAGGAAAAAATCATTGGCTTGCCAAATTCTCTATCGATCCGTGAAAAACAGAGGATACGACAACAAAAAAGACCCTCTTTAACCTGAATTTTAATTAATTGGATATCCCGCATAAGGAATTGAAGAAAGACGCGACATTTTATTCCAGGGAGTCCCCAAAAGGGTTTAGAGCATGACATCAGTTATTGACCCACAACTCAGATTTCTTTTTTTCAGCAACGATTCCAGAAATTGATAGAATTCTGGCAAGTGGGCCTACTTTAGGGTTTAGGGTTTGAATGTACACATTTTCAAATTTGAAGTTTTTCCACCAACTATTCACAAAGATGACAAACATATAGACATTATCACAAAAAAAAAGACGACTATTTACATCATTTGATCAAGGTTCAAGTTTAAAATTGTTAAGATTTCCAATGCCTTCCAAATCTTACCATTTAAAAACCACTAAAAAAATCACATACGAATAACTTCTACCAATTTAGAAATTCAAACAATTTGTAAATGTAAACTTCTCCTTCCTAATGCCGATACATTTAAATCTAAACAAATTTTGAATGTGCACAGCTTCAAATTCAAATTTCATCCACCACGGTATTCAGAAATATCACTAATATATCAACATTAACACGAAAAAATAAACGTTAACTATTTATGCCATATGATCAGATTTCTCATTTGGAAACTTCAAAATTTTCAACGGCTTCCAGATCTGAACATTTGAGATACAAACAAAAAAACACAAAAAACATACGAACAGCTACTCACTTTCACCAATTTTTGAGATTCAAACAAAGTATAGAACAATATCTCCGAATATATCCGTTGGAAAAATACAAATAATATATCAAAACAATCAGAAAACTACATACAAACTACTTATGCTAAAGAAGTTTTTTGGAATATTCAAATATTGTCACCATTTAGAGGTAATTCAAATGCATCTTTCCTAAAGTGAATTAAATATTGCCGCTGAAATTCAAACATATTCGACCATTTCGATCTACTAAATATTTGAATATTACAGAAAATGTACCAAAAAAAGCTCACAAAAAAATGCTACTTGTTCAAATATTGTCACTATTTAGAGGTAATTCGAATGCATCTTTCCTACAATGAATTAAATATTGCCGTCGAAATTCAAACATATTGGACCATTTCGAACTACTAAATATTTGAATACTACATAAAATGTATCAAAAATGCTCACAAAAAATGCTACCTGTTCATAACAAAATAAAAAATATGTTTGCAAATACCAATATGGCCACCATTTGGGCGAATATTCCGATATTCCATATAATATATCGAAAAGACTCAAGAAAAAACTCTACATAGTTATAGCAAAATACAAATATACGTAAACATTTCAATTTGGCCAATATTTCCACACCATACGACTAAACTTTCCCCAAATGTGGATTCACATTCAAATGGATTTCTCTGACTTCAATTAAATATTGACGTCGGAATACAAACATGTTTGAACATTTCAATCCACTAAAATTTGAAAATCCTACAACATATTTCAAAAAAGCTCACAAAAAAAATGCTACCTATCCATAACAAAATAAAAAATCTGTTTGAACATTCCAATTTGGCCAACATTTTGTTTAACAGAAAAAAAAAATTGTACAAAAAAATCGTCACGCCACGCCAAATTCAACTAGTAACCTTCAAGTAAACCACCGGCGAATCCCAGCCCAGCAGCACCCACAACCGCGCAGATCCCGATCGCCACAACTTCTCTCCGATCGCCTCGTCGTCGTTCCCCGCTCCGCCGGCGACTTCTCTGCCTCGTCGATCGACAGCAGTCGACGCTCCGCGAAGGTATGGATCCCGCTCCCTGCCCGACCCATCTGTACCGATTAGATCGTGGTGGTTTGATTCGACTAAAGTCTGGGGGGCGTTCAGTTTCGTGATTGCGATACGACCGGGTGGTGCTGATTTGTCGTGCGATTACCAGACCTAGCTAGGTTTAGGTACAGTACACTCGTCCTGATACCGTCAGATTACCCGCAAAAAACGGATTGCAGTTTTTGATCAATTTCAATGGTAGTTGCAACGGTGAAATTAGAGTTTTGATATATCTTTCGTACGGTTCTAGATAATTAATGGTAATCGGATCTTATTTTCAGTGCTATGTAGCAAATTAGTTGCCTGACGACTATGTGCATTGTAGTTCTCTGAACTTGTAATATGTTGTTCAATTTAAGTTTTAAAAAAGTATGGAATAGATAGCTCCTGTTTGGATCATATGTTGGTCCGTTTATCGTTGTGAATCTAATTTTGAAGTCAAACTCTGTTTGGATCATATGCTGGCTTGTGAGTGATTGGGTTTTTAAGTCAAATTCTCTGAGGAAAAATCAGTCCTGAAACTAGTTTCATCATTAATAAGGAAATAACCATGGACAGCATTAGGATTGGTCTTTTCTTGATTTTTTCTAAACAAAAATCATTGTGCACACATCAAGTTTTAGTTGATGGATTACAAATTTGATTGTAGATATGCATTTTCTCATCAACTAAACATGTTGAGGAATCGAATTAAAATGTCCATCGATGTGCTCAAATTCAACCAAAATAGCCTTGTCTTCTTTAAGATTTTGCCTTCGAAGTCTTGCAGACTTCGTTCAGTGTAGAAAAAATTAAGGCCTGTACATACAACTTCCTATGCATTGTAGGAAGTGCACAGAGTCCCTAATCGTAGTACAACTGCATTGATAGATATTCTCTGTTTCAAATGGATAGCTATATATGTTTTGTGCTGGTTTATCTGAATCCTGTTTGAGGTGTGTAGTTACGATTATTTGACACATTCATATATTTGTGTTAAACAGATGCAGATATTTGTCAAGACCCTGACTGGCAAGACTATCACTCTCGAGGTTGAGAGCTCTGATACCATTGACAATGTTAAAGCCAAGATTCAGGACAAGGAGGGGATTCCTCCGGACCAACAGAGGCTCATATTTGCTGGAAAGCAGCTAGAGGATGGCAGGACATTAGCCGATTACAACATCCAAAAGGAGTCCACCCTCCACCTTGTTCTGCGCCTGAGAGGTGGGATGCAGATCTTTGTGAAAACTCTTACTGGCAAGACCATAACTCTGGAGGTTGAGAGCTCTGACACCATTGACAATGTCAAAGCAAAGATCCAGGACAAGGAGGGCATTCCACCAGACCAGCAGAGACTTATCTTTGCTGGGAAACAGCTTGAAGATGGGCGCACCTTAGCTGATTACAACATACAGAAGGAATCTACCCTCCACCTTGTTCTTCGTTTGAGGGGTGGGATGCAGATTTTTGTTAAGACACTAACTGGGAAGACCATAACACTTGAAGTTGAGAGCTCTGACACCATTGATAATGTGAAGGCCAAGATCCAGGATAAGGAGGGTATCCCTCCTGACCAGCAGAGACTTATCTTTGCTGGAAAGCAGCTTGAGGATGGGCGCACATTGGCTGATTACAACATCCAGAAGGAGTCTACTCTTCACTTGGTCCTGCGCCTCCGTGGTGGCATGCAGATTTTTGTCAAGACACTGACCGGAAAGACCATCACACTTGAAGTCGAGAGCTCTGATACCATAGACAATGTCAAAGCCAAGATCCAGGACAAGGAGGGCATTCCGCCTGATCAGCAGCGACTTATCTTTGCTGGGAAGCAGTTGGAAGATGGGCGCACGCTGGCTGATTACAACATTCAGAAGGAATCCACCCTTCATCTAGTCCTGCGCCTCCGTGGAGGAATGCAGATATTTGTCAAGACACTAACTGGAAAGACCATCACGCTCGAGGTGGAGAGCTCTAACACCATTGACAATGTGAAGGCCAAGATCCAGGACAAGGAGGGAATTCCTCCAGATCAGCAGAGGCTTATCTTCGCTGGGAAGCAGCTGGAGGATGGGCGTACCTTGGCGGATTATAACATCCAAAAGGAATCCACTCTTCACCTGGTGCTTCGTCTCCGTGGTGGTGATGCTAAGGCAGTTTGATATCTTTATCAAGTCCAAAAGCATGTTTGTTCTTCCAAGATTGTGATCCGTTTGCGCCTGGTTCAGTTTTATGCATCTTTAGCTTGTTGTGTTCTATGTTTTACGCTGTGAACCTGTTTGCTACACTCGTTCTGGTGTAACTCGTAAACTATATACTACTATATGCTTGCTATTCATAAATGTGTTCTATTTGTTTGTCCACGCTAATTGAGCCTGCTGTCCCGGCTTGCCTGTGCCATGTTTTGGTTCTTTGTTCTGCAGTTCTAGGCTTAAGCAATGACGAAGCATTAGAACATCACCATTGATCTCTTTATAACTTTTTTTTTTTTGCATTGCGTTGTTCGGTCACCTCCCCCTGTCAAAACGAAGCTTTGGTGTTCAGTTATGGAACTTTTTGCTTTATGGCGCCGTTTTTATCTGAAGACCTGTCTTCTTAATAAGTAGCCTTGTGCTTCTGTTGCATGTCGGAAAATTCGTTTTTTTGAGTTTCCAGTTTATTTTTCAAACAAACTGGCTATTGGTTTTAATAAAAATCGGCACAAAAGAGGAGTTCCATTAAATTGTATTTGTATTGATCAATTAGAAATTTAGAATTGCCTTCTTGAATGCATAATTTTCTCAAAAGGGTCTGTTGGACCTTCTGAGTACGTTGGGTAAAAGAAAACTTAATCCTTGAGACGTTCAAAATCTAGAATTTTGGCGATGTATTCTGTAGTTAGTGATCATAGCTTAGCTGAAACTGCTAGCCCCAGTTCGCCATACGCTTGTAGGGCAGCAGCAGGCTTGTGTTGTTAGGTTGATCTCCTATCCGTGCGAGCCCAACGGTCGCACGACCTTGATCCCGCGCCCTGATCGGGGGCGCCCAACCGAACCAATGGTTGGTGGGCCCCTGTGACCTGCGCTATATAGAGGGTGGGGGCCGGCAGCACGATGTACGAGGTTCATCGCGTGCTGTTCAACCCCACCGACACATCCCTACCGATCTAGGGTTAGCGCAGAGCTCATGGGAAGCATCACCGCCGCCGCCACTCACTGCCATTGCCGGCCACCTCCACCATGGCCGGCACGTCGGGATCATCTGCACAAGGAGAAGGTGCCCCTCTTCCTCCCATCTCTCTGTTCTCTCTCTCTCTCTAAACTCGAGATACATCGAATCCTAAAAGCCTCTACCGATTAAGTTCTAGCCTAGTGATCCTAGGGAATTAACATTGGTATCAGAGCCGCTACGGTTTAGATCTTACTCGTGTAGAAGAAAAGAAAAAGCAAATCGAGAAAAGAAAAGCAAAAGAAGAAGAATTTTCCCCGAAAGAAACCCCTAACCCTAATTAGAAAAAGGGCCTCAGCTCGCCGGCAAAGAGCGTCGCCGTTCGGGCCACGCCGTTCCTCTTGATCCCGATGCGCACCAACTGGGGCATCGGGAAGAAGAAACAACCACGCAAGGGGCAAAGGGCACCGCGGCGTCTGGGTAGTCGCCGTCGTCGCCAGAAACCACCGCCACGGATGGCGGCGCACACGCCACGCTCGACGGAGCAGCGCGCTGGACCAAGTCCGCAGCACGCTCCTCTGGCGAGCGAAGCGCAGCGCCACCGTGTGCGGGACGCCGGACGCAAAGGGGGAGAGGGGGCGTAGCTGCGTCTCTCTCAATCTCCAGCGGGCGGCGGTGGATAGAAAGCAAAGCAGAGGAAGGGGAAAAGGCTCGCCGCGTCGGGGAGAGTTCGCCGTCATCGGCTGGCCGGCGGCGGGCGAAACCCTAACCCTAACGCACGGGTGCGAGACAGAGCGCGAGAGGGAAAAATGACGCTAGGGTTTTGTCGGGGGCGGCCGGTGCGGCCGTTTTGTTCAAGCGAGAACGGCGCTGGACCGTCCGATCAAGATGGACGGCCAGGATCGAAACCCTAGCGGCTCGCAGGCCGTGGGCCGTTTTCAGCGCTAAACAGGCCGTGGGCCGTGGGCCGCACGGAAAAGCTTCAGGATTTTTTTTTCCAGTAGCTGTTTTATCTGTTTTTTGTCCAATTTTTTTGGGCAAATTTCATCTAGTTTTTTCTACTCAAAATTATCCAACGAAATTTTGTTTAGAGAATAGAAAAGTGACAGAAATACTTCTGAAAAGTATAAAGTTCATGAATTTTTATTCATGTTTTTCCATTGCAAAATATATAAAAGTGCTCTTTTAAAAGTAAATAGAACTAAAGTGAGTATTAAATCATGAGAGCATGTTAAAGTGATAATTGAAATGATTATGATTCTGTTATTTTTATGACCAACGTTGTTAATAACATAATCATGATTTATTGTTGTTATATGTGCATTTATTTCTATTTTCTGCCCAACGGTGATATAGTTTTAATTGCACAAACAGTTGTATGTTTTAATTTTGACCAACGTTGGATTATTGCATGCAATTGTTGTTATGATCTCACTTCATTGTGGTTTTCAGGAGGGTACTACTTGATGAGCTGCATCAAGGATGTTCCAACCCTCAGAGGTGACAACTACACTGAATGGAGAAAGAAGGTCGACTTGGCTTTTGTTTGTGCTGAGGTGGACTGGGTTGTGGACACTCCACAGCCGGTCAAACCTACAGAGCCAGTCAGAGATGAAAAAGATGATGATAGTGCTTGGGATAAAAAGAGGAGGGATTATGCTCCATTGGAGATGTCATATACCCTCGATAACAAAAAGTGGCTCACGCCAACAAAAAGTGCATGGCTTTCATAAAGAACACAATTGAGCACGCTATTGTGGGCTCAATTGCAGAGTGTGCTTCCGTAAGGGAGTTTCTTGAAAAGATAAAGAGCCAGTTCACTGGTTCTTCAAAGATATATGCTACCCAGCTGCTAAAGCAGCTGGTGACAGAAAAGTACACAGGAGGTGGACATGGCATAAGAGAGCACATCCTCAGGATGAGCAACATGGCAGCTAAGCTTAAGCCCATGGACGATGATTTGGAGCTCAAGCCTGCACTCCTTGTTCACCTGGTTATGGCTTCACTGCCAAAAGAGTTTGACACTTTTGTTGTCAACTACAACATGTCGCCTGAAAAATGGGACATTGAAAAGATAATAGCCATGTGTGTGCAAGAAGAGGATAGACTTAAATCCTCACATGGTGGTTCTCTGAACTATGTGAAGGATAATAAGAAAAAGAACTACAATCAAAGTAGCAATGGTTCCCCTTCAAAGCCACATGGAAAAGCTCCCACGCATTATCAGCATCAGCAGAAGTCTCTTCCAGTGGACAAAGATACATGTCTCCACTGTAAGAAGACTGGGCATTACAAGAAAGATTGCCCTGTTTGGCTAAAGTCCATAATGGCAAAGAGAGGTAACAACATTGTTTCCTTTGTAAATGAATCCTTGTATACACAGTTTTCGAAATCTACTTGGTGGATTGACTCAGGTGCAACTGTTCATGTTGCAAATTCATTACAGGGATTCCATTCGACGCGGACTACGCAAAGAAGCGAAAGATGCATTGAAGTTGCAAATGGAGTTCAAGCAGACGTTGAAGCTGTCGGCGACATCTCCCTGGAGTTAGCTGATGGATTCACGATCTGCTTAGAGATGTTTTATATGTTCCTTCATTACACAGAAACTTGATTAGTGTTTCACGTTTGGACAAAGATAATTATGAATGTTATTTTGGACATGGCAAGTGTGCCATATGGTGTAATAATACTCATGTGGGTGTTGCTTTACTTCACAATGAGCTTTATTTATTATCCCTACGTGAAAAAGTGTATTCTGTGTGTAAAGTGAATGAGCATGTTTCCGCGCCGGATAAAGAACAAAAGAAAAGAAAGAGAACTCATGACTCATCGAAATTATGGCACTGTCGTTTGGGCCATATTTCGAGGGGGAGAATAGAAAGTCTAGTTAAAAATGAAATTCTTCCTCCATTAGAGTTCTCAGACTTAGAACAATGCATAGATTGCATTAAAGGAAAGTATGTAAAACAAATCAAAAAGGGTGCAAACCGAAGCACAGGAACACTAGAAATCATTCACACTGACATTTGTGGACCATTTCCTGTGAAAAGTGTGGATGGCTATGACTCGTTTATAACATTCACAGATGATTACTCCCGATATGGTTATATTTATCCAATCAAAGAAAAGTCTGAAGCGTTGGATAAATTTAAGATATTCAAAGCTGAAGTAGAAAATCAGCATGATAAAAGAATAAAGATAGTGAGATCTGACCGTGGGGGGGAGTACTACGGTCGGCACACTCCATATGGCCAAGTCCCTGGACCTTTTGCGAGGTTCTTACAGGAGACTGGCATAGTGGCCCAGTATACAATGCCGGGCGACCCTCAGCAAAATGGAGTAGCTGAAAGGCGTAACCGTACACTTATGGATATGGTGCGCAGCATGATGAGTTACTCCACCTTGCCATTGGGATTATGGATGGAGGCGCTTAAAACCGCCATTCACATTCTCAATAGAGTACCAAGCAAGTCGGTGCCCAAAACACCGTACGAGTTGTGGACAGGAAGAGTACCCTCTCTACAACACTTCAGGGTGTGGGGGAGCCCAGCTGAGGCCAAAGTATTTAATCCAAATATTGCAAAGTTAGATCCCAAAACAGTCAGTTGCCACTTCATTGGCTATCCTGAAGATCAAAAGGTTTTCGTTTCTACTGTCCAGACAGATACACAAAGTTTGTAGAAACGAGACATGCAGTCTTCTTAGAGGACGAAATGATGAGGGGGAGCATGGTAGCTCGGAAAATTGATCTTGAGGAGAAGAGGGTGTGTGCACCTTTTCCGATGATTCAGGAGCCATTTTTCGCACTACCTGTTGTACCTGCACCGACAATTCCTGATTGAGGTGCAAGCACCTGTTGTAACTCCACCCGTGACAACTATGGGTGAAGATCCGGAACCTGTCCGTCAGGAGCCGACTGAACCCGTTGTTGAGCATGAAAGGGAGGTGCAGCAGCCACTTAGAAAATGAGGCCCTTAGAAGGTCTAAAAGAGCTAAAAATCAGCTATTTCTGATGATTATAAAGTTTACAATACAGAATTAGTTCATATGGAAAGTGATCCCACTTCATATGAAGAAGCCATGAGAAGCCCTCACTCATCGAAGTGGGTGGAGGCAATGGAAGAAGAGATGAAATCGATGAGTTCCAACGATGTTTGGGACTTAGAAGATATTCCTAAAGGAGCCAAAACAGTAGGCTGCAAATGGGTATACAAAACTAAGTATGACTCAAAAGGAATGTAGAAAAGTATAAAGCACGACTTGTGGCAAAAGGATTTACACAAAGAGAAGGGGTAGATTACAATGAGACATTTTCACAGTCTCATGTAAGGATTCCTTCAGAATCATAATGGCACTAGTTGCACATTTTGATTTAGAGCTACATCAAATGGATGTAAAGACGGCATTTCTAAACGGGGATTTAAAAGAAAATGTTTACATGAAACAACCCAAGGGTTTTATCATGGAAGGCAAGGAAGATATGGGATGCCGCCTGAAGAAATCCATTTATGGATTAAAGCAAGCCTCTAGACAGTGGTATCTAAAGTTTAATGAGACAATTAAAAGTTTTGGATTTAAAGAGAATGTTGAGGATAACTGCATTTATGCAAAGTTTAAAAATGGGAAATATATTTTCCTAATCTTGTATGTGGATGATATCTTGCTTGCTAGCAGTGATGTTAGTCTGCTACAAGAAACAAAGAAGTTCTTATCCTCAAATTTTGATATGAAAGATCTTGGTGAAGCATCATATGTTTTGGGCATAGAAATTCACCGAGATAGGAAAAATGGAGTTTTAGGACTATCGCAGAAGGCATATTTTGAAAAGGTTCTTAAAAAGTATAATATGCATAAGTGTGCCACACCTGCACCTATAGTCAAGGGCGACAGTTTTGGGAAATTCCAATGTCCCAAGAACCAGTACGAGATCGATCAAATGAAAGCAATACCATATGCTTCGGCTGTTGGAAGCTTACAGTATGCACAAGTGTGCACTCGCCCTGACTTAGCTTTTATCACCGGAGTACTCGGTAGATATCAAGAAATCCAGGCATGGAGCACTGGAAAATGGCAAAGAAAGCATTGCGTTATGCGCAAGGCACAAAGGACCTCATGCTAACATACAGAAGATCTGATTCCTAGAGATAAGAGGGTATTCAGACGCAGATTTTGCGGGAGACAAGATGATAGAAAATCCACGTCAGGATACGTGTTCACTCTCGCTGGAGGGGCTATTTCGTGGAGAAGCTCCAAACAGTCAATAGTTGCATCGTCCACGATGTATGCAGAATTTATAGCAGCTTATGAGGCCACAGGGCAGGTGATATGGTTAAAGAAATTTATACCCGACTTGAAAGTGGTAGATTGTATTGACAAACCACTAAAGATGTACTGTGACAACCAGCCCGCAGTATTCTATGCTCACAACAACAAGTCGAGTAATGCTACCAAACCAATAGAGATAAAGTATTATGTTGTGAAAGATAAAATCCAGGATCAAACTATAAGTCTCGAGCATATAAGGACAAAGGATATGCTTGCGGATCCGCTTACGAAAGGCTTACCACCCAGTGTGTTCATGGAACACGTAGCCGGCATGGGTTTAATGGAAAGCCTATGATTTCTGGATCATGAGAGGCCCGAAAAGGAACAGAATTGTTTTAAAACAAAGAGATATATTGTAGCTGTCTGATTCTATCGGCAATTGAGCTGTGACGATGAAACATGCTCTATGTATTGATCTGTGATGAAACAAGTAAAGAAAAATGTACATAGTTAAAAGTAAAAGCTGAGATTAAGGGGGGAGAATGTTAGATTGATCTCCTATCCGTGCGAGCCCAACGGTCGCACGACCTTGATCCCGCGCCCTGATCGGGGGCGCCCAACCGAACCAATGGTTGGTGGGCCCTTGTGACCTGCGCTACATAGAGGGTGGGGGTCGGCAGCACGATGTACGAGGTTCACCGCGTGCTGTTCAACCCCACCGACACATCCCTACCGATCTAGGGTTAGCGCAGAGCTCACGGGAAGCATCACCGCCGCCGCCACTCACTGCCATCGCCGGCCACCTCCACCATGGCCGGCACGCCGGGATCATCTGCACAAGGAGAATGTGCCCCTCTTCCTCCCATCTCTCTGTTCTCGCTCTCTCTCTCTAAACTCGAGATACATCGAATCCTAAAAGCCTCTACCGATTAAGTTCTAGCCTAGTGATCCTAGGGAATTAACATGTGTGTCTGCGGAATGGATTTGCTTCTCCGTCTGAAAAGCATGCCTGTTTATGTCTATGTTGCATAATCGCTATTCAGTATGAAAGCGTGCATCTAAGTTTCTTTCGCTATTCAGCATGAAAGCGTGCACACAGCACACTAAATGTACGTAAGAAATCAACACTTTTTTTTCTCCCGAGCACTAGTGCTCCCTCTAGTTAATTTTTTTTAAATGATATTTTAATGTTTAAAAAAATCATGCATGTTACTAATGATGTATAACACAAACGTGATTTTTTTATTTGAAATACTTTATATTCTGGGCTACATAAAAATAACAAATCTTGTACTCCCTCCGTTTAAAAATAAGTGTCTTAACTTTGCCTAAAAGTGGATGTATCTATACATGAAACAAACTTGAGACACTTATTTTGGGACGGAGGGATTATGTGAAAGTATGTACATTTAGATCCCCACATTTATCATTTTTGTGTAGAACAGAATATAAAGTATTTCAAACCGAGACTTTGCGCGTTTGTGGGATATATCATTGACAACATGCAGAATTTTTTCTAGATTTTTTTGAAACTTATAATAGGATTTTTTATTTTTTTTAACTAGAGGATCGCCGGAGCCCGGGAGCAAGAAATCTCTACTCCGCACAATCAACTCGAAAGGAACACATAGTAGGAACATTCCCTTTGCTGGATGTACACCCGTGTGGTGGTTGCACCCTTCTTAGTCCAAACTAATATATTCCTACTGTACTTGTCCGAATTTATGACACTGAATGTGATTTGTAGTGATTGGGTAGAAGATAGATTTGAACACTACGAGTGTGGATTGTTGAAAGGACTAAGAAAGTATATCAATCTCCTACCTGATCGTGAAATTTTTAATTCTCGCTTTATTAACTAATATAGTGCTGTACTTCTCCGAGTTTATGACACTGAATGTGATTTGAAGTGATTGGGTAGAAGAAATAAGATAGATTTGATACACTTCGAGCGTGGATTGTTGAATGGACTACGAAATTATATCAATCTCCTCCTTGATCGTGAAATATTGAATTCTCGCTTGTATTATCATGGCATGGCACGGTTGTGGTTTATGAAGGACGACATAATAAGCGCTTGATCAGAAAAATCGCTGAATATCGCACCATATCTGTCGACTGCTAGTTCAGTTACATGAACTGCGTATTGTATGCTGAAGTTCTCCTGAAGTTCTCCTGAAGTTCTCCTCTTCTTGTTCTCTCTTTTCTGAAATTAGTTGTTCTGTTTGAATTCCTATTTCCCGAAGACCTAACGATACATATTCGTCCCTTTTTCAAATTATCTATCATATTTTTCAGTTTCGGAAAATAATATGTTTCTAGACCATTACAAGGTTCATCCATGGTCCCATTCAGCAATTACCCGCGGTGACTTAACGGTGTATTTCCTTGCGCCTAAAGCCAGCTCATAACCTCGAGGACACATTGGACAATTCGGATCTCGATTTTGATTGTGATCACAACCTCTATTGTTGTGTGCTTCCTCGTGGCATTGACCACAATGGTCAGTTCACCGAAACTCCGCAAAAATGTTTCTTGCGCCATTCCCACTTGTATCGACCACCAAGTTGGTGCCAACAGGTTGAACTCCGAGAAACAAACAAGTGTACTTGTTCCAATCACTTTTCTTACAACTATGTTTGTTGTTCTTGATACTCCTAGATGTAACGCCACCATAGATTTTGTTAGCGATGGACAACATCGAATAACTTACCCACTGAAGTACCCGCAAAGCCCAATAGAGGATTATATCTCTGAATCCCGCAACAATAGTCTAGAAAGGCAGCTTCATTACTATCGCTAGATCAAGCAGACGATCTTGCTCGCAACTCGCAAGGGCTCGAAAGAATGAGATGTTAAAGACGATGTTGTCTCCAACGATGCCAATGGAGCCACGCCAACGAACAACAACAACGATCAACCCGCTGTCTATGAAGACATTGTTGGAAATAATCTTGCCTAATCAAAGTTAACGTCGCTTCTCTTCTCCTTCCTCCGGTAAGGTGGCGGTGCTCACCACCGTCACGCTGCGGGTGTTCGTCGCTCGCTCGCTGGTCTCGTGGCGCCGTACCCAGCACACAGCTCCTATGCCCGGCAACTTTTTTTTTCGAGTAAGAAGGAAAGGGGAAGGTGAGGGGAACGGATGGCCGCGCCGTTGAGCTCCATCCACGCGACGTTGAGCTGCAGGCCAACCCACTTCATAAAGCTCCTCTGCTCCGTAGGAGGGAAGAGAGAGCGGAGAGCAGCGCATAAGACGGCAAGGGGCAGAGAAGGGAGTCGGTGAAGCACCTCAGGATGGGGCACGAGTGGGATACAGGATGCCCCTGAGCTTGGACGACCGCACGCGCAAGAGCTCCGGCAGCGTGGTGCAGAAATACAGGGAGCACGGGGGCGTTGGGTAGTGCCTACCAAGTGTTTGTGATAACTCCTGGAAGCAGCTCAATGTTGCCCTGTTCTTCTTGCTGCGTTGATTTCTTTTCCCCTGTCCATTTATGAGATCATGGACAATGAGATTGGACTGAGGGGAAATGCGCTACTCTATCTAATATATTTACATGCTATTGGATTTCTTAGCTTCCGTTTGTTTGGTGTTTCGCAAAAGAACTCAGCGACTTATGTCTTAGTGTGTGGTTGTGTTTTTCCTCCCACAAATCTTGCGTCTTAATCTTGTGCATTTCTGATTGGCATGTTTGGGACATTTATTTTGGCACTGCATCCTGACCATGGATCTGATCAATACGTATAGCAGGAGTCAATTGATCGGATTTCGCGCCGGACAGTTTCCAAATTTTCAGTTGTTTCACACAATTATGTCAAGAGTTTGATGTTCCATATGACATTTTGTTTGTAGATAACACCTGACATATTTTCCCTCTTAGTATGATAAACTTTTCAAGTGCCAGTGTAATTTGAAGAGTACCCTAATTTGGTTTAGAAGTCAAATCATCATATCCCCAAAGCTGCATGCATCGCACAAGGTACAAACCTGGTGGAAAACTCAAAATAAACGGAATAATTGTCTGGATTAGCTCGCTTTAAACCCCATTTTTCAGGGTTAATGTAATAGCTATATCGATACATGGATTTAAGCAGATGTCGGGGTCTCTGGAGGAGGGTGAAGTTTTAAACTGGAGAGTGCAAGTGGGGAGGTTCCATTGTGGTCGCGTTTGCCGCAATTCGGAATACGTGGTCACTGGAGTCTCATGAACTCGTACGGAGGCCATGCCCCATCGAAATAGTTCTAGGGTGACCTTATAGACGGTTCGTGCGTGCCTTAAGCCGTGTGAATCTACTGGGGAGTAACGAGCCCTATTTCAAATTCAAAGTTGTACTGATTTATTTTAAAACCATTGCAACGCACAGGCACTTTTGCTAGTCAAAGTTAACGTAGTTTTAAGATTAGGAAAGTCTAGTCTTGTGCGTGGAGTACCTGTGCATGCATGGCTTGCATGTCATGGTCGGTTTGCATGTTCTGTTTAGGTAATAGTCTAGTATGAGGTCAAGCGATCGTCGGTCGTGTATATATACACAGACCTGGGTGCGTGAGTAGTATCGAGTTGTAACTAAGAGATATTGAGAAAATCAATAAAGAGGAAAATTTAGAGGGTGCGACATGCACCCCTGACCACAAGTTGTTCGTGTGCGCGTGTTCGTATAGTTTGATGTGATCGATCCTGTGAGCAAAACCCAACAGACATTAGAGGAAAAACTTCCGAAGCTCCTTGGCATGCCAATCGAAGTGTTGAGGAGACAAAATTGGGGCCCAAGAGGACTATTGTTTAAGACAACACTGTCATCAACATTTTAGTAACGTTTTCCAAGACACCAAAACAAAACAAGAAGTATTTCTACATTAAATGAGAGAGGAGAATTCTCTTCCCTCCAAACCTGACACCGAAGTGGTGCCCGGAGGCGAAGGAGAGCGGAGATTGGATTTACAGGTGACGGCTAGAGTCCTAAGAGCCCACGGGTAAATTTACCGTATTTTTTGTTTGGTATTATGATATACGGAGTAGAAAACTCTTGTGTATACTTCTTGGTCTCAAAGTTGATATACGCACACTGATAAGATCTAAAATTCGTACAATTTGGACACGAACTCACCGAGCAAACCACTTGAACTGAGCAACAATTTAAATTAGCGTAGGTCACATGCTACAGCCAAAGTGCAGACATGCCGAAGTGTTGATCAGCATTTCCCCGCGAACCTCTCACTGCGTGCGAATTGTATTCGTTGCAGCGTGCAGGTCGCGTCGAGGTCCAAATAAACTAGTACTCTCTCTGTCCAAAAATAACTGTCTTGGATTTGCCAAAAAGTGGATGTATCTAGACATGAAACATGTATAGGTATATTTATTTTTGTACAAGTTTGAGACACTTATTTTGGGACGGAGAGAGTACTACTGTGGCTCTGATACACCGGACAGAGACCGCTCGCCGTCGCCGACGTACCGGCTCCGTTTTGACGTCCGTTCACACGAATCGACACCAAAGTAATGCGCCCGCCATATCGCGCTGTTTTGATTTTGATACTACTAGAAGGTCCTTTTGGAGGCCATTTAAAATCATGTTTTTTGAGGAAATATTTAAATTGATACTCTCGAAACAGGCTTTCGCCCCGCTTTATAAATAAAGCCCAACGGCCGAACCGATACAAGGTGATGAGAAAATCCTCTGTAATCAAAAATAAACAACAAAGAATAAAAGGCAAGCCGGACTTGCCACCGAGGACCCGGCGCGAACAAGATTCACGTACGTATTCATACGTAGGACAGCCAGATTCCAGTGGTATAATACGTATAGCATCTTGCAACTACTGCTTTCCTTTGGTGTCGTTTAAAACTTTAAATGCTAGACATCCAAAGAATCTGGACGCCTCACGAGACGCTCCCTAGGCTTTCAAACTCACTGTCCGCCCATATAAACGCACAGGCGCGCCAGCAGACCTCTCTGCCCCCAAACAAATCACCTCTCCGGCGGGTGCAGAGCACGGCGCTCATCATAGTTACAGCTAGCGGCGGCCATTAAACCGGCTCACGCACGCCGGCGCGCGCCATGGGTGAGATAGCGGCGGACGAGCGCGGCCTCGCCGGCGGCAAGGTGGAGGAGGAGGAGGAGGAGACGTCCCCGATCGAGCAGGTCCGGCTGACGGTCCCCTCCGGCGACGACCCGACGCTTCCCGTGTGGACGTTCCGGATGTGGACCATCGGGCTCTTCTCCTGCGCGCTCATGAGCTTCCTCAACCAGTTCTTCTCCTACCGGACGGAGCCGCTCATCGTGACCCAGATCACGGTGCAGGTGGCGTCGCTGCCCATCGGCCACTTCATGGCCCGCGTGCTGCCCACCCGGCGGTTTCCGGTGCCGGCGGCGCTGGGGGGCGGGGAGTGGAGCCTCAACCCGGGGCCCTTCAACATGAAGGAGCACGTGCTCATCTCCATCTTCGCCAATGCCGGCTACGCCTTCGGCAACGGCAGCGCCTACGCCGTCGGGATCGTCGACATCATCCGCGCCTACTACCACCGCTCCATCTCCTTCCTCGCCGCCTGGATCCTCATCATCACCACCCAGGTGATAAGAAGATTAGCTCTCCTTAGATTCTCCTGGTGTGGCAGCCATTGGCATTAATTAGCCAGCACAATTTAACTCCGCTACTCTTAATTTGTGATTTTGATATCAATCAATCTACCAGGTGCTCGGGTACGGGTGGGCCGGGCTGATGCGCAAGTACGTGGTGGAGCCGGCGCACATGTGGTGGCCAACGACGCTCGTCCAGGTCTCGCTCTTCCGGTGAGCACCTCCCACTCTACTCACTCCTCTCCTGTGTTAATTTGCTTTCTTTCACCGCGCGGGCGTACCACGATTTGGTCGGAATTTGGTTTCGCGTTCCGGCGACCGGCGACCGAAGCGTTGCGTTCATAAAATTTCCTCGTTTCTTGATGGTTTGTCCTCGGGTGCTTGTAACTTTTCCGTATGCCGCCTAGCTCGAAGTACAAGTTAGTAACTTTTTATGGTACCTTTTTCACAGTTTTCTCGAGGAAATTGATATAGAAACTTGCCAAAGTGACAAACAACAGCAATAGAACCCAAGGCTTGGATAGCTAGCTTTTAAAATCTTAACTATTTGTTATTTAAAGAAAGTCGAGCAAAGGACAGGCTATAATGTTACAAACATGTTATTTTCTGCGAGAAAAACCAGGAATCGCACATGTACATCGTAGTATCGATTGTCACCAATGAATTAAGGTGCTAATTAGTTGGCTCCAGATTGGGGAATCTGACCCGGCCGGCGGCCCGGCAGGCCATCATTACAAAACAAAGTCGATGACAAATAAATTAAGGAGAATTTCTGACCCCTAGCGAGACACTGACATGCATTTCAGTTGGATGGTCTCTTTTTCTTCTCTCTCGTCCTTTCGACACTGACGATGCAAGAGCTAGCAGAGAAACCCCTACCATGATGGATGGATAAGTTGCTGCTGCTGATGGAATCCCCAATTATTAGTAGTTCGATGCATGCCTGCAAAAAAACTAGTGCTGAATTTGTGCAACTTGGGTTTATTAATGATCGGTTTAGAATATTGTACTGTCTTTCCGCTCACCAAGGGCACGTTATGTTTTAAAACATGGGATACACTGCAAATACAGACACGCTGTTGCTTTTCCCAATCAACTTTGGTTGGCGTTATCTCTTATCTAGCCGACTGGTTTGGTGTACTCATGGTGTAAAGAAAACAAATATGGTTATTATGGGTAGAAAGGTTTTGCTCACTTGCAGGGGGCCTATTTCATTCAAAAGAAACATGATGAGTAGAATAATATGCGAGATCGCAATGCCAAATAGTCATGTCTGCTCGAATACTTTCTCATTTTCGGTATCGATTTAAAATAGAGTGAAATATGTGAAATATATAGCTAGACATGCAGTTCAGTCAAGTTCGGGCTCTCTTTGTGAAGGGTGGTATTCGTGGTTGACTTAAAAGTCTCTGTAGTCAAATATTCTCGAAAAATTTATCTATCCACGAATTTTTTTTACAATTACTAGTAGAATATATGATTGCACATAGCAAAATCACATGAATATGTGAAAACGGATAGTTGCCTACAGCCAAATGCCGTCGGCATATGCACAAATGCCGTCGGCATACAGTATGCCGACGGCAAAATATGTATGCCGACGGCAAAAGCCGTCGTCTTCTGCTCCCTCGGCATATAAGCATAATGCCGTCGGCATACACATCAGTGCCGACGGTTTTCTGTGGCCGTCGGCATACAAACTACCGGACACGGCCATCTGACGGCGTCGACATGTTTGCCGACGGGCGGGCCGTCGGCATATAGCCAGCACGTGGCACCTCCTAGTCCACTTCCGTCCACGTGTATGCCGAGGGCAAAAGCCGTCAGCATACTTGATGACCAGAAACAAAAAAAAAAGCAAAAATAGGCTACCAATTTACAGAAAATACTGGCAACCAATATATGAAATACAGAAAGCAGCCTTGCCCAGCAGCGGTATTACCTCAATCATATTACATATGAGATGATTACAAAATACATACACAAAGATTTTACAAAAATAATTTTAAGTTACACAAGTAGTGGTTATATCACAGAACCGTCGATAGGTTTGAATAATTCGACCCCTTTCAATGAATAGACATGGCGGCCATTTTGACCGTTTTTTCAAAAAAATAAAAGAAAGTGAAAAAATACTCAAAAAAAGAAATCCTTTGGCATGGAGTCATTTTATGTGTATTAGTTGATAGGATAAATGATAAACTTGAGTTTTGACAAAGTTTTCAAAAAACTTCTTCACAAAAAGATCAATCATCTATAAATATGTATAAGTTTCGAATCAAATGACCTAGATATGATCATTCCCGTGGCATAGTTTGCGATAATGTGTCCATATTTGACACATAGATGTATCTTGATATTACAAACAACGTTGCAGAACTGAGTTTTTTCAAATTACTTATATAAATATCATTTTCCTTTTTTTAAGTGTCAAAAATGATATTTTTTGTGAAGCAAGTACAAAAATATGGTGCAAAATGGCACCCATCCAAATATCTCACAAAGTAGACCATATTTAATGGATAATCCAGAAATATTAGGAATTTTCTCGATTTCTACCTAATTTTGCCTATTTAAACGACTTTATGCCTATTTTCCAAAAGTAATTCAAATTTGAACTACAAGTGTGTGATAGTTTGCTCTGAAAATTTTACAAAAATAATTTTAAGTTACACAAGTAGTGATTATATCACAGAACCGACGATAGTTTTGAATAATTCAACCCCTTTTAATGAATAGACATGGCGGCCATTTTGACCTTTTTTCAAGAAAATAAAAGAAAGTGAAAAAATAATCAAAAAAAGAAATCGTTTGGCATGGAGTAATTTTATGTGTATTAGTTGATAGGATAAATGATAAACTTGAGTTTTGACAAAATTTTCAAAAAATTACTTCACAAAAAGGCGTAGACATACAAACTCACAGATTATTTATTTGGGAAAAAAAGTTGTATGCCGACGGCCTAAATAAGGTGGCCGTCGGCGTATAGGTGGCGCCGTCAGCTTGGTAACGGATGCAGACTTGTATGCCGACGGCCAAACATATGCCTAGGCATACAACCATATATGCCGACGGCCCCGACAAAATGCCGTCGGCATACATTTAGCCGTAGGCAACTATCCGTTTTCCTGTAGTGATGACTCATAATGCTTAGTAGAAATCAAACAATCCGCGTAGCATAATTACTTAAGGATCGTAATTCTCCAAAAATATACAAAAACCATTTGAATCAAAGAGTCAATATTTTCGTGAACTAACAAAACAAGGTGCATACCTCTTTTTATCAAGTGCGCATGCCTATTGGCCAAGGCGAATCTTTACTCAAAAGAGTTGATGTCCAACTTTGGTTTACAGTAATCGAGTGATCTCATGACAGAGATATGAATCTACTAGTTAAGCCCCAAGGTCACTGCCACTTCGCCTGTCATGATGCAGTGTCTATTAGAACTAGCACGCGGCCCCATTTTATGCCGATTAGCACTAGTTTTCTTCTCTAAACCAACCTGCAACTCACCTACCATTCACACTAAACAATCCTTTTTTTCGAGTGGTCTAAACAATCCTTTGATACCTGAATGTAGTTGTCGTGCTGTGGGCGATCAGTAGCAGTGTACAACCAATTACATCACAGAACTGATACATTCCGAAATATCAGAGTCGCTGATAACCTTGCACTTCCATCCTATATCGTTCCGCCGGACGCCATCCTGCAGTTTCGCTCGAAAACAAAATAGCTTTCAGAGACAGCTAGGCCTCAGCTCGTCGTCAACTTATCTTCCGCAATCTTGGACTCATGAGGATGATCAAGTCGACATGCATGCATGAAAACAACTCGTCGAGACCAAGAACCACTAGCAGTGGTAGCTTTCAAGACGGTTCAGACTTGAGAGCACGTATCATCAGCACATGATAGATTCCATCGAGTCCACGAATTCCCCACTGAAAATAGAAGGACGGCGACGTCTTGACGCACGCATCGTCGCCGCCGGACAGAGGAATATGGCTCTTGCATTTCTGCAGCACGCCTCCGGTTTTGGCACTCGCCCAAAGCAGCCTTCGGAGGCTGTGATGAAAAATTGGCAGCACACGACTGGCATGATGGGAACGCAGATCGGCCGCGATGCCTAGCGTGCACTGCACAGTTTTGACTCTTGATCTGGTTATGGTAGGCCGACCTCTAGGTAGATGGTGACTCTGCGTTGTTTGAAACTCAGCGTGCAACTGGATGGATGGAGTAGACAAGCAGAGTGTTGTGTTTTTCGTGGTCCAGGTCCAAGTTGCCCAGAAAAGACGCGCGTACTCTCAGCACATGCTTGCGAGCAACACCTTTCCGATGATAATAGAGCCGTATCCTGACGAGGAGTAAACAATCATCGTAGCAAACAAATCAAATAGTTATCTGATCTGGTCCTAGTGTTCCAGACAAGGGTTGCTTCGATAATACCGTATCAATGGTACCATGCTGACGGTTCTGGCTTATCTGACCAGGGATACAGGCAGGAATACGGGGAGACCGGTTCTGTATCATAATTCCCCAACTTTCCATCGTGTAAAATTTGTTATAAGAAAACGTGTGGCTAGATGTACTATCAAGGATATGAACTGACGATTGATGAGTCGTTTGGCTTACATGGCATCCTTTTGAATCCGTAGCATTGCGAAAGTTGTTCTGTACCATCATTAACAGCACCTCTCAATGTACCAGGGCACTGCACGAGAAAGAGGAGTTCCCCAAGGGTTCCAGGAAGATGACCCGCTCCAAGTTCTTCCTGATCGCGCTCATCTGCAGCTTCGCGTGGTACGTCGTGCCGGGCTACCTCTTCCCGGCGCTGACCTCCATCTCATGGGTGTGCTGGGTCTTCTCCAAGTCCGTCACGGCGCAGCAGCTCGGCTCCGGCATGCACGGCCTGGGCCTCGGAGCCTTCACGCTCGACTGGACGGCCGTCTCCTCCTTCCTCTTCAGCCCGCTCATCTCGCCCTTCTTCGCCACCGCCAATATTGCCATCGGATACGCCGCCTTCATCTATGTGATTGTGCCCACGGCGTACTGGGGGACCAACCTCTACAACGCCAAGTCGTTCCCCATATTCTCTTCGCACCTCTTCATGTCCAATGGATCCGTGTATGATATCACCAACATTGTGGACAACCGGTTCCAGCTTGACACGGACGCGTACGGAAAGCTCGGCAGGGTGAACCTCAGCACCTTCTTTGCGCTCTCTTATGGGCTCAGCTTCGCCACCATCGCGTCAACCATTACTCACGTCGCCGTCTTCTACGGAAAGTAAGGACTCTCAACTCTGTACATGAATAAACGGACACATCTGTGATGATTACATGTGGTTTCTGAATCTTTAAATCTGCAATTGAACACCAATGCGCAGGGAGATCTACCAACGATTCCGAGCTTCGCAGCACGAGGAGCCTGACATCCACACAAAGCTGATGAGGAAGTACGACGACATACCAGCATGGTGGTTCTACTCGCTGACGGTATTGTCGATGGCAGTGTCCCTCATCCTCTGCACCGTCCTCAATGACCAGGTTCAGCTCCCATGGTGGGGCCTCCTCTTTGCCTGTGGCATGGCCTTCGTCTTCACCCTCCCCATAAGCATCATTACTGCAACCACAGCCCAGGCAAGAATATTTCAGAATGTTCCATATATTGTCCACTTCTCAATTCTCATGCATTTGATGATTACTGCAAGAAAAGCTGACAATAATTTGGTGGACAGACACCTGGTCTGAATGTCATCACCGAGTACGCCATGGGGCTGATAATGCCTGGATACCCCATCGCCAATGTCTGCTTCAAGGTGTACGGATACATGAGCATGAACCAGGCAGTTGCTTTCCTCTCAGACTTCAAGCTCGGCCACTATATGAAGATACCTCCCAAATCAATGTTCATTGTTCAGGTAATTAAACCACTAAATTTGCCCACCTTGTAAGCTAAGGAGTGACATGTATGACGATAACATATACTGACCTTTGCACTCTGTATCTACCCAGTTCGCCGGTACAATTGTGGCTGGGACAGTCAACCTAGGTGTGGCATGGTGGCTGCTTGGCTCCATCCCGAACATCTGCAATGACCAGGTGCTCGCACCAGACAGCCCATGGACATGCCCTGGTGACCGTGTCTTCTTTGATGCATCGGTTATCTGGGGCCTTGTTGGCCCGAAGCGCATTTTCGGGGCACATGGTAACTATGGAGCTGTCAACTGGTTCTTTCTCATCGGCGCAGCAGGCCCTGTCATTGTATACATCTTCCACAGGATATTCCCCAGTCAGAAGTGGATACTAATGATAAACCTGCCAGTGCTCATTGGCGCTACAGCAAACATGCCACCAGCGACAGCCGTGAACTACAACGCCTGGATCATCATTGGCACCTTTTTCAACTTCTTCGTGTTCCGGTACCGTAAAAAGTGGTGGCAGAGGTACAACTACATCCTCTCAGCCGCGCTCGATGCAGGCGTCGCTTTCATGGCGGTGCTGCTGTACTTCACACTGACCATGGAGAACCGATCAGTCAACTGGTGGGGCACGGCTGGTGAGCACTGTCCTCTGGCTCAATGCCCCACCGCTAAAGGGATAGACTTGAGTCTAGATCCAGCTGAAACTAGGGTGTGCCCTGTGTTCTAAGCTAAATGTGTTTCATGCCTCAAGATACAGCTGCAAGATTAGTCATGATCCATTCCATTTGTATTAGTGTCATATTGTCATAGATTTCTATTGTACTCTCCACGAAAAGAGAGAGAGGGAGAGCAAAGCTCCTCCTATGTGTAAAGGTTATAGTCAGCCGAGCAAATGCAAAAACTATCAGCAGCAGTGGTGTGATATATCAGACATTTGGGTAACACAATGTGTGCTACTTCCTGAATACTACAGCTATGAAACTTGTTGCAACAATACCTACATGTCAAATTTAACTGAAGCTAAAGGCGTAGACTTGAGTCTAGATCCAGCTGAATCTAGGGTGTGCCCTCTGTTCTAAGCTAAATCAGTCCAAAGCCTGAAGATGCAGCTGTAAGATTAGTCATGATACATTACTTTTGTGTTAGTGTCATATTATCATAGATTTGTATTGTACTCTTCACCAAAAGAGAGAGAGGGGAGATCACAGCTCCTCCTATGTGTAAGGGTTATAGTCAGCCGAGCAAAGGCAATAACTACCAGCAGCAGTGGTGTGATATATCAGTCATTCGGGTAACACAAATGTGTGCTAGTTCCTGAATGCTACAACTATGACACTGTTGCAAAAAATACCTCTGTGAACAGCACATGCCAAATTTTATTGAAGCTTAAAGGGTAGACTTGAGAGGGGCACAGCTCCTCCTATGTGTACAGGTTATAGTCAGCCGACCGAAGACAAAAACTATCAGTACCAGTGGTGTGATATATGATATATCAGTCATTTGGGTAACACAAATGTGTGCCAGTTCCTCAATGCTACAACTATGACAGTTGTTGCAACAATACCTCTGTAAACAGCGCATGGCAAACTTAATTGAAGAACAATATCACAAATTGTTCATCATCAACATCCAATGATAAGTGGTTTCTTTTGGGTCTGCAATATATATTTATTTATGTTTTGCAGTGTATACATAGAGAAACAGCTAGGCGAGAAATGGCACCAAATTTATGACGTCAAACTAGCCATTCAACAACAATCTTACAATCGATTCGAGCATACCCGGTGAGGTTAGGGCTACTCTCTACGGGAGGCGGCCGCGGTTGAGGATGCCGATGGTGTGGCGCGCGGCGTCGAGGAGGTCCCGGATGTTGTGCAGCGACCTCTCCTCGGCGCCGAAGATGAAGATGGCGCGGCACTCCGCCTTCTTAGCCAGCCGCGCCGCGTGCCCCAGCGGCAGCGCCGGCGAGTTGAGCGCCCGCAGGATCTGCCGGTACATCGACAGCACTACCGGCCGGTTCCGCGCCAGGTCCTCCGTCGTCGCCCAGATCAGCCCCGCTCCGGCCTTCGACATCCTCCACCACCGCGCCTCGCCGGAAACACCGCCGTATTGGACTGGAACGAGACACGCTCGCTGTCGTCGCGCTTGGATGCTGGAGGCGGAAGGGGACAACAGAACAGAGGCTACTCCTGCCCGCATATCAATGGGCTTCGCGGGGGAGAAGGCTCTGAGCTTTCGGGTCCAAGAGATGGTCGACTGGGCTTCGACGGGAGAGTCGCCGGGCTGAGAAGCCGAGATAGGCCCAGAGAAGGCGGCCTCCTGGCACCGCACGTGGACGTCGCCACCGTCCAAGTTTCCGCATCACCACACCCTTCTCCGACGAAACCGGCGGCAAAATGCGCGCAACGGATCCCTTCCCGTGGCCTTTTCTCTTCCCCGTCCACAGGACCCCAATTCGAGTTCGTCGTATTCGGAGTCCCGAGCCGTCTGGATCGTATCCGTGGAGGTGAGAACCAGTCGCTCTTCCTCCCACTTTAATTCATTATTACCTTCATCGACTATGGAGTAATGTGAGCATTTGAGATCGGACATGTTCTTTCTCTGCTGCCATCCAGGAGATCGTATTTTATTTGGTGGCATGATCACGCTCGTGTTTTGTTGTCTGCTGAGCTGTTCTCGCCACGTGTAGAAATCGTAATGAAATCTGAATGATGGAAATCCCCTTTTGCGGAGGATCCATGACAAAAATCCAGATCCACATGCTCGTTTGTTTTTCCTATCTAGGCATTTCAGATCTTCCACCAAGTGCATGTATTTATGTCTATTTGCATGATGCACTATGGCCTTAACTGCCAATTATGTTCTATTCATTAATCCTTTTTTTCTTGTCTGGTAAATTCCGAAGATGAAGAATTCTTCCGGTTAATTTCTTGAATTTTGTTCTGTTTCAAGGCATTGGTGGTTTCCTACTCTGATGACGCTCTTTATTTTTGAAAATTACTCGTCGGAATCATTGTTTACGTGAATCAGGATCATTTGCATAGGTGATCTAATCATTGAAGTATTCTACTTACTAATCAGGCAAGATAACTGCACAGATAACAGTAATGTTTTGGAGAACTCTTCCGTGGGCTAGTGGTAGCCGTGCAAAACGCATAAGGGCCAGGTCCCGGGTTCAAGTTCTCACCTCTACCTTAATGACAAGCCGGGGTGGCATCTCCCCCCTCGGTCTTGTTGTTGTTATGTTTTGACATACCTCAGACTTCAGAGTAATGTACTACAAAGAAACCATCCGAACCCTCTGCGTGAAATGGATCTAATTCTGGAGGCATAAGTTGCCTATTGCATAGTCTTCTAAGTTTTTTTTTTTTTAAAGCATAGTCTTCTAAGTTTTAACCTCATTTATGTTCTCCCCTCCTTCCCCAGTTACTTGTAAACATATGCAGCCATACATATTTGAGATTTCCACCTTGTATTGGAAACTCATGCAGTTTGTAGACTTTCAAGCATCATGTAACGTCGCGTGCTTCCATTTTTCTCTGATATATGACTGTTTACTGCATATTAGCATATGCTCACATGACCAACCAAGTACTGTATCATACTTCCCAGTTCTGTTTGTCCAGATGGTCCAAAGATGCATTTTAATTGACTGGGGTGCTTGTTTCTTGTAGTGTTTATGAAATTGGATGAAATCTTGACTGTTAAAAAAATAAACTTATCTATGTGATGACACAAACATGGCTGTTATGCTGATTATAGATTAATAATTCCATTCTCTTCATTCCATTTTTCAAGGCAAGCATGGCTAGCACAATAAAGGTCCACAATGTCTCACTTCAAGCTTCAGAACAAGACATCAAGGAGTTCTTTTCCTTTTCTGGTGATATCGTACATGTCGAAATGCAAAGGTTAGTGCCACATGATCTCCATGATGATTGATACAGCTGTTATCTTTTAGATTTTTTATATAACATGCGTTATGTTAACTTGGCAATGGTTTACAGTGCTGACGAGCGGTCTCAGTTTGCCTACATCAGCTTCAAAAGTGACCAAGAAGCAGAGAGGGCTATGCTTCTGACAGTATGAGTTCTTACCTGTTAGCATAATCTTTTTTTAATAACTGAACACTTATAACATAATCAAGTTTGCTGGGTTGTAATATTCATACATCTAAGTCTTCCTGGGGTTCACTTACTATTTTGAAGTTGGAAAAAAAGGAATGGGTCCAAATCTGCTCTTGATGCTTCTGTTTAGTACTTTGGATCTTCAACTCGATCGAAGATCCAGCTAGCATATGTTTTGTGCCAGGAAACTGTGTCATTTTTGTGTGTACATTGTTACCATACTGCTTCGATTTCCCTTCTTGCGAGTTTCTTTTTTCTTTTGGTGCAGGGTGCGACTATAGTGGACATGGCTGTCATCATCACCCCAGCCACTAATTACCAGCTGCCAGCAGCTGTTTTAGCTGATTTAGAGGTAGGATCGTGCTAATTTACATCTATGGTTTCAAAATTGTTTCTGTAATCTCAGAACTCCTGACACTGTTTGTAATTTTAGTCTAAAACTCCTAGGGCCATAGAATCTGCTCTTCAAAAGGCAGAGGATGTTGTTGGTTCCATGTTGGCCAAAGGATTTATTCTTGGCAAGGACGCTGTTGAAAAGGCAAAGACTTTCGATGAAACGCATCAGCTCACATCAACCGCAACTGCTAAAGTATCTTCCATTGACAAGAGCCTGGGCCTAAGCGAGAAGATCACCACCGGCACCATAGTGGTAAATGAGAAAATGAAGGAAATGGATGAGAAATACCAGGTTGCAGAGAAGACCAAGTCAGCACTGGTAGCTGCAGAACAGACCGTCTCTACTGCTGGTTCTGCGATCATGAGTAACAGATATATCCTTACCGGGACAGCATGGGTAACTGATGCCTACAACAAGGTTGCAACAACTGCCACTGAAACCTACAATAAGGAAAAGATGATGGCTGATCAGGAAGACACGAAGCAGGATGGTGATCAGGAGGGTAATCCAGCCAAGGCCCGTGCTCTAGAAGGTACCGAAACAGGACAAATGGATGATCAGGAGGTTGAATGTCCAAAGACCAACATGCCAGAAGATGCTGCAATGGGTAAAGGGGAACTGAAAGATCAACATGGTGAAACCGAAAAGGCCCAAACGCAAGAAAACACTGAAATGTGTGGCGAGGAGCATAAGCACCAGGAGGCTGAATTACCCAAGGCCAATACACCTGAGAGTCTTCTCATGGCTGAGCAAACTGAGCAGGAACACAAGCACCCAGACACTGAATTTGCAAACACCCATAATGCAGACAGCCCTGTAACTATCCCTGTCTGCATGGCCACCGACGATGGCAACTCCAGCAATTCTCCCAAGAAGCCCGAGGCTGCCCAGGGATTCATCTGATGATTTGCTTTACAGTGTGATTGGATAATGTTATGTGGGATTCTGATGCTAGTTTGATTCATAATGTTGAATTTGCCATCCTGCACCTTTTTAAGGGTTATTTTGGAGACACACAAGGGATGATAAAGTTGTCACCGTTGTCTCCAGTCTCCGGTAGTATTTTCATGCAGCTACAACTGAATTTTCTTGTCTTCCAAGTTTTTATGTACTCTTGTTTATGTCTGGAAGGAAAGTGCTGCCAGGAGTTGTATTATCTGTACAAATTAATCATGTCTATTTGTTTCATAGATTCCAGAAGTGTAATGTATTTGCATAGTTTTTCTAGACTTGTGCTACAATGGCATTCTGCGTCCATATTCTGTTTTCGCTGAAACAATGTGAATATGGAACATCCAGATTATGCACGGTGCTGCTAGATGAAGCGTGGATAATGCAGTCTCTGTTGGGCCATCAGACAGGACTTCAGATATGTAACTAGGGCATGCCTGATGTTGGATCTATTGCAACAATGGTCCCATGAAATGAGCAACACACTGTATTAGCTAATAATTCTATGATTTCTATCTCCTTTAAGAAGCAACTCCAACGATCAAGAATACTGGTAAGTGGTACCAAATCAGGCAAGGCAATCATACAATTCCAGATTTCATTACTGGCTTACTCCCGCACAAGTACAAATACGATATAGGCAGCTGCATATTTGAGCGAAACTTAAAGAAATTATATTGTCGGTTACAAAGGAAGAACAAAACTTGAGGTGATAATATGAGAGAAGTCTATAGCATCTTCAACCTCCGGTTGCCAGCCGCCTTCCCTCCACCGCCGCCGAGGCCACCGCCAAAGCCTGACATATCTGAAAGTCAAAGGGGGCAAAAATCATCAGAAGGGAATCATTCAACATCTAGTATCCAGATCTGCGCAGAGGCGTGCTACGGGCGGGTGCTTACCGGAGGCGGAAGGGATGTGGGAGCAGAGGAAGAGGAGGAGGAAGCAGAGGAAGGTGAGCAGCGGGATGAGGTGGATGGACCGCTCCGCCCGGCCGCCGGGCGCCTTGTCGGTCTTGGCCTCCGCGGACTCCTCGGACACCCAGAGCGGGATCGCCTCCGTGGCGTCGCTGCCGTCGCCGACGTCGTCGTGCTGCTGCTGCTGCTGCTTCGGCAGCGGCGAGAGGTTGTGCTGCCGGTGCATTTCGGTGATGAGAGAGGTCGTGTGATGCTCTCACGTTTGGTTTGGGGCTCGGAAGCTTTCGCTGGACAGTTGACGGTGGGAGAAAGGAAGCAGCGGGTGGGGTGCTTGGTTTGGTTTGGTCTAGTTTGGTTTAGTTTGAACCTAAAGCAAAGATAAAAGATCGAACAAATATCTGCAGGTGCCTAACTCGGAGTCGGAGGGCAGAGCTGGTGGAAAATATTGCTGTAGGCGCTGGGTCAACTTCTCGGTTCCCGTCGGTGTTTCTGAAAGCACGCAGCTGTTCACACTCCCCACAACCTCCCGCCACGAGATGAGATGCGGTAGCATTTTATAAAGTCGCATCCTGTGTGTGTAGACGAATCGTTTGGTTTATTCAAGACCCATGTGGAGTTATGTTTCTGAGACTTGTAAAGTTTTAGGACCTCTTTGGATTGGAGGGTTAAAAAAATACAGCAATAGGAAAAAAAACATAGGAATCTCATAAGTTTGAATGTGTAAAACCGAGATTTGTAAAATGAAGAAAATAGAGAAATAATCGTTTGGATGAAACACCGAAAAAGTGTCTCGGTCCTACGCACTTGAGTCTAAAAAGAATGTTCGAGTGGATTTTCAAATTCCCATAGAATTGATGAATCTAATCCATAAGAATTTGGGTGGCATCATTCTCTTAATCCAAAGTTCATCCATAGGAAAAATTCTTAACGATTGAAATCCTTCAAAAATCTTATTAAATTGCTACATCCAAAGAGAACCTTATTTAGAAAGGAACCATTTCGCAAAAAAAAAAGAGAAAGGAAACAACCTTATCACTAGCTAGATGTGCTCCCCCGACCCCTCCGTCGGCCTTGCTGGCCGGAGCGGGGATGAGAGAGGTTGTCGATTCTCCTTTGTTTACAGTAGGTTAGGTTGTAATCCAGGCCTAGTTGCCGAGTTGGCGAAATAGCGGTATGTCGTTTCCTTGTCGCATGTCTTCGCCGCCGTCGAGTTGTGCCGTGAGTCTGGGAAACTTTCTCTCGGCATGGTGGAGGATGTAGAGGGAGGGTCGATCGGGAGGATATGTGTTCAATAAGCTCGATGAGTGCTACCTTGGGGAGCTCCGGAGCTTCTTATGGGAGGATAGGGACCAGAAGTTTGCTTCGGGTGCTCCTCGATCTGGTCCTTCGACGGAAGTTGTAGCGCATGCGTCAGTGTATGCTCCGGAGACTAATGTCTACTTGCAGAGCTCCTCAATGACGGCAGCTTGGTGTTGTCGTTATCCATGGCATGGGGGCCTCTCCGCACTTGGTTGCATTCTGCCTGAGATTTTTCTTTCTCCGGTGCGGATGACTTTGTCGACTTTGGTGTGGGGCACCTCGCTGGCGTTGCCCCAGTTGGCTTGTTCAGCGAGGGTGCCCGGACCTCGAGTCTCGTGGTTGCGGTTAAGACCAAAGTCTTGATTGCCTTTTGTGTTTAGGGTCTTGTCTGTAGAATTGGAGGTATTTGTTGCCATTCCCCATACTTCTTGGGACTCCTTGTAAACATGTACCTGCCGTTTGACGAAATCCAGTTTCTAGGCTTTTCGAGACATTTCCCGTTAAAAAGAAAAATTATATTGTTACATATAAAAAGTTGTGTTGCTAGATGGCATCTAAAAATAGAAAATTGCATAGTCACCCAAGAAAGAAGCAATAGGATGACAACTTCGCCGTCTATAATTGATTCTCAGACTTAAAAATATTTTTGTAGCTCTAACTTCCCGATTCACATTTTTTCCCGATGTTTGTATCGATGAGCTATTAAAAAAACTATATCTAGCTCGATTATGTTTTGACAAAAAAAACTTTTGTTACTAGGGTAAGTAACATATAAGCTATCAAACTATTTTTTATCAAGATAAATAAAGTAAAAATATATGAATTCCGAAAAGTTAATAAAAATAAAATAAGGGAGCCAGTCCACTAAGAAGGGCGAGCGCCACATCTAGCACAATACAAGTTGCTATTCTTCGCTTTAGGCGGCACCCTACCGCATGAAGGGTTCCTAAACGGGCCGTATTTGTAGGGGTGTGCAAAAATGACACCGGTGGAAACCGGGCAAAACCGTCTAGTGGAGCTAGTTCATTTCCTTTCGCAATCCTAATCCACACTTCCAGTTTAGTAGAAACAAATGGACTACACAGAAACCGACTAAACCGTGGAACCTGATTTGCCCACCCCTACGCATTTGACACCTCACATTAACACGTAGTTTAAATGTAAATCTTGAGAATTGTATTCATTATTTATAAAATAAATTTATTTCTAAGGAAAAAGGCGTGTGTCATACAAAAATGTTCACATAGGGGCGAAAAAATCTTCAAATATATCTAAATAAATTTTAATTTGTTTAATAAGTTTTTTCAATATAGATAAAATATGTTTGTACCAAATTTAATAATATTATATCTATAAAAACGTTTACCTATTACAACCAGTGAAAAGGAACATAAAAGGTAGAGAAAATAAGTTAAATTTTGAAATTTAAAATTTAAATGCAATCTAAAACGAAAGAAGATAAAAGGGACAGTACAACATAGAAAATAAACATAAAAGAACAAAAAATGAATAATAAACGGCAAAACAGAAAAAAAAGGAAGGTAGCACCTGCGCCATGCTGGGCCAGTTGAAAGGAAGAGTGCGGACATGCGCATCGCTGGCCTATTTACCGCAGTGGGCGGCAAGGATTTGCTCTCTCAGCTTAACTGACGCCCATTATTTTACCGAGAAGGCCCAACAATACCTTTCCACTCGACCAAAGGAATAGACGAACGCGCGGCTCGACAAAGTGACCGAGCATTCCCTCCTAGAATCTGACAGCAAAATCTACAAAAAAAAAAACAAGAATCTGACAGCAAAACGGCACACCCCAATCCTGTGCCCGTCGCCCCGTCGGCGATTTTGCAATGGCGAGCACATCGCCTGCGCGCGCCAGCCACCGCTCTTCAACCCGTCACCACGGCAGATCAACGGTGGGACGCTGACGGTAGCTCGGTTCCCAGGTAGTTCAGACGATGTCGTTTGGAAACTTTTTTTCCCGCGGTTCAGTGTAATCACATTGGTAATTCCTTCACAAGTTACGTGCAGTGCCAAGTTGTCCCAGGTACTGCTAAGTTCCGGCGAGTCAGTAACGCCCGGCATGACGGCAGATGACTGCCAAAGTGTTGTGTCCAGCGGTAACTGTGGTATTCTCTAGTCAAAATACGGCCTGAGTAGCAAGTTCAAAACTCACACACATCGTTTAGGCTTGTTTGGGGCGCAGCCTTGGGGCTGGCGGGGATGTCGGAGCGGCGGCTCCGGATGCTTCGCCTTCGTTGTGAGGCGTCGAGGTCACCTCCGCTATGTTGCGTCGAGATCTTTGGTGTCGGCTTTGGTCGTTTGGGCGTCTTGGTCGTCGACTCGTGTTGGGCGCGGCTTTGGGGCCGGCGTGGATGTCGGAGCGGCGGCTTCGGACTCTCACCTCCGCCGTGTTGCGTTGCGTGGTCTTGGTGTCGGCCTTGGTTGCTTGGGCAACTTGGTCGTCGACCCGTGTGGGGCGCGGCCTCAGGGCCGGCGTGGATCGAGTTGTAACTTTTTCTTTTTAGGACTTGTCCTTTATGTTTGCTTCTACTATATCAATATAAAAGGTAAAACTTTTGCCTTGTTTCTAAAAAAACACAACAAACAAAGCGTCCATTGACACCACCACTCAAAGTTTCCTCCTTTCACTCTGAACAAAGCTTCTGAAAGAGAAACAAGGTTAATGCTTGCGACAGCAACCGCCTATGAGATTATGTCCGCCATCATGTAGTATATCTCCCCTATGTTTGGGGGTTCTGGGCTCCGTTTCATCAGTACCTACGCTTGGCTTACAGCAGCAACAAGTCATCCGTCAAACACACACTGATGTACGACCAGGACACTAATCATACTGATATGTCGGTTTCCAATAAAAATGACAGTCTTTTTGGACTTTATCAAGGTCAAATCACTCTTACCTAATTCGACCGATCGATACTAACTGCTAGTGCCTAGGTGGTTGAAAAGAGAAGGGCACATGGCCTATTGTTCGTACGCTACACGAGCTACATCATCTTGCCAACGATTTTTCGTTTCAACAAGGTTCATGACTTCCTTTTGGGGGATGGCAGCTAAATTGGTCCTATACTAGTTTAGTATTTTTGTTTGTAGAAAAATAGTTTGTATTTCCTCTATCCACAAATGTAAGTCATGTATAAGAGAGGTTCGACTAGTGATGAAACCTGTAGATTTTGCCATTGCAAAGTGTTAGAGTAGATTTGTGTATATTGTATTTTCCCCATATGTTAGGGGCCTTCCTGCATATTCACCTGTACATGTACTATATATATGTGGCCTTTGGCCCCCTGGTAATACAAGCTGACTATTACCCTAACATGGTATCAGAGCAAGTTTAGGCTCTTTTTTCTCCACGTCCGTGCCGCCGCCGCCGTCGCGCCCCGGCTCCTTGCCGCCGCGCCCCGGCCGCCGCCGCCGTTGTCAGCCGCCTCCGGCCACTCCTCTCCGTCCCGCGCCCGGCCTGCCGCCGCTCGTCTCTGCCTCGAAGCCTCACTTCGTCTGCATCATCCCGTCGGCCGTGAAGTTCCGATCGCTCCGATCGTTGAAAGAGCAAGGTAGCTTCTCCACGTACAGGAAAGATCCACGAAGGGATCACGTCCTAGGCAAGCTGCTTACGTCCAGATACTAGTGATCAATCAAGCTACGCACGAACGCGTGGCCGGCCGGACTGCTCCCTCCCGTCGTGGTGTGCTGCGCTGCTTCCAATCTCTGATCTGAGTTGACTTTCTGAAAAAAAAAAAAAAAAAAAAAAAGAGAGATGTCTACCTCATCGGGCTATGTTGCGATTCCTCGCTGCCCGATTATCTTTGATGGAGCGAATTACCCTGATTTCGCTAACTTCATGCGCGTCCACATGCGCGGTCTTCGTCTGTGGGGTGTGCTTTCTGGCGAGGTCCCCTGTCCGCCCCACCCCGTTGCTCCTTCGGTGCCTGTTGCACCGACGCCTACTGCCCTTGCCTCTGATGCTTCTCAGGAGGACAAGGATTCCGCCACTAGTGCTGATGCTATTGCTATGACTGCTTATGACCGGCAGGTCCAGGACCATTCTGCTGCTGTTGCGACATACCGGCAGGATCTGACTGCCTACTCTCAGTGGATAGATGAGGATGCTCGTGCTGCTGCTGTTCTGACTTCCAGTGTCCTGCCTCAGTATGCTGCTGAGTTTATGGCTCTTCCCACTGCTGCTGCTCAGTGGGCCTTTCTTCGTCAGCGTTACCAGCCGTCTGGGGATGCTCTTTACCTGTCTGTGGTCCTCCAGGAGCATGCCCTTCAGCAGGGCGATTTGACTATTGATGAGTTCTACACTCAGAGTGCTGCTATTTGGCGTCAGCTTGATTCTCTTCGTACGCCTGTGTGTGCCACCTGTCCCTGCTGCTCTAGCTAGATATGTTTGGGATGTAGTGCTTGCGCAATAGATATCCAGAGGTTGCCCACAAAAATGGAGGGGCTCTGTGATTGGGTAATGAGTTTTAAGGGTACTAGATCGCCTTCTTTGACAGCTACTCGGTTTTTGCTGTTCTTTGGACGTTGTGAACAACTAGAAACGAAGCTTGCTTTAGAACTGTATCTATCTGATCATGTTAGTGTTATCTCCCCGCGCTGGCATACTCTCCATTCTTGATCTGGTTTGCATAGGATAAAATATTGAGACGCGCAATAATTCGGAGCCACATTGTTTGTGGTGGCGAATGAGATCTTTCACCATAGTAGGGGACGGGCTCATGCAACTAAGAGGCAGGATGCTAAGTTGTAGGAAAGGGGTTTGTTCTTTGGACGTTGTGGATAACTAGAAATGAAGCTTGTTTTAGAAATGTATATCTACTTGATCATGTTAGTGGTATCTCCCGGAGCTCGCATACTCTTCATTCTTGGTCTTGTTTGCATAGGATAAAACATTGAGACAGACAACAATTCGGTGTGCGTCGCTTTGATGAAGATGTCGGGGCGTTGTTCCCCTTTTCGGAAAAAAAAAAGCAATTTGGAGCCAAGTTGTTTTTGGTGGTAGCAAATGAGGTCTTTCACCGTAGTAAGGGATGGGCTCATATAACTAAGAGGCGGGATGTTTCTCTAATTTTGTTGGTCGTTTGATTTTTTTTGCATCCTAGACGGGAGGTTTTGCCACAGGATGTGCTACTAATAACCGGCTTAGCCGCATGTGGTGGCTTCTCTTAATGGAAGCTGGGGGGTATGCCCTTAATTAGGAAAAAAAATCAAAGGAGAACAAATATGACAACCTTTTTGCACTATGGTACCTATGTCTATTTTCTGTTTTCTTTTGACGAAACCTATGTCTATTTTCTAGCCTCCCAATTATTAATCAAGTTAAAATTTGCTCCTTAATTTACTCAAATAGCAAATACGGTTGACTCTTAACTTTCATACCATAGCGTAGAGAAAATTAAAAAGGAGGCTATTTTAATTATATATCTTTTGAGAAGTGGTGGAGAGACCCCGAGAGCAAGTTCTTCTTTTCAAATAATAAGAATCCAATTTCACACCCCGAGGACTGAAACCTAGGTGGCTAGATTGTACATCCATTCCCCTAGCCAACTTGTAACTTTGTTAGAACTCCTTTTACTTGAAATTACATATAACTTATTTTCCTTACCGTTTGGTTAAAAATCCCAAATTTTGCCTTGTGGTTTATAACCTTACGATCTTTTTCATAATTTATTTTTTCAAAAACAGTTGATGATTGGACCGCAAAACGCGGACGTGTGAAAATGCCACCACTGTATAAGGTTTTTGGTGTTGAGTTGAGGGTCGAAAACGTGTTCGTTTAGTTTAGGACTAGAAATAAACTGAGGCAACACTAGAGGGAACCAATAGATTCAGGACATCCAGCTCTATTTGTGGATCTTCTGATCTAAAGGCAACGAAATCGGTATCAACTCAAATGTCAACATTTCGCTTTGAGTGCTAGATTAACTGCGCGACAAGTTGAAAATCTGGCCATGCCAACGGACTCTCATAGCAGAGCAAATTGTATACACTTTGTCAAATGGAGAAACGGGTAGATGGCTTGCAGGACAAGCTGAAATGCAAACGACTGAATATCGATCTGAGAGAAGACGATGCCAATTTATTCAGGATGCTCATGTCCAAATTGAATCTTTCAAAGATATATTCACACGTGGGTACGGTTTTTTCTCTGGGAGAAAGACGGGTTCAGTGTGACGTTCGTTTTCAGCGAAGCTAATTCTTGGCACTCTACCCTTGTCCTAGTCAGAGTTAAAGGAGTAAACAAAGGAGAACCTCAAGAAAAAGTTCAGTTCCAGATGGCCCCAAATCATAGTTGAAAATTGAGACTATGGTTCGGCAGCTCGGCTACCAGTGGAATCTTCAGATGCACCGAACCGAGCGAGATGCAGGTCCTCCGTCCTCGCGTTGGAGATTGGACTAATTAACTCTGCTGAAAAGAAACCCCATCTCTGACTGTTAGACTTAGAGGAGTTAGTAGCCTACATCTTCCTCGGTGACTTGCGACTTTTCGAGTTTAACCAAGAGCTAGCAAGCCTAATGACTATGTATATCCATGGATTTTCTGACCAGAAGAAAACAAAAACGTCTGTAAGATTTTTTTTTAGAAAAGGGTAGTCCCGGCCTCTGCATCGTGATGATGCACACAGCCTTTATATTAATAATAAACGTTTAGAGTGTAAGCAAAAATAAAATAAAATTACAACTCAAATCACAGCCAGATTGGCGACATGAACCAACCAAAGAAACACCGACAAGAAGATGCTTCTAAACATGATGAAAACGTCTGTAAGATGACGATGATCACAATGACAGGCAGGGAATTCGTGACAGGCAAGGTACTACCACAATATATAAACACATGATACAATTTCTTGCCCCTGCAGAAAAAGAAGATACAGATTCTTGCAGAAGATGAAGGGAAAAACTTCGTACTGATGCGTGAAACTGACTGCCGATTCAAGTAGCAGGAGTCGGTCTCCCGAGAGCCCGACGGAACGAGCTTGCTAGTATTCCTTGCAACCGAAATACTCAATGTAACAGCAGCTGCTGTTCCTCAAATAATATCAACTGTGTGGCCGACATCGATCGCCAAAATCCCCATGATCGTACAATGAAATCTGCCATTTTTGAAAGAGGAAAATGAATAAGAGCGTGTTATGTAGTTTGACGGCCGGGCAAGTAAAGGTATATGAATGATCATTTTCTTGTCAGTTAGACACACAGCATGAAAAGCAATGCTCTAACTAAAGGGGCCCTTTTGTGCACCGACTAGCTAACTAGTGCTGTGCCAAAAGCTTGTTAATTAAACAACAGATGTTGCAGATCCTCCGTCCCATGCGCTGGGATTTCATTGCAATTATCTGTCCGTCCTCGTTGTGCACAATCACTGAGTCGCTGTTTTTTTTTTCTCGTAGGCTTATACTAATAAATGTAAGCTATGGGATGAAATATATACCTCGTACGTAGTTCTACCTTGTTGCTGACGGTCTATTTCTCTGCTGTAACGTGCTATACTGCAGAAGCTTTGGCATTCATGCGGCACTGTCGTCAGCGACCAGTCCCGTTCGTCCTTATATTGATCGCCAGTTCGCCACCGGAGTCTCTTCAGTGACTCAGTGATCGTGAAAGTGGCGACGATGTTAGCTGGAACATCACTTGGATATAGTAGGTACGTAGGGGTGATCAGAAACATAACTTTGCCAGGGTTCTTTGCCAGGGTTCTTTACTTAAAGCCAGTGTTCTGATTGGTCTCCCTGAACTGTGCAACAGTGCAAAATCCTGAACATAAATGTACACTTATCTTATAGCGGAAAGCCTAGCAATTTGACACATGGCTAATTCCGACGGGGTCCGGTCTACATGCATGGAAGATGTCACATGAGTATGTTAGGTGCGAGGAAGGTGAAATGGCAACGAAGAGCCGAGAGTACTGGTCACCACTCACTCACTCGCCCTAACTCCAAGACTTGCAGAGCTTGTGCCACACTTGGAAACAGCAGCCTTTACCTGAGATAGGGATGGCCGGTGTTGAAAGCCCCACCGAATCAGCAGTCACCGTTTCGTCGGAAGAGTGCGAATTAGTCCATGTATACTGCTGTATATAGGTGCAATCTGCAGTTGAGAAATGTGTCACACGTTTCACAGCTGCTACAACAGTTGTTATTCCATTTTGAAAGAAATATATATAGTATTAGAAAACTACATGTCTGTACCAATATATAAATAACACGAATTAGGATGGGATGTTTCCATCTGAAGCGTCCAAAATCTTTAAACTAATTTCATAATTTGCATCCGATTGCTGTGAACAAATATTATGCCCTCTCAATCAATTGTGTACTTATTCCCTACTAATAATCATACAAACTAAATGGTATGTTGAATCAGTAGCGGAGGTGCTTAAACCTAACGAAGCCCACGATGGATATGTTTCTGATTTTTAGTTCATATTGCTAGTGGGATATGTCAAAGTGGACCCCTGAAAATTGAGAACAGTGTGGCTTACCTTGTAATTACAATTTCTTGAGTCATAGATATGCCATACTACCAAAAGGTGTAATTGACAAAATTGAGGAAAATGACCCATTGCAACAACTTCCAAAGATTTCCTCCTCAAAAGTCCACTAGAAAATCTCCAATCTCAATTTCTCTTCTTTCTCAGAATCGCTGAACATTTTGTCTCAAAACTTCCGAATCAGCGAGATTGAGAGACACGCAAGAAAATCAATTATTCATGTTTTATTTTTTGGCAGGTAGTATCGAGCTAGTACACATCGCAACCAAAGAGTTAGTTGTTTTCCTCATTTAGGAAGTCATCTATATAGGTGTGGCACTTCCGAGTGAAATTGGATCGGAACCTCCGAGTAGGGACTTAGCAGGTTTTCATTCAACTCTTTTCGGAGGTTGTTTTGTTTGGTCCGGAACCTCCGAGTTGTACCTCATCCGGAACTACTGAGCACATAACCTTTCCAGCGAAAAAACTAGTTGTTAATTCGACTGAAAACTTTGAGTGCACCTTCCCAGTTCCTCAGGGTGATGCATGTTTCTATATATCTTCTAGTCAACCCGGTACAACCGACGTTAGGTCGATATCTCCGGGAATTCAAGTTTCCTGCCCGACTATTAAAATTGGAAGTAGTCTGTTACTACTGAGTTTCACCATTCGGAAGTTCCGGACACGTTACCTTGTCCTTTAACGGTCGGATTTTCACCTTTACCCGTAAATACCCCTTCATATCCTGTGGCAAAGAGAATAAGTTGAGAAGAGAGGACCCCTGAAAGGACATTTACCTTCCTAAGTGGTTTTGGTGTTAATGAAACATGATTAACGAAGTATCCATGTGCTTGAGCTTTTTAGGCACATCCGGAGAAAGCATAAAATGGTTGGATACCCTCAAGGTAAAAAGACAAAAGAGACGATGTCCCGATTATTTTCGGTTATTTGAGTTGTTAAGTACTCCCTCCATTCCGAAATAGTCTACATCCTAGCAAAATTCTAACAAATTAGCCAAGCATTTATTAGTGCTACTTTGCCAAACACCAAGCATGCAGTGCAGTAATTGATCACAGGAAACAAAGCATTATTCCAATTACCCATAGCTTAATTAATTAATGTTAGCCATGTAATTCACAAAACAAAGCATGTAGTTGGGCACGAGAACAAAGATGGGTGGAGATTGAGATGAGGTCGCCATGCGCATGCGTGATTGCTTAGCCTTTCTCTCTCTAGTCTTAATTAGGTATGTGGGACCCAGCCAAGATGTAGTGTATTTTGGAACTTAATATGGAGTCAGAATGTAGACTATTTTGGAATGGAGGGAGTATCCAACTATCAAGAGAGGGTCCTCCTCGGAAGGTATCAAATCACGTACACAAAACATTACTTGCACCCAATAGGCCTTCCCTTGGAGTGAGAAAACCTACCGTTAATCTTGTTGTTAAAGTTTGGGATTTGCAAGCCTAGAACTTCCGGGGTCCGGAACTTTTGGGTGGACTTCTGGTGATGTCCCGAGGGTTGGCATTTCAGGGCTTGGCCGCCACTCAGAAATCTTTATGTACTCCTTGCTTAATACGAAACCAATAGCTCACGGGAGATAGGCGATCTCTCCTATCGGCAGTCCCCACTAAGAATATCTCCAAAGCTGAATAGTTCACTACTATGAAATTTAACTTTTAGACTAGAAAGCTCCTCAAAAGCACATTTCTCCAGTTTGTCATCAACTATTTTACCATCTGCATTCGCTCGCTCTCGATAAGAATTGCAAGCATACCCACAACAATATTACATAACATAGGAGGCAGCTGATGGCCATGAAGCTCATCTTTGTCTGAAAGTAACAAATGTATTATCAATTACTTTGATAGCTACACTTGCTCTAGAGACAAAGCTATTGACCCACAAAGGTAGATAAACATCTGATAATACTCACGAAACAAATAATTATCAGTCGAAAACTTAACGCGAGAATTACTACTAATATCCGTAGTGTTGGAAACTAGGACACAAACAATGAGGAGACTACAGCGAAACATTTATATATATTCAATACCACTTGTGTATTAATCAAGGATCTTTGCTCCTCGCTGAGAAAACATATGCATCAACATATATGTGTTGTGTACTGCATCAACAATATGATATAACCAGGACAATGACATAGAGTGAAGTGCAGGAAAACAAACATGAACCCATGGGCACCCGATTTTAACGTGGAAACCTTTGTGCTGGGCCCTGAGTCGCAATTCTTCACTTTGTCGTAAGAGGTAAAAGTCTTAGAGTAGTAATACTGGGAAATGTTGATTTCAGGAAAAGAACAACATTAGTACTGTACATAGATTTCGTTTCAAGCAAAGTGCTTACTGGTTTGTGTTGGTTAGGGTTGTGAATAGTTCAGCACTTCTCTTCGAATACCTTTTTCACTAAGCATCCATCAAATCAGAGTCACTGGTTTCACACGCTTAATTAACTTGCAACTAAACCAAAAGGACATACATCTACAAATCACATAGCCTAACCAATGGTATGGGAGCACATTAGATATCTTAAGTACTTTCCCAATCAAAACAAGGTAGCAGCAATGAGGTCACCACAGACCCAAGAAATCATGCCGTCACATTTGAGCCTACTTTTTCCAGTAAGCAAAATTATTAATTCAGCCACCTTCCTAGTTAACCAGGTTTCTTAAGACATTGACAACTTTGATTGGCGATGGATACTGCTAGCTACTTAGTGTAGGTTGAACCATTTGACGCACTAAATTCCAATCGTTCAACTGGTGGACTCAAAGTTCAGATTCATTTCATTGAGTCCTGAACAGACTAATCGATGGACGACGAGATCGATATAATTCTCTCCCACTAAGAGAAATAAAGAGCTGCAAATTTTCAAATTAAGCGATATGATTGAAAACAAAAGGGTGGACTCATATCTAAACAAATAAAGTTCGATTAGTCCCCCAGTTGCAAGAAAAGCAGTGCAATCATTTCTAATTTCCTCAACCACTCCAAAAAGTTCCCTCGAACTTTTGGGGTGCAAAAATCATCACCCTGATTTAGCAGTATTTTTTAAACCAGTATACGTGTAAGCTCACTCGGCGTATGTGCTGCCGGCAGGACAGGATGAGCGCACTTGCTGATTAACAACAGCGCAGCGAGTAGACCCTGCAACGCATGATCGATAGATGTGAGAGAAACCCTGAGCCACGAATGTTGGTTTAGCCCCTGTCCACAAGTAACTTCTGACGAGCCGACGACGATCCGGCGAGCACGTACAACAGCTAGGCAGCCAAGCAGCTTGATCGATTCTCCGGCTAGCCTACTAGCTAATTCACGTACATCACCAAGTCGCCGGAAACACACGTAGATATACGATTTTGGTTTGCCTCAGCCCGTGAGCCTCATAGGTCTTTTTGGGTTTTACATTTATAGGAGCAGAAAACAGCCGCTCCTTGACTCGTACAAGGAAAACGAAATCGACTCGAAGTACGAAACCTAGACACCTACGATGGAAACAACCAACCCGATCTCTACTAGCTTGGATACGGACAGTTTGGTTATTCCAACATTCACCCCCTAATCCAAACTTGTCTACTTACGGACTCGCACCACGACAAGTCGAAATTGACAGGCCAGTTTTAACTTGGCGAATTTTACGGACCAATCTAAATATGACCTGGACTACCCAGCCACGCTATACCAGTGGATCATACCATCCACCTAGCGCGATACATGCCGACTACCTCGTGGACAACACCGTCCACTCCAGCCTCATGTAGAGCCATGGCCTCATTGAAGAGACTCACCTTCTCTGGTTTACCGCCCCCTCATACTTGAACTTGATCCTCTCGGCGAGACACATAGACGCACTGGACTAGACTGACCAACAAAAAAATAAAGACTCGACTCTTAACTCTTCTTTTTAATCACCACTTCATCAATACAGCAGCCTCGGGTCATCTTCAACATCGCCAACATCGCAAGCAGCTAGTTGAAGAATACCTTTCTCCTTCTGTTCCTTCCGCGGATTCGGACAATACCTTTTAATGTGTCCAAACTCTTGACACTTCCAGCATTGTACCGTGGATTTAGCATGACCTCGTCCACGCTCCTTTGCTATCCACTGTGATCTTGTCAAGAGAAGTTCTCCATCATCCATCCACTGTGATCTTGTCAAGAGAAGTTGTGTATCATCCTTTTCCTTGGCAGAGCCTCGTAGACGTTCCTCATGAGCCTTCAACCTTCCGGTAACCTCATCCATAGTCATTCTCTTGAGATCGCCAAATTGCTCTATGGCAGATGAAATCTCCAGAAACTTTGATGGGACGGCTCGAAGAAATTTTCTCACAGCGTTTGATTCCTCAAACTTTTCTCCAAGCAAACGGATCTCATTGGTGATGGTCTGCATCCTCAGAGCGAAGTCGTCAATTGAATCAGTGTCCTTCATCTAGAGCCTATCGAATTCGGACTTGAGGGTTTGCACCCTCACCTCCTTTATGCGATCGTCCCCAAGACGATTGGTCTTGATCGTCTCCCAAGCTTCTGCGGATGTCTCCTTCTCAGCGATCAACGAGAGCATATCTTCCGGAATACCTTGATAGATAGCCGACAATGCTTTTTGATCCATCGTCTCATCGACGGTCTTGACATCCCCCGGCTCCACCGCGTCCCAGATTTTTGCTCCGCGCATCAACGCCTTCATCTTGATCGCCCAAATCGAGTAGTTGCTCTTCGTCAGCATCGGGACCTGGCCAAACGTGATTCCTCCACTCGCAGCCATGTTCTTGGTCGTCGCTTCTCAACGCAATCACAGCGTCCACCTGACGACGTCGAACCCGGCTCTGATACCAAATGTTGGTTTTCGCCCATAGGATCGATCACATGAAACTAGATGAAGACTCACGCACGAAAAACTTTCACCAAGGGCACGTATCATGCCCGTTCTTTTTCTGTTTATTTCTTCCAAATCTCACGGTACAATCTGGATCCAAAACTCACGCACACCACCGTGTATATATACACGGCCGGCTGACTACTTGTCCTAGATCTACTCGAACACTAAACCTAGTCGGACACCAACTTCTAGTACCAAACGGCAAGGCACTTGCTGACTTACCGGCATACAAATCCTAACCAAACTAGTACTAGAAGCTGACTAGTACACGGACGCACCTAGCTAGCTGGAAACTAACTCATGTAGTACTACTACATGCAAGCTTACCAAATTAGAAAAACCTAATTAAACTAAACTCAAGATTAATGCTAACAACGAAGGGATCACCGGCCGGCCCCAGAAGCTGGAGGGAGTGACATTTTGCTTTCCTGGGACAGGGGTTTGGTAGGTAAACGCAATAGTCTGGGAGGTAGGAGGAGGTAGGGTCTGGGAGCTGCTGGGATTGTCATCACCAGTATCACAGTGCATGCGTCTTTTGCGTGCGCATATATACCTGTGCCGCTCCCCGATCCATGCTCTGCGTCGTCCCCAGCCAGTTCCTGGACTTGGAAGCTTTGGCAAATCAGATTAGAGTGGTCAGGGTGAGGAGATATGGGGCGAGGCAGGGCACCGTGCTGCGCTAAGGTGGGGCTGAACAGGGGCTCTTGGACGCCGCAGGAGGACATGCGACTCATCGCCTACATTCAGAAGCACGGGCACTCGAACTGGCGCGCCCTCCCCAGGCAAGCAGGCTTGCTCCGCTGCGGGAAGAGCTGCCGGCTACGGTGGATCAACTACCTGCGCCCGGACCTCAGGCGCGGCAATTTCACGGACGACGAGGAGGAGACCGTCATCAAGCTGCACGCCTTGCTCGGCAACAAGTAAGCTTAATTTGATCGATCTCTGTAAATCATCGTGCGTGCTTTAGTTGGTCCAGCAGAGTACGTACTGGTGTCCTGATTCGAATGTTCGATTTGTTCAGGTGGTCCAAGATCGCGGCGTGCCTGCCCGGGAGGACGGACAACGAGATCAAGAACGTCTGGAACACGCACCTCAAGAAGAAGGCGTCGCAGAGGGAGCAGAAGCCAGCCACTGGCAAGAACAACGCCGAAGCGGGCGACGGTAACTCCGACGCGCCGGTCCCTTCCTTGTCTTCAGGGTACTCATCGACGACGATATCCAACGGCGACCACGATGCCGGCGAGCAGTGCGGCACGAGCACCGAGCCCCACATGACCGATGTGCCTTCCCCCCTCGAGCTCGAGCCAGATATTGACATCTTGGACATGTTGGCTGAAGCGCCCAAGGAGGTGGCGCCAATGCCAACGACTTCTTCGTGTTCGTCGTCCTCCCTGACGACGTGCGCCGGCGACGGTGGAGTGGAGGAGCTGCTCGAGCTGCCAGAGATCGACATGGACATGGACATGGACATTTGGAACATCATCGATGACGACTTCGCGCGCCAACAAGCCGATGCAACAGTACCATGTACGACCAATGCCAGTCAAGAAGAGGAGGGAAAAGAGTGGTGGTTGGAGGATTTGGAGAAGGAACTCGGCCTGTGGGGGGCCACGGAGGAATTCCAGCCCCTAGTGGCAGGCACGGATCCAGGATTTTAACTTTGGGTGTTCAAATTCTGACCAATACAAAACATATAGGTGAAACTCGTCCACTTCTCCCTGGAAACATGAAAAAAAAAGTACAGAGTACAAATGTTCCTATCTCAAAATGTTAAGAAATTGCAAAATGATCATATTATTTAGGAAACAATCATTCGATGTACCTATGTTCGATTGTGCTTGAAGCGACCCAGCCTAGCCACTTCCTAATGGGCTGATCGGGAGAGTAGAAAAGGGTGGGAGGGTGACTGCTGCCTACTTAGCTACTTAGACTGGTTTAAGGCATGTATCTATCCAACGAGAAGCTTATACAGGACATGCAGGAAATGAATAAGATATAGTAGAATATTTTTGCCAAAACATTTGGGTGTGCATCTGCACATCCATGAACCATGCTGGATCCGTCCATGCCTAGTGGGCCCACTCGACCAGATAGGCTATCCGGCCCCACCTTACGAGACGGAGGGGGCACCGGTATCCTCTTGCTTGCAGTCCAGATCGGATCATCAATCGTCCAATTCCGAATAGAAGTTTAATACCCACAGAGATCTGATCGGATGCACGACGGCACGAGATCAATTGATACAATTCGGAGAAGTTTCCAACGAAACGTTTGAGTTGTTTATCTGAATTCGGCGCTGGATGATTAGTTTCTCGTTCAAAAAAAAAGATGGAAAAAACGTTAGTAGCTTAGTTAAAATGCACATACAAATTGAAGGAATGAAGTTAGGTCAGTACAGGGCCAACTAGTGAAAACACAAGTACCTCTACATTGTAAACAGTTTAACAAAGTGTATTTCATAGGTATGCAACAGAGCTCTACTGATGAAGAGCCGGTGCGAAGTACTATATGAATGAATAAGCCTATGGCTCTACGTCCTTTGGTTAACTTTGTAGTTTTTTATATATTTCCTGTGATTATTTTGAAGTTTATTTGTACCATGGTTATATACAGCATGCCATCATCGCGACGTAAGCACTGGATCATTCAGTAACCTACCACTACTACCAGCATCATATTTGCCTTTTTGAAGAATCATGCACCACCGGGCTTTGATTATGCATTCTAAAGCAGTTTGCTTTTGCTAATGCGATGTAACCTTTTCTTCTCCTTTCCCTTTGTTTCTTTATATTCTTTCTTTATATTTGATTGCTTGTTGTTTCGGGTGAGTAAAATCACATGGAAGATAATGATAGAGAGAACATCACCTAGACAATGAAATGGGAGCATGGGAATAGTTGGGGTTCGTTATGAACTTTACAGGGACTCCTTTCCACAAACATCATATATGGCTTATTAATTATTGCTTATGCACATGTTGTGTGTGTTTTTTTGACATTTATTCCATTACTAGCAAAATGTCCGTGCGTTGCTACGGGAATTTGTCATCATTCAAGTCACAAATATGAACACAGAATTTCAATAGCAGTGAAGTAGGCAAATTTCACTTAACATTAAACTTAAATAACCATCTGTACAAGGCTCAACCTGTTCAAGCTAAATGCCCGCCTGCCTTGCTGGTGTGTGAAATATCCTGGTTTCGACAGCAAAATTTCCAAGATTTATTATTAATCAATTGGTGCAAGTCACTTGATTGGAGCCTCCATAAACAATTACTTAAATTCTCGTGACTTAAGGTTTCAAAATTCTATCCCAAGTTGAGTATTTAGAAAGTGATTTGTCCAATATTCAATCAGTTTCCTTGAACATAATTAAATTAAGAAAGAAAAAGTTGCAAACGCACCACAGCAGACAACATTTTCATGTCCCCTCAATATCTTTATAATCTGCATCTTCTTTTCAAAAAGGATTGGTGGCTTCTTAATGGCATAGCATGATGCACGTCAACACGGGGCTCGGTGATCCCTAGTGAAACCACCAATCTCTCTCAAACCTCGGCAGCCTGAGAGTTTCCTTATCTTGCCTGCCTCTATCAGCTGAAGGATCACCTTTGACAAGGATATACATCTCGGGTACCCTACCGTGAGGGTACCTGGTACACGTGATGACTAAAAGCCCAAATAGCGAAGATACGACTCGAAGCCCAAGACGAGAGGCCCAACAAGATGGAGTACCTTCCAAGTTTAGATATAGACATAGTCGGTTTATACTTTCCTTATGTGTAAACTAGGTCAGTTACAAACTCCCGAGACCCAGCCTATTTAAGGGCGGGGAGGGGTGCCGATCTAGGACCAAGCCATATTCGAACCACCAAAGCTCTTGCGAGATCGTCATCTCGCCGGAGCCACCTTGTAACCTCATAATTTTCAGCGATCAATAACAGACAAGCAGGAAGTAGGGTCTTTACCTCCACCCGAGGGGCCTGAACCTGGGTAAATCTTTGCCTCTGCTTGTCAGCCGACGAAACTACCAGTACTACCACGTTCTCTCCCCATAATCTCAACCCTAGGTCCTTAACCATGGGATTTGATGAGGGTACACCTCGTCAATTGGCGCCGTCTGTGGGAAAGAATAGTGCTGGACTCGCGGTTTCTTCGGTTCCATCGGAAAACGGCGACTCGCCGATCGGATCTACAAACGGCAACTCGCCGCTGCATCGACAAACCAGAACTCGCCGACTCAGGCGGCACACGGCAACTCGCCGGCTCACTCGACAAACGGCAACACGCCAGCTTCACCCGCAAAAAGCGCATCGGATCCTCTGATGGATTTCGAGCCACACTCGCCAGGATTCCAGGAGGCCTTCTCCGATCTCGAGTCAGGTTTGGGTTTAACCGTTGGTTCGTTCAATTTTTTCGTCAACAAGCTTGGTGTGCAGGACTTGACGGATCCACGCCAACTCGCGACTTCCGCACCCGAGGCTCCATCGGTTGCGGCTCCTTCGACTGCGGATCCCTCAACTGTGTCCATACCATCGTCGACCCTCCAAGCTTGTTCGTCTGCAACAACCATGTCCACACGAGAGATGCGCGAGCTCATTGAAGAACTCCAGGGCGAGGAGGCCGAATCAGCATACCGCACAAACGATCCGAGCTGGATCTCCCACTCGAGGATAGTTTCGACTGCGGGATCTCCCTCAGCGACTTCGACGACCTGAAACTCATATCGACAACCACGTCGACTCCGAGATCTGCGCCAACAACAACCTCGACTTCGAGATTCATAACAACCTCGCCGACGCCGAGATGAGCATAGGCGACGAAGCGTCGACTGCGAGATCCGTCCAGAGAACCACTCGATGAACATACGGACTCAGACATGAGCCTCGATGAAGATGTCGAGTCCATGACAGGACTCGAAAGCACATACACATACCCTCGGGTCATACCCCAGCAGGTCTACGTTGCCATCGCCGCAGAAACATCAGACACTGCGGCCAGTCGCAGGCCTACAGAATTCCCGTGCACAGTACTATGCCGGACGGAGTCACAACTCTCACAATCACTGCTGAGATGGCAGCAAAAGCAGATAAAGTCATCAAGGAGTGCACAATGATGCCAGCAGACGCAACACAAGAAGAGATGTTGACCTTCCAGTACTTCAACTGGCAGGAGTCACTTCGACTGAAGCAGATAAGAGCAACACTCGAAGAACGCAAAAAGCAAGCTAGCTTGTCGAGTGCGCGCAGAAGACAGCTCTCCCTGAGCTCCACCGGGCGAGCAGACACAAGGCCCAGATCAAGGTTGTCACACCTCTCGCCAGGCGAGAAGGCGGCACTCACCCGCAACTTAGGCAACTCCTTCATGACATACGACGAGGAAGGACTGCCGGTGCCCAAAACAGCAGCAGGTGCTCTCTACACCGCTGCAGCATACCTGGAGGCAATCAAGCCCCCAGCGGATGACCCCAATGCAAAACTACACCGCCAACAGATCAAATCACTCGCCTTAGCTGCAAAGGCCATACGCCAAATTCCAAGAACTCCAGGTGGGAGTCGAGACCGTGCCCTAGTCGACGCGCCTCGGGAAGAGCATAATCACAGTGGTCGTCGCCACCACTCGAAGGAAAGAAGCGGCTCGCGAAGGCGCAGGTCCAGGAGCAGTCACGCAGATCTTATAGTAGCGACTCATACTCTGATCGAGAGCCTGAGCCACATGGAGCTCTGTGCTTCACTCGACGCGTCCGCGAGACACGGATGCCCAAAGGGTTCAAACTCACATCGAACAGCCCAAGTACACGGGTCGACAGGAACCTTCCGGGTGGCTGGAAGATTACAGGCTGGCTGTCGCGTGCCAGCGAGGCACAAACACCACAGCCATGCAATACATACGACTCATGCTCGAAGGCACAGCCCGCGACTGGCTCAAGGCCCTACCTCCATCAAATACGACTCGTGGGATCACTTCCGCAGGGATTTCATCAAAAACTTCGAGCCTCTATGTGAGCGCCCAAAAACGTTCGAGGAGCTGCGGGCCTGCGTTCAACGTTCAGACGAAACGTTGAGGTCATACATCAGACGATGGACTGAGATACGTAACTCAGTTGGAGTAATTTCAGAAGATATGGCCATGGATGCTTTCGTCATGGGCCTCGCCAGGCGAGACCTCAAAGAAGCACTTGGCCGCAAAAAGCCAAAATCTGTAGCTCACCTCTTGCAGATCGCGACTGAGTGGGCAGATGGAGAAGATATGGCACGCACCACACGCGGGTCCTCACCCCGTGACAACATGAGAAAGCAGTCGAAGCCACAGAGACTCGTACAGAGACGACCGAAGGCGCAAACGTTCAAAACGTCACTACGACGATGACAGACCCGAATTCATGGCGGCTGGGTTCTCCACACCCCGCAATGACCAGGACAGAAGCGACCGACGGTCAGAAGATCGACGAGACAGTCGAGATGATCGTCGGACAGTCGAGACGGCCAACGCAGTGATAGCTACAAGAGGAAGGACTGGCGCAAGTCACGGGCACAATCTGAGCGATCATTCGAAGAAAAGATGGACGCTGATTGCAGATTCCACCTGTACAAGGGGGACGACGGAAAACTGCGATCCAATCACTCGATGAGAAACTGCAGGGAGTTCGACCAAATGGCGACTGATTACGTAAATCGCAGAAAGGCAGCAGCCGCACAAGCACCTGCACCCGTGCCTCAGCCAAACAACGTGCCTGTTCTGATGGCACCACCTCCACCACCACAGCCTGCCCAGGCGGAAATCTCGCGGGTGCCATACAGCCATACCTCGGGTGGACGAACCACAGTACCCTCCGCCCCAAGGGCAGATGTACATGATACAGAAAGGTCGACCTTCCAACAGGGAGCAAAAACTTCGCACTCGACAAGTAAACATGGCGGTCATGTCACCTCCTGCGGTAACAGAATACTTGAAGGGATCCGAAACTACAATAAGCTTCAGCAAAGAGGACCACCCTCCATCGGTTGTTCGCCCAGGGCACTCTGCTCTGGTACTCGACGCGCAAATTGGAGGCTACGCCATGTCCAAGGTCTTCATGGATGGTGGGAGCGGCATAAACATCATCTTCGCAGATACGCTCCGCAAAATGAACAGGTCAGTCGAAAACCTGCCAAGATCTCAAATACCTTCCACGGTATCGTTCCAGGGAAAGCAATAAGCCCAGAGGGCACCATACAACTCGACGTAACGTTCGGGGACAAGCACCACTTCAGGACAGAGTCGATTGAGTTCGAAGTGGTCGACTGGAAGTCACAATACCATGCTATACTTGGACGCCCGACGTTCGCTCGATTCATGGCGGTGCCACATTACGCATACCTCCAGCTGAAGATGCCTGGACCAAAAGGAGTAATCACAGTCAAGGGGAACTTCCAAAAGTCTGACTCTTGCGACCGAGAATTCAGCAAAATCTCTGAGATGTTTGGCATGGAAGCAACACTCGCTGATCTAGCGGTCTCCAACGATCGAACACTTATGCCAGAACAAAAAAGGTGGCAGTCGACAGAGCATTCAATGCCACCAATGACACAAGATCGCATCAGGTGCACCCGACTGACCCGACCAAGACAGTCAATGTCTCGTCGAGTCTGCCTATCGCATAGGAAAGCGCGCTCGTCGAATTCCTCCGTGAGAACTGGGATATATTTGCATGGTGTCCAGCAGACATGCCAGGTATTCCCAGGGAATTCGCCGAGCACTCTCTCCAGCTACTTCCAGATGCTAAACCAGTCAAGCAAACAATGCGCCGCATATCCGGCCCAAAAAGAACTGCAGTCGAAGCCGAAGTCGACAGGCTACTCGCAGCAGGATTCATCAGAGAGATCAAGAAATCACAATGGGTGGCCAACCCCGTACTCGTAGAGAAGAAGCACACAGATATCCTTCGGATGTGTGTAGATTTTACAGCACTCAATAAGTGTTGTCCAAAGGATCACTTTCCACTACCTCGAATCGACCAGATCGTCGACTCCACCGCCGGGTGCGCTCGCTTGTCCTTCCTGGATGCCTACTCGGGTTACCACCAGATAAGGATGAAGGAAGAAGATGAAGAGAAAACGGCGTTCATAACCCCACTCGGGGTCTACTGCTACACCACAATGCCTTTCGGGCTCAAGAACGCAGGCGCAACATACCAGCGCATGATGCAAGATTGCCTCAAGAAGCAAATTGGGCGAAACGTCCAGGTCTATGTAGATGACATCGTCATCACCACAAGAGAGGAAAACACACTACTCGATGACTTGCGAGAGACATTCGCAAACCTCAAACGCTTCCACATCAAGCTCAACCCGAAGAAGTGCACGTTCGGCGTGCCAGCCGGGCAACTCCTCGGGTATCTAGTCTCAGCTCGAGGAATCGAGGCGGACCCGGAGAAAATACAGGCCATCTTGACGATGCAAAGGCCTTCAAAGCTCCATGACGTGCAAAAATTGGCGGGTCGAGTAGCAGCGCTCAGTCGATTCATCAGCAAGCTAGGCGAAAAAGCACTCCCGTTCTATCGACTGATGAAGAAAGCAGATAATTCGAGTGGACGCCAGAAGCCGAAGCAGCCTTCACGGACCTCAAGCGAGTCCTCACAAGCCCTCCAATCCTCGTAGCACCAAGGAACGCGAGCCACTATACCTATATGTCTCTGCAACTAACAGGGTGGTAAGCACTGTTCTAGTGGTCGAACGCAGAGAGGAGGGACACGCCCAAAGCATACAACGTCCAGTCTATTACTTGAGTGAAGTGCTCTCCACATCAAAGCAGCGGTACCCGCACTATCAGAAGCTGGCTACGCCGTGTTCATGTCCTCAAGGAAGCTGACGCATTACTTCTCCGAGCACCCGATCACTGTAATCAGCACTTCAGGGATCGGGGACATCCTCACAAACCCCAATGCAACTGGGCGAGTAGCAAAATGGCTCATCGAGCTAGCACCAAGAGACATCAAGTATGATTACCCGAAGGCCATCAAAGCACAAGTTTTACCGACTTCCACACCGAGTGGATTGAAGCTCAGCTCCCAGGAGCACCAGATGTGTCCAATTCTGGACTATGTACTTCGATGGCTCGAAGAAAAACGAAGGCGCAGGCGCAGGTGTCATCCTCATATCACCAAAAGGCGACAAGCTCCGCTATCCTGCAAATGGGATTCGAGTTCCCATCCAATAACGAAGCAGAATATGAGGCTCTGATCCATGGCATGAGGATGGCCAAAGCCCTCGGGTGCACTCGACTGATGATCTACGGCGACTCGAATCTGGTGGTGCAGCAAACAATGAAGGCTGTGACGCAATCGCAGATAACATGATCGCCTACCGTGACCTGTACAACATCATGGAGGGCAGCTTCGAAGGCTGCGAGTTGCGGCACATAGGGCGTGAGAGCAATGAAGAAGCAGATAAGTTAGCCAACATTGGTGCGACCAAAGCACCAGTGCCACCTGGTGTCTTCTTCGAGCGCATCGAGCACAGATCAATCAAAAAGAAGCGGCAACTCCTGCATCAGCCGCACCAGCCAAGAGCAAAACACCTAGCACAGAGGACCCACCAGTCGAGGTACTCCTCATCGAGCCAACTTGGACTCAACCCTTCCTCGCATACATACTCCGCGGCGAGGTACCCGAAGACTTCACAGAGTCAAGACGCGTCACTCGACGATCTAAAGCATACACTGTCATCAACGGTGAACTTTACAAACGCAGCATATCAGGTATGTTCCAGCGTTGCATAGCATTTGAAGATGGCCAAGCCATCCTTCGTGATATTCATGCAGGTACTTGCGGGCATCACGCCAGCAGTCGATCACTCGTAGCCAAAGCCTTTCGCGCAGGCTTCTACTGGCCCACAGCACTCAAAGACGCGGAGGACATAGTCAAAAGGTGCATCGGCTGCCAAAAATTCGCCACAAAGCCGCACGCACCCGCATCGGCGTTGAAGACAATACCATTGGCCTGGCCTTTCGCCCAGTGGGGGCTCGATATGGTTGGGCCACTCAAAAAATCCTCCCATGGAGGGCATACTCACCTTCTGGTGGCGGTCGACAAGTTCACCAAGTGGATTGAAGCAGTACCCATCACAAGTTCGACTGCCACTACAGCAGTCAATTTCATAAAATCCATCATATACCGCTTTGGTGTGCCAAGTAGCATCATCACTGACAACGGTACAAACTTCACGGCTGAGGAATTCAAATCCTTCTGCAAAGAGCAAGATATCACGCTCAATTATGCATCTGTGGCGCACCCGCAATCAAACGGCCAAGTCGAAAAGGCCAATGGGCTTGTGACAAGTGGAATCAAGAAGCGCCTCCTGGTGCCACTCAAAAGGGCTGCGGGTGCTTGGGTAGAAGAGCTCCGTCTGTGCTATGGAGCCTACGCACAACACCCAACGCCTCAACGCAATTCACTCCATTCTTCATGGTCTACGGCGCAGAGGCAATTCTGCCATCAGACGTAAGGTTCAACGCACCAAGAGTCGAAGCATACAATGAAGAAGATGCAGACGAGGCACTCGAAGACGCAGTCGACTTGCTAGAAGAAGCACGTAACACGGCGCTCGCACGCACAGCTGTTTATCAGCAGGACCTCCGCAACTATCACAGCCGTCGACTGCGTACCAGGTCCTTCGAGGTTGGCGACCTGGTACTTCGACTGAAGCAAAAGAAGGTGCACAAACTCGCTTCTCCATGGGAAGGACCCTTCATCATCACCGAGGTCATTGGTGGTGGAGCATACAGACTGAAGCACGCGAAGACAGGAGAACTCTCGCATAATCCTTGGAACGTTGCGCAGCTGCGCCGTTTCTATGCTTAGATTGCTCAGTCGCACAATGTAATAGGCACATATGTCGGATAGCTGCAGGTTTCAGACGCGCTCTTTTCCTTACCAGGGTACCTAAGGGGACTGGAAGGTTTTTAATGAGGCGGCCTGCAGCTTAACATTCAAAATGGAATATAATTCATGATTCCTCATATTTCTCCCTGCTTACTACTCGCATAACTTGATTTCACAAAATTAGCCTCACCCGAGCACTCGGGGGCTGCGCTATCTCAAAAAGCATGTGTTTCCGCTTGTTCACAACATAATACCCCAGCCGCACTCGAATACTCGGGGGCTGGGTCATAAAAATCATACATAAACACAAAAGTTGCTCAACCCACTCAATTATTCGGGAGTTGAGCCTAGAAGCATCAAGTGAAGCTTCAAGTACTGCAAAAATTCAACCGCACGAATACTCGGGGCTGTGCAGCTTATGTTTGATACTAAAAGTATTTCTATCAAGTTCACTCAAAATGCACGGGGGCTGGATAGTCCTAATTTTACAGCAGTTGCTTCATACACCCCGCTCAACAGGCTCGGGGGCATACATGTAAACAAATAATGTACAATAATCACAAGTGTTGCGTTTTACACTTTGGGTCACCCCATACACATAACCTACTCAACAGGTTCTTCCTTGGGCTCGGTCCATTTTTCCTCCTCCTTCAGCACACGATGGATTAGGACCATGCGTCCACTCGTGTCTCTTGGTAGTGCTCCTCCATCGGCACAGGACCACCACCTGGTAGGGTGCGGGTCCCATCGCAATCCTTTTCAAATCAAGGTGCGGAAGGTGCGATCGCACAAAGGCAAGAGCAACGTTAGCCCCGCTAATCAGTTGCTCACGCACAAACTTCTTGATCGCCTTGCCTTTTCGAAATTTCTTCAGCAAAGCCACAAGGCCCTGTGGTTGCTCATTCAAAGGAAACAAAGCTTCGTGGACTCGAAATAAAGCCAACCTGCAAGTCTCCAGTCGAATGGCTGTGCGCCAAGCCGGTCCAGAAGCCTTACCAAAATGGCGCTCTTCGCCCTGTCTGACCAGAAGGGGTGGGCGGAGTACTCAGTGCTACTCGCATGACCATCGAGTCGATCCTGAATTCGTGCCTCCTCCTTTATGGGTCAGAGCAAACACCTGCGCAAAAGCAAAGGGCTCATCATCGCCCAGTCGAGTCACCTTGCAAAGAATAGATCTCGATGATCCAAAAATGTCTTACATTCGAGTTGCAGATTTACTCTCTCCAACTCCTCAAGCAAAAAGGCTTCTCGCTCTGTAGTTGGGGATGGCCTCGACTGCAACTCAGCATACGCATCTTGTGTTTCCTTCAGCTCGCGAGTAACTTCGGAAAGCTTTTGATGAAGAAAGTCCATAATTTTCTGGTCATTAACGCTTCGTGACTTCGAAGAACCACCCACAACAGGGCCAGTCGATGGTTTAGAAGCTCGGTTCTACAGTCAGAATAATTCAATGCATAAGGAAGCATAAAAGAGCTCAAACAAAAGGCTCGGGGGCTGCGCCTCCCGATCACTGAAGTTCATGTTTCATAACAAGACAGATACGATGTCTGATAATTTACATATAGCAAAAGCAAATGACGCAATTCCTAGACCTAGTCAAACAAAGGGGTCACTGGCTAAGTCGTCGACTTCTTGGAGGAAGTTTTCTTCGCCTGGACCTTGGCTGCCCTTTCTTCAACAGTTGTTACCAGCTGTTGGGCATATGTTTTGGCGGCTTCCATCCAAGTGCCGAGCCCGACGGTTTGCCATCAGGACCCCGTGGAAACTTCTTTGTGGCTGCGTCAAAATCTGCCTCGACTCCGTGCGCGAGCAACATGAGAAAAGTAGTCTGAGCACCACTTACCATTTGCTCGCGACAGAAGTCAGCGACGGCAGTCCCTTCAGGCTTGAATAATCAACCAGCTCTGCAAAGGAAGATGGTAGCTCCTCGCCGGGGAAGAAGCTGCCATGGAGGGCGCCCAGGCACTCGCCGCCTGCGTTAGCATCTCCCCTGCTCTGCTACTGGTAGCCTCCGAGACAGCCACACTTTCATCAAGTGAGGTGCCAAGGCTTGCTTGCCAGTAGCAGTCGGGCCATCCATCACGCCTAGCATATGGACAAAATAATCAGCACCATATATCAGAAACCTCAAACATCTAAGGAACAGAGCAAAAATTTACCAGTTAAGCTGGTGCTGGCGGCAGAGAGTCGACCAATTGCCGACTCCTCCCTAACTTCGGCTGCTTTCAGCCTCTTCTCCAGATCAGCCACTCGACGGGTGGCGTTGTTCAAATTTTCTGCCGCTTCAGCGGCGGCCTCTGCAAAAACAAACACATGATCAGCAGACTGCAAGAGAAATCACCCTCAACAAGTGGTGATAGCATAAAGAGATACGCACTCTTTGCAACTTCGAGTTGCTGCTGCAGGGTGGCGGCTTCAGTCTCCTTGTGCACATACTTGGCACCAGCCTTCAGCAACTCTCGCACAAATGCCTAAGTACACGACATGGGCAAATTCATAACTCAATAACTGAGTTAGGCAAAAAATTCGCATTCGATGAGGATTAAAACTATGGCAAGCACAAACTTACGTGCTCCAAGAAGGAAGAAGTCGACGCAGGGACACCTGCAGCCGCAGCTCCGCTCTCAGTTGCTGCAACCTCCGGCTCGGGTGGCGTAGCTGTGGCTGTAGCGGCAGGAGTCGCAGGGGTAGGCGGCTGCTCTGGTGGCAGCGTCCGTGCAGTGGACGCTGCGCTGCTCTTTTCCGCCGTAGGTGGCGGAGGCATATCCTCATCCGAGGAAACACTGTTTCACACATTATAAGTATACAAGGTGGTATTATTCATAACATGACAAAGCATATGCACATAATACTTACTCTTCAGTAAGGTCGCACAATCGACCAGGTGCAAGCACACCCATGCTCGGGCGCGATTTCTTCGGTGGTCGAGGGGGAAGCGAGCGAATCGGGGAACCTCGAGTGGCGCCGTCATCGACTCCGTCCTGTCTTCCTCCTTTTCCTCCGAGTCAGCGGTGTCTCCTCGTCGCGCGACCGCTTCTGCTTGCCCTGCACCTCAGCATCGCCCTCATCGGCTTCTGGCGTGTGTGCGGTGGCGAGTGAGGCCATCTCATCATCAGAATCTGCCTCGAGGCTCATTGTCTGGCACTGGGCCGCTCTCTGGCAAGGGAGGCATCGACTCATACATTTTGTGTCCCTGCACAATAAACAGCAAAGGATTCAACATCACACATGCATAACATATCAACTGAGATAAGTATCAACTGTTACCTCTGGTAAAGGGTTGCTGGTTTCATAAGGAGGCACAGGCGAGTTCATCTCGCAGGGATCTTCATCAGTCAATTTGGTAAGGCTTCTTACCAACTTCTCCGCCTCCGCATCAGAAAGCTCCACTGCGCGTGAGCGGGTTGGATCAGAAGCACCACTGTATCCCCACATAGCATGTGCTCGGGCTCGAAGGGGTTGCACTCGCCTCTTGGCCATAATGGCTAGCAGATGGATCCCGTGACCTCTCGACCAGCAGTGGTCTGAAGCTTCAGCACCTTCTCCATCAAATGTCAGCCTCTTCGGCTTCGACTCCGGTCGGCTGGGCAATCCAGGATGGCCTCTTCTTCACCAGGGCGTCTGCGTCAAAGGCAGGCAACCCGAAGGTTTGGGCGCCAATGGTCACATCCTTGATGTAGAACCACTTCTGGCGCCATCCTTGCACAGACTCCAGGAAGTTGATCTTGAAGTACTCGACATCAGGTCGAGCTGTACTCCAAAACCACCAGGTCCCTTGGTGCTGTGCTGGCGCTTGACATTGAAGATGCGGCGGAACAACCAAAGTGGGGTGCGACGCCCAGAAGCACTCGCAAAGACGAAAAAACACGCAATGTGCAAAAGCCCATTGGGCGTAAAATCGTGCATTGCACCCATAACGTGCATCAGTGCACGAAGAAAGTTGTGAACAGGGAAGGAGAATCCCCTGTTCACAAAATCACAAAGCAGACCCGCTCATTGGGGCCTGGGCGCGGGATTACCTCGGCGCCGGGGATGCGAACTTGCGAGACATCCTCAGGGATCAGCCCGTCGTTCGCAGGCCGGCGAGCATCCTTTGCTGCAGGTGGACTTGGTCCAGGCGCCCTTGCCCCTCTTCAAACCGCTGGCAGCGGCAGCGGCGCTGTCTGCCGATCGCTCGCGGCACTCCTGCCCTTCGGGTGGCAGGTTTCGTCATGGCGGAGGTGGTTGCACAAGCTTCGCTCTGAGGCTATGGCGATGCGAGAGGAGGAAGAAGAAGTAGCGGCGGCGGAGAGCAAATGGCAAGTAAAAACACTATTTACGCCGCCGCACCCTTTTTAACCTCAAACGCAAAAGAATCCGCACCGTCGATGCGAGATCGTGGGCAAATAAGCAAATCTAACCGTACACGTGGCAGCCACGGAGGGCAACCGTCGCCGGCCACTCCGCCCACTACGCACGGGAATCTAGGAACTACCATCATGGCCCCGGAGAAATCGTGCCTGAACGGTCAAATCCAGTCCAAACGGCTGTACAATGGGCCCACAAGACGTGTCACGTCCCATCTATCGCAGCATAGCGCACGCCACCGCGTGTCAGGTGGCGCAGTCGCCATAAAACGTCATCCCTGACGTCATTGCAGCAAATTTGTTCAGAAAAGATGTCGGGTTCGCCCAAAGCATATTAATCACTCGATTGTTTGTCGAGTGTATGGTCACTCGACTGTCTCTTCGATCAAAGCATATTACTCCCATCGGGAGCGTATCAAAAATTTCTTCGACTAAAGATGATCAAGACCAGGTGATTCTGAGATTATCCTCCATTACAAGTAATAAAGCACAATCTCGGGGGCTACTCCCATCGGGAGCGCTGCCGCGCACCCGATAGAATTATGGCAAAAGATTTTCTTCGACTAACAATGTAGGGAAGATGATTTTGAGATTATCCTTCATTGCAATCAATAAAGCACAATCTCGGGGGCTACTCCCATCGGGAGCGCTGTCGCGCACCCGATAAAATAGTGTCAAAGTGTCAGTCGATGAATATATCGACTACGTTCATATGTAAAATCATACTCGAAACATTCCCGAGTTGCGTCCGTCGCAAATACCTCGGATGCTGCATGCATAGTGCAAAGGTAAGACCCGCCGAACTTTCGAGCTGGGCTAAGGACCGTTCCAGCAACGTCAATCCTTATACTTTCCGTGTCAGCAGACATGATGAAAAATCCCGACGGACGCGTTGGGTAAAATTCAAAGTTATACTGCAGATCGACTCAGTAAGACCTCAGCGGCCTAGTCGAATCTGACCAGTTTGTTCCAGATTCGAGTCCGGGGACTCGAGTTTGATTGAAAGCTAGTAAGGTGTTACCCAAATGTGTAGTTAACCAGTCCCGATCCGTCGAGTGAACTGGGCCTGCTAAGCTATTATCCCTTGATCATCATAAGCAAAAACCACAGTCGATGAAATACTCGACATAGCCAACATGCTATTCATACAGGAATTCCAATTATAATATATATAATGTTAAGCATATGACGTGCACTTACGAACGAGTCCATGCCCGATTCTTCGAGTCAGACAAGTACTCGGGGGCTACTGACAAGGATATACATCTCGGGTACCCTACCGTGAGGGTACCTGGTGCACGTGATGACTAAAAGCCCAAATAGCGAAGATACGACTCGAAGCCCAAGAGAGAGGCCCAACAAGATAGAGTACCTTCCAAGTTTAGACATAGACATAGTCGGTTTATACTTTCCTTATGTGTAAACTAGGTCGGTTACAAACTCCCGAGACCCAGCCTATTTAAGGCTGGGAGGGGTGCCGATCTAGGACCAAGCCATACTCGAACCACCAAAGCTCTTGCGAGATCGTCATCTCGCCGGAGCCACCTTATAACCTCATAATCTCACGATCAATAACAGACAAGCAGGAAGTAGGGTCTTTACCTCCACCCGAGGGGCCTGAACCTGGGTAAATCTTTGCCTCTGCTTGTCAGCCGACGAAACTACCAGTACTACCACGTTCTCTCCCTAGGTCCTTAACCATGGGAATTGATGAGGGTACACCTCGTCAACCTTCTTCTCCCTGGTTCATCCACACATGTCTGCTACGTCTTGTGTTTCTACAGTTTAAAGATGCGAAGGTAATCATCATCCGAAGAAGCGGCATATGTAACTTCATGCGCAAGAAAAGGCATATGTAACTTAAGGCTTTCACAGAATGTGAGTGGTAACATTGAAACTGCGAAGCGATTTTCGAATTTTTAGAACAGCAACAACTGGCATCACAAATTTGGTTTCAGAAGATTAATTTAGTTTGTCATAAGAAACTGGTCTTCTCAGGGGTGACGACGAGGACAATAGTCCGGTGCTCATGATCTTCCCTATAAAGAAAAAGATATGTTCTGAGCATGGATTCAATCAGCTATGCATTTGGCGTGATTACCATATTGTAACTAAAATAAGATACTATAGCAAAATCTCAGTTGTTGCAGGAATACCTGGCGACCGATCGATCTTTTCAATCGTTACCCCATGGCGGTGCGTCGGATCTTGATTAGAGGCGGCGCGCCAGGAGTTGAACGGGCGTCGGCGAGAGGAGCTTCACGGGACGGCGGCGAGTGGACTGCCAGGGCGGCGGTGGATATGGAGCCATGGAGGTCTTCGGTGGCCGTCAGCCGGAGCTGGGCGGAGAAAAAGGGGGTCGAGGGAGGGAGAGAGACGGAGGTGTGACGAGGAGAGCTGATTGAGGCGTTACCACTGATTGTGAACTGATGGCGTAAGTTAAGGAAAAACCAGGGATAGTAAAACAGTGTGCGAAATAAAAACCGTGCGAAGGTGTGACGAGGAGGAGGCAGAATGTGGAACCAAATTATTCTTTTAGATAGTAGAGAATCTACACCTAATATTAAAGTAAAAACACTTCTCTTTCGTTTTTTTTTTTTTTGAATTTAACACTTCTCTTTCGTTTGTCCTTCCTTGATTTCATCTGTCATTAATCTGATGGTTAAAGAAAAAAGCTTTTCAATCGTACAAAAACCTGGCGACCAATCGATCTTTCGATCCGACTAGAACGTGTATGCGTTCAAATCAAATGTAACCTGTGCAGCATCTCCAACAGTGTCGGTCGCCCCGCAGACCATCTCTATCCGCGTTCAAATTAGATGCCACAACAACCCATCTCACGGAACGTGTCAGTCGCGGAAGCCCATCTCCATGCACAAATGACCCGACCGAGGCCCAATATAGGATGTTCTATGTCGAGCATTCAACGGATATCCTTAGCGGAGGGTCGACCTTTCGCACGGTCCCAATGGCGCCGACGAAGAGCGCACTGGATGCACTCTGGCACTGACACATGAAATACTCTCTGTTCCGCTGCCATACTAACCACACATGCGACATCCGTTCATTCCTTTTTTTCCTTTTCCTGAAGTACACACGGCGATCGGGTTGGGCCCGACACAGAAAAAAACACTTTGTAAAAAAATCCCGCACAATATATACTGAAACTCCGAACTATAAGTACACCAAACCCAAAGAATAAAGTACATGTACACTAAACTCTGAAGTACACAAAGTACACTAACAAAAATAAAAGTTCATCAAAATATCCGCGCAGAGTACAACTTACTTTGAAATCCCAAAGTACAAGTAGATTGAAACCCGAAGTACAAAATTAAAAGTATAGCAAAAACAAAAATAATATTACGCTAACCTAGAAAAGTAGGTTAAATATACCACGCGGGGTACAAAACTATACTGAAATCCTTAAATACGGGTACACTAGAAAGGAAGAACACATATACTATTTTTGGAGTACATTTTTTTTTCCAAAACCTATCAATATGGGATATAATTTTGAAAATCTCGATGCGAGAAACGTAACGGTGAAAACAGTTCATAATTCACACAAATGATTTAAAAGATATTTCATTTTAAAAAATCCGGTTCGAAAAAAGGTAAAACTGCACACTCACACCCTTCTGTGACTCGAGTAATTCTACGGCCATGGGCAACATGTACGGATTAACAGTTTACAGACTGACGTGTCATATTTTGGTTGCAAGGCGGACGGGCCCACCCAACGAAATCAGGGAATGAAGAAGGGACACGTAATCCCGTGACAAAACTCCACGTAAATGTATGTAGGTGGTGTCCGTAGGTCCACCGTTATTGGCTAATTTTTTTAAATAATACACGAAAATTATTTAATTCCGGAAATAATACGTGTTTTTATTTTTTTCAAAATATTACCCAATCGGTCGCGTCGAAACCGACAGGACCTAATCGGTCGCGTCGAAACCGATAGGTCCCACTCGTCCACGCGGAAGACGATAAGTGGATGGACCACGTCGCCACGCCTCCACTCGTCCTGGGCGGGCAGTCGTCTTCGTCGACGCCGACAGGCGGGCCCAGTCGGTCACGCCGAAACCGACAGGACCCTGGAAGGCATCGACCGCCCGGGCGCCCTTCTCTTCTCTTTCCTTCTTTCTTCTTCCTCCTCGCCCTGCGTGTTCTTCCTTTCCTCTCTCCACTCCCCACACGAACTGAATTAAACCCGTGATTTAGACCAGTAATCTTCACGTTTGCCACCATTAATCGATGCTAGAAGGTTGAGGGAGGCTAGGGGAACTCCGATCTCCTGATGGGATAGCTCGTGGTGGTGGTGGTGATGGTTGACGGGTGGTGGTGGTGGTGCTAGAAGGCTGCATGGTGGTGGTGGTGCTGGAGGGCTGCATTGTGGTGGTGCTGCTCGTGTTGGTGCGCCGTTGATTCGAGACCACCGGACGCCGTCGCCTCTCACGCTTCTAGGGTATGATTCGATTTATCAAAATTGTAGTGCTATATTTGTTACATGTATGAACATGTATTGTTAAAAAATAGTTTGTGACGGTAGTAAATATTGTAGCTATATTTGTAGGTTAATTCGAAAAAATGTAGCTATATTTTTTTAGGAATTTAGACGTATATGTTGCTAAATTGGTTGTGGCGGTAGTAAATATTGTAGCTATCTATGTAGATTAATTATAATATATGTAGTAATAATTTTTAAAAACATGGTGTAGGTAGCTATACATTTGAAGTCGCTTCTAAGGTATATTTAGCTATATGTATAGATTAATTCTAATATATAGGTGGTGTTGTTGTATGCGGAATAATATTAACGATGGTCAATATTTTTTATGTCAGCGGAGATGTCTGATTTAGTGAAGATCAGGTTTTTTTATGGTCCTGGTAGAGTCCAAATGTGTGATACGGGAGCTGATCTGAGTGAGTTTGATTCTATAGATGTTGACCTGCCAGCTCCTGAAACATGGTCTCTAAGTCAGGTTAAAGATTGGTTGACGGGAAGTTTAGGGTTTGATAGTCAGACACAGACCGTCAGTGTTCATGCTTGGTGGAGCCATTCAAGGACAAATATTTACTTCGTTCTGAGACCACTAGAGTGTGATTCTGATTGGGTGCGATGGTTAAAAGGCTGCGCAAAAAGGAATTGCTTTCCTTGTGCCCTAGTTCTTCCCGCCTTGAACGTGGTCAGTGCACCTGAGTACGAGTTGAGTGCCCATGAAGGTGAGGGTGCTTATGATCCTGGCCAGGGAAGTGAAGAGATGAACATATCTATGTCAAATTATGGGTCTGATTTTGGTGGTGGTGGTTACGAGTCGGGGCAGAGCAGTCAAGTAGAAGGAGGGGACACTGAGGTATATGACAGTGCGGAGGCGGATGGCGACGAGGTAGACGGGCACATGCAGAACGAGATGGAAGATGAAGATACAGATGGCTATAGTGCTCAAGACGATGATTCTGATGAGTCAGACGGGGAAGAGAACGTAGATGAGGTACCTAATCCAGTGGACGCCCATCAGGACAAGCGCCAAAAAGCATTTCCATCCAGCCAAAATGAGGGATCTCTTTGTTCAGAAACTGTGCGTCGGCGGGTCAGTGCTAGAAATTAACAATATCAGACGAAAATAAATTAGTACGATAACACTAGATTCTAACGTAATATAACTTCCGTACTCAGTTACCTCCACGTGAAATGCATAGGCCTTCGACGCAAAATGGATTATCTTTGACTTAGGTGTCATAGGCATGTCCCGAAGACCCGCCTCGATATATTTTAGCTCATTCACTCTCTGCCACTTCCACCGCCACCATAAATTTCATCTGAAATTTCTTCAGGGGTCATCTGGATTTTGTTTTTTTGGCTATAATTTCTCCCAGCTCACGAATGTTGCCCCACTCACTAACTAGCTCCCTATAACAGCTCTTGGCCCTACCCTCCCTAATACTACCTTCAGTCTATATTGCGGCTTCATACATAACACACCACGACCTATGCTCCAAACTAGGACCCGAACTACCAGACATCGTTCCTATGCGACTGAGGAAATAACCACGCACCACACCCCTCCTCCATCACAAAATCAGCTGGGGTATATATAGCCTCACCCGGGAGAAAAGAGCGGGAGAAAAATGGCGGGAGAAAAAGGGCGGGAGGAAAACGGAGCGAGAAATATGGCGGGAGAAGAAGGGCGGGAGAAGAAGGGCGGGAGAAATATGGCGGGAGAAGAAGGGCGGGAAAAATAGGCGGGAGAAGAAGGGCGGGGATAAATGGCGGACGCAAGATCCATGCAGTACTCGGCTACCCCTAAGCCGATTAGGCGTAATCGGCTTTGCCACAGCCGATAAGGGCCTGCCGTCCTCGCCGAAACCGATTACAACATGCACCTGGGGACGACAGGCTTGTCGTCTTCGCCGCGACCGATTGGCTTGCAGTCGGTTTCGCCGCGACCGATTGGGTAATATTTTTGATTTTTTTTTTGCGTATTACTTCCGGAATTAAATAATTTTCGTGCATTATTTAAAAAAAATTAGCACCGTTATTGCCCGTGACTCTCTCTCACATCCTCATTCCCCACTTTTTTCTCCTTCGAACACTTGGAGAGCACGCGGACACCCTTTTATATATAAATATAAAAATACATTTTTTCTAAATATGTATTTATAAAGTTAAGGAATATTTTTTTTATAGATTTCCAAAAATGTTCGTATGAGGAATAAATATTCATGTAGCTAAAATAAATTGTTCGCGAGTTTATAAACGTTGTTCATGTATAAAAATAATTATTCACATGTTCATAAGATGTTCGCACAACTCAAAAATATATTGTTTATGGTTCAAAACAATATTCATATGGTTCAAAATAATTGTTCATATGCTTAAGGAATGTTCACCCAGTTCAAAATAATTATTCACAGTTTTGAAAAAAAAATCACATAGCTCACAATAAATTGTTCACGAGGTTCAAAAACTTCAAGGTGATCTGTCCACATGTTCATGAAAATTATCCATTCATCCCACGAAAAAAATAAACAATCATGTATTTTTTAAACAAAAATAAATAGAAGAAAAATGAAAATACTTATATAATTTTTGTTTGCTAATGGAAAATATTTAGATAATTAAAACGTGAACAGAAATTTAAAAGGAAAAGGAAATAAGAAAAAAGAAATAATAAAAAAGAGAAGGGAAAAAAATTAAAAACAATAAACGTAAAGGTAGCTCCCCTAACTGGGCCGGCCCATTCCCGCCGTGTGTGGGCGTTGCTCCCGTAAGGGATGCAACAGGCGTTATATAGGGAACGCCGGAGGACTCCTCCCTACGCGCGCTCGAGGAATGTGACCAGCAGGGTCTCGGACTCTCGCGACCCGTTGTCCCCGGCACATCCTTCCAAAGCTGGTTCTGCGGCTGGGAACCTGGGAGGCTTCAGCTGTCTATCCCCAGAGAAACCGTCGACCAGTTTCAGGCTTGTCCACTCCATCCACAGTGGAGACGAACTGCGTCGGGAACGATGCTGAAGGCTCTTCCCACGCGCTACCTCTCCTCGCCATGGCCTGGCATATGGCGCCGACGGACTCGACGGCGATCTCCGCAGCCGATTTCGGCGCGGCTGATGACCAACCCCGCGTACTTCGAGGTGGGCAGATTATTGGGTAGCTACGGCTTCATGAACATCACAAGGTCAGCGTTTCTAGGTCCGCGGCCCCTTTCCGTTTTCCTTCAGAAGTTAATAGACGTGGCGACGAAGAGATGTTCTTATCTTCCGATTTGATTCAAAACTTGGGACGGTAGGGCTGTGTGCGGGAGTGGATTTGGTTCGGGCATTCGTACTGTTTTGTAGCCACTTGCATAGGTTAATTTAGTAGTTGAATCCAACAGAAATCACTGGAAACTAAGGGCTCATTTCTTTGGAGAAACATTGTTGTGCTGAGACATTCTTGCTTCTTGCGGTGACAGTGTCAGAACATGGTGAAATTATTTAGGATACTTTGTGGTTTTGACATTTACCTTTGCTTAGTTAGGTTAGGACACTATAGATAAATTCAGTTGAGATGACCAGTAGTCTCATATAACAGGTAGGAGTATCTTGTGATGACAGTTCAGTAGATATGACCAGCGGTATCATACAACAAGTAGGAGGTTCAATGTTTGTATTCAGACGTCGAGGTTGCTTATCTCTTACCAGAAAATTCTCAGAAAACTTTGTACAAATATTATGTCATGAGACCATGGACGCTGCATCTAATATTCCGGTACCTCTTATTTATCGAGTGGTTACAAGGACCACCAGATATTTTCTGGCGTTAGAGAACATAAACGATGTTTTTTGTGTATTCGTCACCATTTCCAACACTGTCATGTCAAACAGTTATTCATCTTCTCAATCTGGAGGGCTTCCAAATATTGCTGGTATTCAAGACCTTAGTCTTGGATATTCACCAGAAGAGATTGAGCGATTAAGAGTCCAAGATGTTGGAGAAGGAGAAGTGAAGATTAGGTTATTTCCTTCTATCTCAGATGTTGTTGCTGTATATCACTTCTTAGAAAAGGTTTGCTGATACTATTCATGCATCGTAGTCTATTGTAGACTCTACGAGGGAAGAGTGGTTCAAGGTCCATTGAGAGGCACACAAACTGTATTTAAGGTATAGCACCCACATTTTCAATCTACAAAATCTAGTGACACGCAGTTCTGCAATACTAGTAGTTGTAATATATGGATAACCGGGTCATCCATGCATCGATGAATTGTACTTGTTCATAGTATTTAAATTGTATGACATGACACATAATCATTGCAAGGCCAGTCTTGTGCTATGATAGGCTGGTATGACCCATTTATTCAACAGTACATTGACAGGATAATTTGTGGTAGGCCCAATACTTCCAAATTCGAGCCTTTCAATTTGTTGTTTATCTGATGGTGTTAGTTTCTACCTCTCCCAGATTTATTAATCCCTTTTACGATCTTATACAAGGTATACCCTGGAGCCATTGCTGGTGCTTCTGAAGATAATTTGATGGCATTGAATGAGCTGAGAACTCATGCTTTTCTTCAGGTCAGTAAAATCGTGAAATATCAACAGAAATTTAAATTTCAAATCTTAATCAGTATTTCAGGCGTGACAATCCCTCAAAAACTGTTTTCCTTGTCTTCTGCTTACAGACAGATACAATGGGTGTCTGTGAGAACATTCAGTTTCTGCTAGGAGCCTTTGAGACTGCTACTGGAGAGCAGGTCTACCATGTAACTTTGTCAGCTAATAGGCAATCCACATAATGATATGAGACTGATCAAAAATTTCTATAGTGGCTTGCCTTCTGCGATGATGGGAGATATAGCGCTGCAGACTATGCAAAAGCAACCAGTGAAATGGAGTTGAAGGAGAGACCTAATTACTGGAATCCATATGATCGTGAATACAAGTTAGGACTAAGGAGATATTTTGTTCTTAAGCTGCTTAATGGAGCTATGTGTGGCCTTGTCCACATGCACAATCATGATAGACTGCACCAAAGCCTTGGTCCTTCTTCTGTTATTCTCAAGTACTCTGCATTTTCCTTCTCTACTGTCCATTCTACAGTTTATTAATCATTCTCAAATTTATTACTACTTGGTGTAATTTTCTGTTATTTAGCACTGTTGCAGAGAAAAATGGATATTATTTAGTTCCAAAGCTCCGCGATTTGGCGTTTTCTGTAGATATCGGGTACATGCTCAATCCTTGCTACATTTTCTTCTACCAAAGACAACTTTTGAGAGAACAGATATACTTTTTTACAATGACAGGTTGTCGTCTCTTGAGGTTGGTGCATTGTCGGACGGTCTGTGGCGTCGAGCATCTGCTGCTGGAGCATCAACTCCTTTGGAGAAGCGAGCTTTTGGAGTAGCTGATGACATGTAAGTACTTTCTTCTTCTTTTCGAGTTACAAAATGCTAGTCTCTCACATATACTTGTTACTGGAAATAACAGATATGGAGCTGGGTTGCTTCTTGCATACATGGCATTTATTCCGTTTTGTAAAGCAGGCATCATGGATGGCATTTCCTTGCAGGTTATTGATTATAATTAGCTTGATGTTCGTAAGGCAAATGTTATTCTTTTTGCACCGTGATATCCAACAAAGTACTGATTTACTTTGCAGAGACTTTTGGAGAATACCTTCCGTCTCGACATTTATGCTGCAAGAGAGTACGAATTTCTAGAACAAAACATAACTTACATGATTTAAACCTTCAATATTTTGGAAGTTTTTTTGCTCCATATTCAGTTGATTAAATCCATTTTTTCTTATTTTTTACCTAAACGTTAGTTGTGCTTTCTGTTATTCTGAATCAATAGGCATGCTTATCTGTTTTTACGAATCCACATAGGTACTGTCTGGAAGATGATCAATTGTCGGAAGCTGTAAAATTTTTAGACTTAGGTGATGGTGCCGGCTGGGAATTGCTGCAGGTTTGCCTATATCATGCGTAGTTAAAATTTGTCTGTTCACAAACTTTCTGCTGCTGATGCATGTTACTGAAATATAGTACATTATGCATGCATACTACTAAATGTTGATTTCGTAAATCTACTTTCGGTTCCATACATCTTCAGCAAGGATACTAACCCTGATTTCTTGTCTGTACGCAATGCTTAATCCGGATTACCGTAAACGACCAATTGCTGAGGCTGTACTGAACCATAGGTTTATTACTGGGTCTGTATTATAGAAGTAACCAACAACTGGATTTCAGCTTGACCATAGAGGGTAAACCATCCTGTGTGTGCCTGAAATATGTCCAGATTAAACCAGAGGAACATTATATATGCAAATTCCGCTACACGCGATTTTGAGTTCTGACAGACTTTGAATAATTTCTGGACCTAGAGGTATTTTTAGCGACTACACATGCTCAAAAAGTGCCCGTGGAACATGCTGCCCTGTCCTATCAGTTGTGGGAAGTGCGTTGGGTTTTGCAGATATACTCCCTCTGTCGCATAATATAAGATGTCATTGCAACCAACATAGGCGTTTATTGGTTACAATGACATCTTATATTATTATGAGACATGGGGAGTAAATCTGATTTTTCTTTTATCAAGTAGTGTATGATTGCAATCATCAGTGCAGTGCCATCTACTCCGCCCCATAATGTAAGATATTATTACAACCAATCTATATATGTATTAACAAAAGTAGTAAGATTCTTGGGGTTTGATTTGGTACATCATCCAAATTATCCCTGAAGTCCCCCTATGCCGCGTGTAAGTCGAAAAAAACGGTTAAATAGGGGAGAAAACACTGGTTACGGCCTTGGCGGGCGGGAGTATTTCTCCAGTCTCATCATCGAGCGACCCGCCCCCGGAAACCGGCCTCCAACACGTGCACGTAGACCGCCCCCGGTGGCGGAACCCCTCTTGGTCCTCGTTTTCCTCCCTACCACTGAGAGTCGCAGACCTCGAGCACCGCATTAGCAGGTAGCACTCGATCGGAGCAGGCAGCCAGAGATCGGACGCATTTAACAGAGGAGGGCATGTGACCAATATGAAGGGTTGGCTAGCAACAACACCATAGCATCAAAGCCGAGATGGGGGAAAAGCCGAGGAGGAAGTCGCCGAGGCGAGCGCGTCAGCTAGGGATGCGGGCTGTCAGATAACGTTTCAGAGAATAGCCTCCGACTTTGGAGATTTTTTTGGCCCCCTCGCCTCCGGTTGCCATCTTGGCGCTGAGAGGGGAGGGCTCAGATCGCAAAGCTTTTTGTGTTCTTCATCAATTGGTGGGCATGGTTTTTTTTACTAATAAAGTTACTCTAGTTGTGGAGTTAGAGAATTGATATCCTCACATATTCGAGCTGATGAGTTTTTTTTCAGTTGTTTTGATTCTTGTGATTTCGATAGTGAAAACTTTGTGGTTCGACGCTATACACTTGTAGGGGATCATCCCCAGTCCAAATATGTTCATCGCTCGTGACTTCCCATCTTTTTCGATGGGCGACTCAAAGGGCTTTCATAAACCTTTTCGGTAATCAAGTTTGTGTACATGAATGAGTGACATCATTGTTGTTCCAGTCCAATTGCAGACTTGCAGTAGTCTCTCTAGTGAAGTCTTGGCAATATTTTGTCTTGCAAAAATTAATACCATGGAGAGATTTCATTGTAATTGTTAGTCATAAAAGTTTCTTGGATAATATGTAATGTTACATGTGTTCCTATGAAAAACTCTTATGGTTTTGTATAGTTTACATCAATTCTACTCCCTCCGTTCGGAAAAAGATGACTTCCATTTGTCCAGATACGAATATATCTATACATGTTACATGTCTAGATACATCCGTATCTGGACAAATAGAAGTCATCCTTTTCCAAACGGAGGGAGTAAGATGTTTCTTTTCCCCAAACAATGTGTTTTACTTGTGTAATATCTAAACTTTTATTGTGTTCGCGAGTTCACCATGGCGTACATTTTTTAGATGGAGGTTTTCTGCTTTGTAAGTGCAGAGGCCGCGAGTATAACAAAGACATACTCCCTCCGATCCAGTGAGCATACATGTGTATCTAGACAAAGTTGTGGCCACTAATATGGATCTGAGGTTGTATTGAATTTGTAGATAGCCCTACTCAACCATTGTTAGCTTCGACTAAATCAGCCGATTAGCCTCCCTCTCCTCCCTTCCTCCTTCCTCCCGGTCACCGCTACCTGTTCCTCCTGGGTCTCCCCCCTTCCGCTGGGCAACGGCGAGCTCGATCCGGCCTTTTCGTATTCTCTTCTCCTCCTCTCAGTTTCACTATTTCATTGCGATCGACCTTTAGCGCCGCCTCCTCCCCCTCTTTTTTCTCGGGCCGCTGTCACCAAAGCTGCTGCGATTCGCCCTTGCGCCTCGACGCGCGCCAACGCGGTGCCGCGCCTCGACGCCGGTTCCCCCCCTGCACCCTGGGGCTCCTGGCGAATAATCTGGTGTCCCGTCGTCACCGGAGCTTCTCATGTTGGACCCAAGATCCGAAATTTACCCCTCCATAGAGTATCGCCCTATCCAGCCCTCCGACCTCGAAGTCCTTGAGAAGATTCATCTCGCGATGTTTCCCATAAGGTAACTGCTGCAAGTGAATGCTATTACGCTGTTCTTGCTTACCGAACTGACGATTTTCTCATTATTGGCCCAGTTAATCATCCCCGTTCATTTTTTTCTTTCTTTTGTCTAGGTACGAGAGAGAGTTCTTCTTGAATGTTGTCAATGGCCATGGTATCATTTCCTGGGGTGCTGTGGACACCAGCAGATCGGATGAAGGCAGGGATGAGCTGATAGGCTTTGTAACCACGAGGATGATTGCAGCAAAAGATAGTGAGGTACATTATAAATCAGCTCCTGAAAATCTAACTAGTGAGCTTAGTAGCTAATCGTTTCAATTTGCAGATTGAAGATTTATTTCGGTACAACAACTCGCACAAAGATCTAACACTTCTTTATATCCTGACTCTGGGCGTAGTAGATAGCTACAGAAACCTCGGCATAGGTTGTTTCCTTTTCTCCTTATCTTAGCTTCACAGTTTGTATGTGGTGTTTCAGTTGATACTGACATGATTTCACACTCGCAGCATCTTCACTGGTCCGAGAGGTGATTAAACATGCTGCGAGTGTATCAAACTGCAGGGGTGTTTATTTACATGTCATTTCATATAACCAGCCTGCAATTAGCTTTTACAAGAAGATGCTATTTAAGCTAGCCAGAAGGCTTCCAATGTTCTACTACATAAGAGGGCAGCATTACGACTCATACTTGTTTGTATATTATGTCAACGGGGGTCGTACGCCTTGTTCGCCACTGTAAGTATCCATGTTTGCTTATTTTGGTGAAGCGTGTTTGTTCCAGTTTAGTCGTTATCAGGTGTTATGTTTTAAAATAGGTATTCGTTGTTATGTTTGATATAATTTTCTATGTGCAACACTCGGTTTCTTGTTAGGATAATATGCAAACTTGACAGCCCCGTGAAGTCTATCTTGTTTATTGCAACCAATTGTGTGAAACTTCATAGCGAGCTTTAGAACTGTTGATGTCTGACCTGATCCTGTCCATGCACACATACAGACCTGAGCCTGTCCACACGGGGTAGCCTGTAAATGTTGTCCCTCTTCCAAGGAATTGTCTTTGTGAAGCCGAATGTATCGAGTCCCTCGTGCTCATCTTGCCCAAGTTCGTACAATTTTATTTTCCCATTTGCATTGTTACATGTTTCATCTTAGCTTGCACAGTTTTTTAATGGTTTGCTGCAATACAAATTTGAAATGCCACTATTCTTGTGCGCGCATACGACTTCTGTTCTTTATGCACTTTACCTAGTTAAAGTTGGATCGCAACTAAAACAGCAACACATAAACCTTGTATGATTGTATCCTGATGTGTCAATACCTTCTTATTGACCAATCAACTGAGGAGACAACCTTACTTTTTCAGCTCGCACTTGCATTATGGACATTTGCCTCCTTATGCAACCTTTGATGTTGCATCTCGTGAATGCGTTATTAGGTACACCCTGATGTTCTCAGTTATTTGAAGGGCTTGAATTCTCAATAGCCTTCTATTATTGTCTTTAGGCATTTCAAATGGGTGGCATGAAACATGATATTAGTTTTAGTCAAACAGAATCATGTCATACAATTAATTGTCTAGCATCTTCCAGTTGCCTCCCAACTCCCAGCGAACTTTTATACGTCTTATTGTGCAAGGATGCCCATAGAAAGTGGCATGGACAGTTCGACAATAGTTAGTACTTGTTAGCTCTAAGAGGCATCAATTTAGTTGCAGTTGTTTGAATATAAGGTCCTTCAAACCCTCAATACACAACTGGACCTTCTTATTAGTTGAAATAAAAAAGATTGTTGAGTGGACGTTATTTTGTATTTAATGGGCCAGTTTAAAATTAGTATGTTTCCTATTTCAGCACCCTAACAGGTGATCTCCACCCTGATCAGTCAGGGTGATGGTGACATCTGTCCTTTCTTGCCCCCCATGATCAAAGAAACAGGAGAGATACAGCTATAGGGATTTTCGTACCCACTGTAAAATCCTCCCCAAACTAGAATCATGAATCCTGAGGTCCTCCAGAAGGCCTTGTATTGCACTGTCCAGATCATTCTTGATTTTTTTCCACCGTTGTGAACTCTAATCCAAAGGCTAAAACATGAATCGCTGCCTTGCATAGTGAAGCAACCTTGCCCAAGCACCTATTCACTTCAATTCCTATTGCTCCTTTTGGTTATCCCATATCGGATATGTTGATATTTACTGTAGAATGAATTGTAGCACCAAATACTCGATAAAACTAAGGTCATACATTACCTGCTTTCCTTCTCAAATATGAAGCTATATGGGTTTATTAAACTAAGTTCTTCTTCTTGTGTTTGTCACGACCCAGATTGCATAGGGGGTAGTCGTGAGAGATGGGAGGCCTGGGGCGAACTGGTTTGGGTTTGGGCGCCGTGATGCCCTAGGGTAGATCGGTTCTGGAGGAAATCCTCCCCTTTTCTCTGTTTATTTCTTTGATACCTATTACACGAGTACTAGATATAGGAGCCAACCGACTAGAGATAGAAACCTTATCCAACTAGGACTCCTAGATTCTAAACAACAACTATTACTTGGAAATAAAGAAAGGTAACAAATCCTAATATAGGAAGGTTCAGATATGGCCTTATTGCTTGCTGCGCATGACATCACTCCCCCCTTCGACAAGCAGCTCGTCCTCGAGCTTGAAAGAGGAATAGTCTGCCAGAAAAGACTAGCCACTCAGGAACCAGTGTTTGTTTCCAGCAGATCAGGCGCCTCTTCTTCAGAAGCATCCACCCAACAAGCATAAAAGCGCTTGCAACATGGCCGGGGCTGTACTTGTCGTCACAGTTGTAGCAAAGGCCCTTGGCACGCCGCTCGTCCATCTCGACTGGCGATAGCCGCATAAGTGGCCGCCTATTTGGCAATGCCACTGCCGTTGCAGCCTTGGGCGGAGCCACAAGTTCTGGAGTAGATGGCCTAGCGCCTCCAAAAGAATTTCCCTTGGGAACGAGAGTGGAATCACTGTCTTCTGGTGCGTCACGCTCCTGGTACGCCCGTGCATGATCCATGGCATCCTCTAGTGTCACCGGGTACATGAGCTTGACGTCTGTGCGAATCGACTTATGGAGACCAGCCACGAACAACCCACTTGGTGCGCCTCTGTGAGTCCTTCGCACCTGCAGACGAGGGTTAAGAAATTCTCCTCGTAGTCGTCAACAGAGCCGATTTGACGCAGGTTCTTGATCGCTGACAGTTCGGTGTTCCGGATTTTAGGCCCGAAACGTCGGTTCAGCAAAGAACTGAACTCATCCCAGGGCGGTGCGCCGTGCGCCATCTTGAGACGCCTGTACCATAGTGATGCTCTCCCGGACAGATGATAGGACGCGAGCCATACCTTGCCGCTTTCCGGTGTGCCCTGCCCATCAAAGAATTGCTCAACACGAGTGAGCCATGGCAGTGCATCTTCTGATCCATCAAAGATGGGGAATTCCAGCTTGTGAAATTTGGGTTTCCACTCGCCTGTGCCCTCCTCTGGACGAGGGTAAACTGCGGTGGGGGCTCTGCTTTGCCTGAGCGGGATCCTCCTTGCTGAAGATTTGACTGGCGCTGCCTTTCTCCAGGCATGCAATGGCACCCTGGGCGGCTGCAGCCTGCTCCTTGAGGTCTGCAATGGCAACCTGGTTGGCTGCTGATTGCTCCTTGAGGTCTGTAATGTCCGCCTCAATCTTGTGGAGGAAGGTGTTCTGCAGGTCATCCACGATCTCCTTCCGTGCAGCAGCGAGCTTCTGGTCGAGCAGCTTTGAGATGTCAGCGAGGGAAGCCATGGTTGTTTGTGGTGGGGAAGATCCAAGGATCGATGAATCTGATACCAAGTTGTCACGACCCAGATTGCGTAGGGGATAGTCGTGAGAGATGGGAGGCCTGGGGCGAACTGGTTTGGGTTTGGGCGCCGTGATGCCCTAGGGTAGATCGGTTCTGGAGGAAATCCTCCCCTTTTCTCTGTTTATTTCTTTGATACCTATTACACGAGTACTACCTGGCTTTATATAGGAGCCAACCGACTAGAGATAGAAACCTTATCCAACTAGGACTCCTGATTCTAAACAACAACTATTACTTGGAAATAAAGAAAGGTAACAAATCCTAATATAGGAAGGTTCAGATATGGCCTTATTGCTTGCTGCGCATGACAGTGTTTCTACTCCTCATCCTAAATATAGATAGTTTTGGTTATTGACACGGTCTTCAAAAGCAATTTGACCACCGATTTCTTTTTTGAAATACAATGCTTCAGATAAAAATGAGTATGTATGACAGTATATTTCAGAATAGATAGTGTCAATTTGATATTGTTAACGTTTGTAATTCTCTCGCGGACAAACCTAAAACTGTTTTGCTGGGAAAGATTCTAAAAATAAGTGCTTATATTTCCGATCAGAGTGTTTAATTTAAATATTTATGATAAATATATGTTGACGTCTATGTATGGCCTGAGTAATATGTACTCCCTCCGTTCCTTGATGTAAGGTGCCTAAGGTTTTGAGAAAAATTCTGAAATATAGGGTGTACTTCTTTCCACCACTCATATGGATATTTTTATAGAGATATTATTATGTTTCTTTATACCATGCAAACTCCTCTTTTTCCCACGTCAATTAGCCAAAGATAATTTTGTCCAAAACTGATGTAATTTTTTTCCTCCACGAGCATTCTTTAATTTCCGTGCCAAAACTTATACACCTTACATATAGGAACGGAGGGAGTATTAGATGTACTGAACAAAATTTTGTAAATTAGTATGGTTATGATCAGAGTAGGATATCTGTTTTGTCTCTATTTTGTGGGCATTATACTCATGTCTCTTTAATTTGGGTGTCTAAGCTAACATCCATCTATGAGTATTCAGCTTGAGAGACACAGTTTTTAAAATTGGCCACATATTCACTGCATAAAATAGAGCACTTGGTTTTGTTCGATTTTCTGTAGTGGTCTGTCTTGATAGTTTGCATGAGTTGTCTTGATTTGTTAGCATCAATCAAATACAAATTATTGTAATAGAATAAAATCAGTTCATGGCCTAAACAATCATTAACATGAAATCCGTTTCTGATGAGTTTATTTTGGAATGATGGACTTGTAATAACGCATGACAATCTTGTGCAGGGAGATTGTAACATCATTTGTTGTTGACTTCAGGGGTTTCTTGAAGATGCTGGTTGCCAAGTTCTGGAGCAAAGAGGAAAAGAGTATGACGAGATGGTCCCGTTGTAATGAATCGACCACTCTATTGACCTCACAGAATAATAACAAAAGGATCGTCAGCGGTGAAGATACAAGATGTCACGTGTAACTTAAGGTGCAAGGATGGTGTTAGTGTGTTCTCTTGTTTTCATTGAAACAACATCTTCTTGCAAATCATCGGTAGCAGTGTTTTGATGTACCTTTCTGATACGATAACAAACCAGGTATATAATTCCTCAGATAGTCATAGGCTCATAGCCATGTGCATTATATATTGTTGTAAAGAGAGGACAAAAAAAAGGAGAAATAAATGTCAGCTGCAATGTTGTGGCGCATCATCGGCTCTTGGCTTTCGCTGCTCCAGTTTGAGCCGTACCTTTTTTTTTGTTAGAAAGATCAACCTGTGACATTCGTTTTCAAATAAGGTTCCATATTCCGTGCGACTTGCTACTGGAGTATGAACAATGAACTACTCCAGTAAGCTAATCTTCTTGATGTAAACATAACCGTCCTGAACTGGAGGGAGGCTGAATGAGGCATTGAAGAAACCGAAAAGAGACATCAAATGTGTAATTGAAGGCGATGTATTTCTGGCAGTAACTTGAGCAATAAACAAGGTGCGATTTCTGCTCTCTGCGGCAAAATTGACTCCACGATTTTGTCAATCTTCCGTGCGACTGCCACTGGGGTGCCACCGTGCCAGTAAAACCGAGCGACTACTCAGTGAGTTTCGTTTTTTTACAAACAACAGAGGTCGGTTCGTGATCCAATCTCAAAACCGAGCCCAAAACCACGTCCAAACAAACCAACGTCCCCTCCCGCACGAACCAACTCTCCTCTCCTTCCCCGGTCTCGCCGGACTGGATAAAGCGAAACCCCTCCACGCGCGGCGCGGCCACCACGCGGAAACAAGGCCAAAACCCCCACCGGATTTTGGCGATTCGTTCATCACGCCACGCCAGCCAGCCAGCCATTCGCGCTCGCCTCCACGGCACGGCCTGACGGCAAACGCCCGCGGAAGAAGAGCCCCTAAAACCTCGATCCCACTGTTTGCGCCGCACTTTGCCTTCCCGAGGACGTCGCCTTCGATTCCCCAAAAAAACCTCTTTTTGAATCACAGAGCAAGCATCGCAGCCGGCGGCGGGGCGACATGCGCACCAAGCACCTGATACCCAACCACGCAGCGGGGCTCACCTACGCGAACGCCTACGCCGCCCGCGAGGATCACTACGGCGATGGCGGCACCGACCCGTTCGAGGGGTTCCCGGACGCGGTGCTGGGCCTGATCGTCTCCAAGCTGCCCTTCAGGTCCGCCGTCGCGGCCTCCGCCATCTCGCGCCGGTGGCGCGCCGCTCTTCCCGCCGCGCCGGCTCTCGACCTCGACTTCGCCGCGGCCTTCCCCGCCGCGCCTCGCCGCAGGACAGCCTTCGCGGCCGCCGCCGCCGCCGCGCTCGCGGGCGGCTCGCACCACCCGCTCCGCCGCCTCCGCCTCGCGCTCGACGGCTTCTTCGACCAGTCCTTCGCCGCCACCGCGGCGTCCCACGTCGCCTCCTGGCTCGCCGCCGCCGCGTCCCGCGGCGTACAGCGGCTAGAGCTCCACCTCCCTCGCTCCCGCCTCGCCGTGCTCCCTCCCTCCCTCCTCGCCTGCACCGATCTCACGTCCCTCGCCCTTCGCCTCGACCACTATGCGCTTCCCCTCCCTCCTCTCGGCCGTCTCGCCCGCCTCTCCCGCCTTCACCTCGCCTGCGTCCCGCTCACCGGCCGCGACGACTTCTTCCAGGACCTCTTCTCCCACTGCACGCAGCTCACCTGCCTAATCCTCGAACAATGCCACGTCGGCGCTCTCCGACTAGCCTGCGCGCCGCGGCTCTGTTCTCTCGACATCGCCAACTGCTCTTGGACGCAGCAGTCGTCTATCGCCATTGCTCAGATGCCGGCGTTGCGCGCCCTCCGCTATTCAGGCGCAATGGCAAACAGGCACTTCGTCAGTGACGCCGATGCTCTGGACGAAGTCGTTCTGGCCATCGAGAAGCCACAGGTTAAGCTCCAGGAGCCTAATCTCAGAGAGCTTCTTGCCTTAGTTGGAAACGTACGAAGCCTAGTGCTTTCGCCCTGGTGCATTGAGGTATATATATATATCACTTCTTCATCTGTGAAGAAATATTTGTTTCAGGGATCTAATTATTGCGCTGTGGGTAACTTGAAGCAATTTACACGTCCTGAGGAGTGGTCGAAGGTGCGGCTAGATAAGGTGAGACGGTTGGCCTGCATAATAGAGAGGAGGGAAGAAGGTGCTTTGTCCATTGCTCCATTGCTTACGAGTTGCCCCAATTCGCAAGAACTTTCTGTCTCAGTCGTGGTGAGATATGCATCCTTGAGTTTTTTAACTCTCTGGTAACGATGTTGCAATCAAATAATGATAATGCCAATAATGTGATTGCTTGTTGTCTCAGCCATCACAGTCCAAGCGGAGACGGTGCAGCGACGACGAAGTTCAGTGTGATTTTATAGGTGGTAGAGGGGTGATTGTGAGGAATCTCAGGGTAATTAGGATGGAGTACATCGATGAGAGCAAGAGTGGATTGGAGCTGGTTAAGCTTTTGCTCAAGAATGCGCACATATTGGAGACGATGACAATTGTGCCTTCCATGGATGGCCTTGAGCAGGCAAAGTTCAGGCGCAGGGTGTTGAAGTTCAGGAAAGCTTCCAAGAATGCCTGCATCCAGTTTTGTGCCAGTGCATGATGATTCGATTGTGTGTTAATAGGTTGTCTGATAATGCAGTCCTTGAAGCAAGAAGTTGCTTGCATGTCATTAGTGAGGTTCTTCCAGTTCAGTTCTGGGTTCTAACTTATTATGGAGCTGCTGATTGTCATTTTAATTCATCGCCGAGCTACATTTAGCTTGAGTGGCCTCTTAAGTTTGAAAATTTTCTGATTCTTTATTGAACCAAACCACCTTTCACATACTTTATCTTGTAAGATACACATACCAACTTATTAGGCTAAATTGCCTGAAAATTTAAACTCGAAAAAGCGTGTACTGCTATTGCCCAGTTATACAAACTCCGTCGATCTGCTTGGCTATGTGTGGCCTAGACGAGTATGGTCTAACTTTTGATACCATGTAATCCAATAAAACTGTCTAGTAGATAGCTCTGAGAAGATCAGAAGAGGGTGTATACCAAACATGTAAGGTTTTGAAAATTGCTCCATACCACCTCCAAACCAGCAGTATGATCTATTCCAACATGGGGGCGTCATTAACCCAGTTGTTTCGCAAAGTTCTTTTTGTTCATATGTATTACTCCCTCCGTTCCTATTTATAAGATGTTTTAGTACAACATGGAGTAGCTTGTTTTTCTGATTTGCATGTATCTAGACGCGTTTCAGCGTAATTCACTCATTTTATTTTATATGTAGTCCACTGTGAAATATCTAAAACGTCTTATAATTTTGAACGAAGGGAGTATGTGACTAGGCCAATTACGCCGTATGCACAGATGGTAGGTTTAAATATCTGGCTAACTTGACATCGGAATTCGTTTCTTATATACTTTTACATTTGCATGCTATAGTACGTGATATGATTGTTCAGATTTCTTTTTTTGAAAAGGATCTTCATTGCGTATTCAACAAAGGATACAATACAACAGAAGTACAGGAATACGCAAAAGAAACAAACTGAGGAACTCAGCACAACAGCAAAGGATGCTGAACCACCGCAGAAGCCTGAAGAAGATCTCCACCGCCAAGCATCGCCGGAGATGGAGCCACCAGGACGCCGCAGACCCTGGGAAGGAAGAACCCCACTCGAGTAGAAGCCGCAGGAGCTGTCCGCCGCAAGCGACGGAGCCGAAGGACGCTTAACGAACACGGCCATGGCTCCTCCATCCCGCAGCCACCCATCTTCCGTCGAACCCTGCACTGAGCACAAACACAGCTTGCCGGAGCCTCCGCCGAGAACACGCCTTGAGCAGACCTTCTCCCCACGCCACCACGGCCGGCCGGAGAAAGAAAGAGCAAGCCGGAGAAGAAGCAACACGAAGATCGAGCCGCTCGAAGCCACGCCACCATGGCCAGCCAGAGAAGCCAGATCGCCGCCAGCGAAGAAACCGAGATCCCAGAGAGCCAACTCCTGTACAGGCGAAGGGGAACGCCGGCGCCTAGCACCAACACCCCGCCGCAGCACCCCCAACCCCCCCATGGTGTGGCCAGGAGGATCCACACCAAGACGAAGAAGGGGAGCGAGGGACAAAACTCCAGAGGACGGCCACCACCTCCGCCACGACAGCCGCCCAAAGAGACCAAGAACTCACCAGATCCGACGATCCGGGAGGACACCACGCCGGGAACCCGTCGACGCCGCCCCGCAAAGCGCCGCCGAGGTGGGGATCGACCCCCGGCACCATTATTCCAACACGCCGCCGCAGCCACCACCTCTCCAGCGCCGCCGAGGAACTCTACCCTACTATCTACATGCCTAGGCCACGGATCCGAGGTCTCCCCTCTCTCCCACCGTCGCAACGGTGGCCGGAGAGGGAGGAGACCCGCAGATCGGGCGTCGGCGGAGCGAGGGACGCGGACGAACTCCCTTTCGCCTCTCTCCAACAGTAACCAGAGGGAGGGGAGGGGAGGGGAAAAGTTGATTGTTCAGATTTCATGAAAAGGCATGTGAAAATCGTCCTGAACCGATTTGCATCACTGATACTTCTGGATGCTTATAACTCTTCCTTGCCTACAAATCTACAATCTGTCCTCAACCGTCTGTAGCGTTGAAACCAGTGGCAACACAGAGTTCCCGCTAAAGATATTATTTTATATGAAAAAGAAAAGGAGAAGAATAGCAGCAAGTAGTAACTGGGTAAAACGGAAGTGGATCTTGGTAAGTACTACTCTGTTTCTTGGCTCTCCGTTTTGTAGAATACTGTTTCTTGACTCGGGGTGTTGAGTGCTTGAGTTATATTTTGGGTTTAACCTGTCAACTCTAGTCCTAGTTTCGGGCCAAAACAAGGAACACTACTAAGCTTCTGCCTGTGGCGGGCTGATTAGAAAATATCCCCGGGCTGTTCGTTGAAAGCTAGTACATCACAAAATCTTGATCTGGCAAAGTAATGGTTAGTCTACATGCACGCTCTGTTCCTGCAAAGCAACTTGTAGAAACATCCCTTACCAAATTCTTGCGGTAAAAGAAGCTTCTACCCTTTTAAAGTATGGTAATCCTGAATTCTGAACAACAGGAACTATATAAATGGCTACTTTGATTAATAAACATATGCATGCTTGTTATCTTTCCTCACTAGAAGTAGCTCGTTATCCCTGGTCATTTCTCATAGTTTCTTTTTTTTTGAAACGGGAGTAAAAGATTTGCCCCCAATATATTAATTAAGAAGAAGAGAATTGCCCAGTTAATTAAGGGAAAACCGAGCGAAAACCGTTAGTACAACACACCGACCAAACCGAACTACTCATAAAGCAAGACCACCACACGGCCACAACCCGACGAACTCTCCGAACACCCAACAACCGCAACCCCTAACACTCGATGATAACACCTCAAGAAAAAGTATAGGGCAACACCCAAGCCACAGAACCATCCATCAAGCGGTCATGAACGCCTTCCCTACTGCACCACTCTTCTTGTCTTTGCATTTGAGTGATTTCTCATAGTTTCATACCCGCACTTTATGGCATGTTCCAATAAGGTCTTGTTTTGTACTAGGGTTTTTTATGCGATGAGTAGGGATTATCCCCACGGTGAAACCCCACCTGCATCCAATCCTATCAAATCGCTGTTTATGCCCATCCATTAGGGAAGGATAGTGTAGGGTATTTAAAAAATGCACTAGAGTTTAGAAAAATCTGAGGAAAACCAGGGATAAAATCCGCCAAATACTCTAGAAACAAACATGCTTTTGTTGAGTATTTAAGCAATTGTTCGATTAAATTAATCCAAGAATAAATCATGAACATGACGTAAACAGTGGTAATGACATACTGAAATTATATGATAAAATTATGTACTAGACAAATTGTAGAAACATCTACACAAATTGCTAGTACGGCAGATATGCAAGTAATCAGGAGAGAGATAAACATGTACCCTCCAGTAGGCCAGTTGGCCGTAGCAGCGGAGGCGGTAGCCTCGTCGGCGATCCTCTTGTCAGCAGCAGCCTTCTTGATGTCGGCGTCGGTGGCCATGGCGAAGAGGAAGGCGGCGCGGATGTAGTTGATGTAGATGTAGTTGAAGCAGACGAACATGAGCGAGCAGTCGCGTAGGAGACGCTCCCCAAAAACCTAATCGCCTCTCTCCCGTACAGGATCTGGAGAGGCGGTGTTTTGGAGGCCTGCTCTCCCGTCAGCCGTGTACGCGGTGGACGGGACGAGATCAGCGGTGGCAGCAACAACATGAGGAACTATGGTGGCGGCGCGAGCAGATGCGATCTTTCTGTTGTGTATTTCCTAGAGAGGAGCGACCTCTCTTATATACACAGAGGTGGAGGCGAGAGGTCCAACCGAAACGTGCGCAATCAATTCTGAAAACTTCAGTACTTAAGAGCACTTAAGACAAACGTTTCAGTGCGCAATCAATTCTGAAAGCTCCCGTACTTAAGAACACTTAAGACAAACGTTTCAGTGCACAATGAATTCTGAAAACTCCCGTACTTAAGAGCACTTAACATAGACGTTTCAGCTCATATTCATTTTCCATTAAGGCAAACGTTTCTGTTGACCGTTCAAATTCTATTCCTGTGTGACAAAAAGAATATATCGGCTCGGTGAGATTCCCGCAACCCGCGGCGCGCGAGCGCGTCGTGGCGAGGCATGACAGCATGGGCCTTTAGGGATTTTTCTAGAATTGTTAGATGCTAATATTTTAACAATATTTCAGCAGCTTTTGGGAATAAATGGGGATTTGGGGTTAAGCCAAGATAAACCTCACCAATTCCAAAAAATACACCAGTAACAAACAAGGCCTAATAAGGTGTTGGATATATGCCCCCACAAATAATAATAATAATAATAATAATAATAATAATAAGCTTGTTATTATTCTTTCACGTTCTTAATTAACGTTAATTAAGATTATGTTCTTGGGAGAGAGAACAAGGCGGCTCGCGAGAGGAAGAAAACATGAACAACAAGAGGAGGCTGGTGGTTTACCAAGTTACCCACCGTCCTACAAAGGTGGGGTCAAATTTACAAACAATTTTTTAAAATAATACATTTTTTAATGAAATTCGGGAAATATTACGCGTTTTGAGAGTTTTTAAAAATAATATGGACTAATTTACGCCGTGGACGACAGGCACCTGTCGTCTGCGCCATGGACGAGCAGGTCATGGCCCAGCCTGTACACACGGCGAAGAGGCCTGTCGTACACGGCATAGACGATAAGCATCGTCGCGTACTAGCCGACTGCATGCATGTCTCTCACGCGCAGCTACCTTGCCATGGATCGATCGATCACCGCGGGACAAGCTAGCACAGCGGGACGCATACACGGCTAGCACAGCGGGATGCATGCACGGCCGCCGGCAAGCGCACGCACGGCCGGCCAGCCCGGAACGCACGGCCGGCCGGTGAGCCGGCGAGTTCACGCACGGGCGGATGCACGCACAGCCGGCCAGCGAGCCGGCGAGCGCACGGCCGGCCGGCGAGCACGGACGCACCGTGGCGTGGTGCTGGGCGTCGTGTGAGGCCGGAGCTGGGCGTGACAGTGCGTGAGGCCGGGGTTAGGTACACGGTGGTACGGACGCGGGGCTAGGCGTGGCATGGCCGGAGCTAGGCGTGGCGGCGCGTGAGGCCGGAGCTGGGCGTGACAATGCGCGAGTTGTAGAACACCGCGCCGTAGCTGGGACGGCGAGAGGAAGCATCCCATCAACAGGGCAAATGGAGGCGTAGAGTAGAGAGCGGGAGCTGGAGCTGGGCTGTGCGTGGTGGTTGGAACAAATCGTCCACGCCGTGAACGATTGGTGTAATCGTTTACGCCAGCAACGATGAGTCTAGTCGTTTACGCCGCGGACGATCAGGTCCTGTCAGGCATACGGCCGACGGACGACCAGCCTATCGTCCACGGCATCGACGATAGGTACTTATCGTCCGCGGCGTAAATTAGGCCGTATTATTTTTAAAAACTCTCAAAACGCGTAATATTTCCTGAATTTCATTAAAAAAATGTATTATTTAAAAAAAATAGCTGAGAGGCCTCGTGAGATGTGCACATCCTAAATTGACGGGTGCGGCCTTTAGTTCTACGTGCGAACTGGACAACATTAAAACGTGCAAGACTATGCCACGGTTACACTTGGATATGTCACGCGACGTGGATAGCGGCGCTCAAAGATCGAAATGTCGTTATGTCCTTGTTCCATCCCAAGGTGTGTCAGATCACACGATGTGTTATCCTGACTGGATGACATGTGGGCTAGTTCACAGTATGGACTAGAGAATGGCTAGAAGGCCGCTGCCGGCGTCCGCTTCGACCAAACATGCCAAGGTTCATGTCGTGCTGAGTCGCCGACTAAATGTGTGTGCCAAGGTTCACGTCTTGTTGTGTCGTCGGCTGAATGTACCGATGAAAAAAAATCAATGCGAGATAACAGTAAAACTCCAAGTTAGCATGGCGAGCGCCCGGTCTTAGTCGGTTTTAATCAATGCGGGCTTGAGCCATTGGATTACTCGCTTAGCCAAGTCAAAGCCACTGCTTTGGAACCGTGTCCAGATTTATGTAGGAATCGTTGCCTCTTCGGTATCTCCACGGTGACGTCAAAATTGGTCATAGGCATCTTTTAACTTTTCAGTCCCTAACTAAATCGGGGGCTAATGTCGAGGACCTACACAACCGGGTAGGCTCATGACGTGGAAAGGACCCACAAGTTCAGGGTGGCACATGGCACAAGTGCAGGGTAGAAATGGGAGACATGTTATTGGTCAATTAGGAGAGCATCTTTATTTTTGATTATATGGCTTAGTGAAGTTCTCCCATTATTTGTATTGCGTGTTTGTATTTATCAAAATAGGTTCTAAGTGTCTTATTTAAGTAGAGACGTTGTCCTACATAATATCTTTGAAGAGCACATATATGAGTCTAACTGTTAAATACCGCAGTCCATGAGAGTTGGATGTTGTCTAATAAACTCATGAAAACCTTGGAGTATTACGTATATCACTAACGGGGAAGTCCCGCGAGACATTGTAGTATCGGTAAAAAAATTGTCTGAAGCTTGATCTAAAAAATAAAGGAGTTTAATGCATAGTCCAATGTTCAAGTTGCAAAATTATGTAGTATAGAGATTTTGGGTGGAAGTTCAAGTCCACAGTCTCGGTATATAAACATGTTTGGAACCATAGGTAAAGTTTGTGTGCATTTGAAATCTGGTGGGAGATTGTTGAAATTACGGAGGCATGCCCATTAATCTTACCCAATAATTCCTAGTGGAAAATTCCAAAAACCTACTTGGCCCATTCATAAATGGTAAGGGGTGGGGACTAAGGTTTAGTCTCAAATTGCAAATTTACTAGCAGTTAGATCTCCTTATGACTTATGAGGAGGATAGTTTTTTTATCACTTGTGAAAGGATCGAGTAGGTTGACTAGAGGGGGGTGAATAGGCAACTACAAATTTTCTTTTTCTTTAAACAAGTTCTCAAATATAAGTTCTCTAGATATGCAACTAGGTGAACAATCCTATATGATGAGCAAGATATAAGCTAGCAAGATATTCTAAGCAAGATAAGCTAGCAATGCAAGTAAAGGTAAGTTAAGAGATAATCACACGGTGACGTGGAGATGTTTCACCGAAGTTCACTTCCCAATGGAAGCTACGTCTCCGTTGGAGCGGTGCGGAGTCACAAAGTGATCCCCGAATAGTGTTGATATGGCACACCGTGTCTCACTCGTGTTATCCTCCAATGAGGAGATCCACGAGCCACTATTTGATGCCCTCGAGGTCGGCAACAAACCTTTACAAGGATGAGGCACACACCACAACCAAATTGGAGGCTCTCACCAAATTCCCACGGCTCCCAAAGCCACAAGAATCACAAGGCCGGGGCACGACTCCACAACTCAATTGGAGGCTCCCGGCTAGTCCCCGCGGCTCCCAAAGCCACAAGAACGACCAACGACCGTCTAGGGTTCCAACGAACCCAAGAGTAACAAGATCCTCAAAGGAATGGATGGGGAAATCAAATCGCTTTGGTGGAAGTGTAGATCTAGGTCAACTCCCCCAAGTCCTAGAAGGACAAGGTGTTTGAGTCGGTAGGGAGAGAGATCTAGGAGTTTTGAGCTTGCAACAGTGGTGGGTGAAATATTTCTGGTTGTGGTACCCTTCGCAAGGTAGGAGAAGACCCTTATATAGTGCTCCACGAATTCTAGCCGTTGCAGGAAAATTAACCCCGGATTCTCCGGCCTGGTGAACAGGAATCTCCGGCCTAGGCAGAATCTCCGCTCCACGAGGGGGCCGAAGTCTCTGCACAGACCAGAGACTTCCAAAGTCTCCGGCCAGTCTCCGGACTGAGCACCCGAGGCTTACGCCCGGCGCTGGCGAATTTCGCCCAGTCCAGAAATCTTGAGGCTGGAGTCTCCGCCTGCCCTGAGCCAGAAACTCCCAGAGTTTCCGGCCTTGGCAGCGCCAGAATTTCCAGGCTCATTTCCAACATCTACTATAAATTCCTGAGACACTTTTTCACCATTGTTTTTATGGAATATCTGGGTGCAAAAACTGTGTATGTGTAAATGTGATTTCCCCAAACGTTCCAACGAGTAAACCCCTCTTAATATTACGGCTTCCCTACGACTCAATAAATTAAATCTTCAGGACTCCGACTTCGATCTTTTCTCCTTTTTGAGGGGTCACTCACCTTCTCGTGCATTTCAACAATTGTACCTAAAATACTTTAGCACACGGTAAGATCAAACTTATGTTGTTAACAAACACACAAAACAACTTAGGAGAGACATGTCCTTTCAACTTGTACCAGCATGAGAAGATGACACCGTCTAGTCATGACGCACGTGTGTCATGTTTTGTGAATGAGTCGAGCTAGTTTAGATGTGCCATGTGTACGTGTTATCTACTATTCGACTCCTACCGTGTCCATATAAGAGGTCTCTACTCATCCCTTTGACACAAGCCACAACACATGCGACTAACACCTAGTTTTTGAGCATTGTGTCACCCCCTCGGATCTTCCCTATCACATTTTCCGACATGCACCATGGAACGGAACTGTAGGCTTTCAGAATCTCGCCTTTTGCGATCTTTACGGGAGAGGGGCAATACGATTTTTGTTGAACGCTCGCACGAATACTGACTTCTTCTCCCACGGATGCCGACGACTACTTCCCCGACATCGACAACCTCTTCTATGATATGGCCCTCAAAGATGGCACCGCGAACGTATCTCTCTCCAACACCCTATCATCTGTTCGAGATCATGATAGAAACACTATCAGCTATTATGTTTACACTTGTTATTTGCATACTCTCCGCTAAATTATATGACTGGTTTTAGTTCTACTTTATTAGTAATGTTTTATCTGCTGTTTTTAGACTACATCATGCTGAAAAATGCACCTGTATTTTTAAGAGCCTCTCCCGTCCACTCTTCGTTTTGCAACTTCGCGCCTTCTTTTAGCTTACTAGGTTATATGATCTGGCCTCTAGCTCATTGTGGAATCATTCACGTCGGCGATGCTCCACGCGCCAGCTAACTTGCCTTGCATTTGCACGCATTGATGTCGCCATGTCAAAGCTGGGTGTCCCTCCTCAATGATTTCCTTGCCGCAAATTTTTTCCGATCCAATAACTGTAGTAGTATTTTGCAGGTACACATATACTGCATCTTAACATGAACCACGTGGACATGTCCACTCGTGTTGACCTTTTTTAACCTTTCTGAAGCTGGTAAATGGGCAAAGAAAGTTAGCAAAGCCAATTCAACCAATGTCGCGTAGTAGTATTTTTGCGAATGCGTCATCGAGCAACTGCTGCTTGCTTGGTTATTTGGAGGGAGAGACATGGGAATCGTTCGAGGGTTTTGGACGGATCTCGTGGCGATCGAATGAAGAGATCTGGCTTTGATGGAATGTTTTAGCCAGCCAGATCATGTACGTCGTCTCCATCAAGACCTCTTGTCCCCATCCTAGCTTGCTACTGTGAGTCTGAGAACAAAGGTCCACTCGGTTACAATGGGTGTAAGAAGCTTGAGGACCATGATACTTCGATACTTTGCCTGTAGAGAGAATTCGCTACGAACAAGCCATGTTCCCGACGCATTTCAGAGCTTCATTGCTTGCCGCACAAGCGCTTTTGTTGTACTAGTACACACTTGTAGTGCTGTTAGCAGTGAATCACCATTACTGCAACACATTTTCCCTCGTTCCTTCACGGAAATCAGTGCAATCATTCCATGGTAATCCTTTCCTGCTTGACATGCTTCAGAGTTCAGACAAGGTGCTCTCATGAACGACGACGAAGCTTAATTACACCACCTGCTCTAGTAGTATTTCACATTGCATCATGTCTTCTCTATGCAACGCGAAGCGTGCTGCCGTCGAGGGAATGGAGAAAACGGCATGAAGATCGGCGAGCTTTCGGCAGCACCCGATCCCAACGGAAGCGGCGTATCCCGAACCGGCGCGCGCGCTGGACGAACAGGGGAAATCGGGGAGGGCGCGCCGGATCGGCCACCAACCCGACATAAATCCACACACACGTCGTGGTCTCCGGGGATGTGGGAGCCACACCACCGCCGATTTCGGGGCGAGCATCGTCACGCCCCGGAGCGTCCCTGTAGCGCCTCGCGAGTCCACCACCTCCGCCCTGATCTATCGAGCACGACCGATCCATCTACTCGCCTATATCTTTCGCTCCCGCAACTGCATTTTCCATCCACATTTAATTTCCCTTCGCCACCACATCAATCAAAGTTTGTTTAGGTACTGCCACCATGGCAGCAGTGGTGCAATTTTAGTACTCCAGGACCTCTGCTCCGGTGTCTGTTCAAGTGAAAATCCTTTCGGTACCAGCTTCTGAACTTACTAGGTGCTGGTGGTAATACGGGTGCAAGATCGGTTTGATCCTCTGATCTGTAAGGTGGTGGTGTTTACTGAGCGACGGCACAGCTTCAGTTTGGGGCTTAGAGCATCTCCAGTCGGACCCCCCAAATCCGCCCCTAAACTGTCCGGACAGCTGTCCGCGGACACCCCTAAAAAGTGGCCTCCTCCAACCATGGTCCACAAATATCACCCCAAATTGTGTTCCTCTTGCATATGATTGGTGGAGAAGGAGATAGGAGAATAATTGAAGGACAAAAGAAAGGAAAAAGAAAGGATTCTCCTTGTCCTACATGCGTCCGGACATGCGACCGACGTGCGGATTCTCCACAAACTCCCCCCACATATGGGGTGAGTTTGGGGTGTGCCAGACAGGGCGGACCAAATAAACCGCGTCCGGACAAAAAAGACGGTTTGTGGAGACTTTGGGGGCCATGGTTGGAGATGCTCTTATGGTACAAACACAAGTGCAGTTTTACAGGACGAGACACAGAGGTGCATGCGCCTGTTTTGCCGTATCTTTATGGGAAATACCAAAGTGCTCATACAAGCTCCATACCTTGATTAGTTAGGGGCTAGTGAAGGTACGTACGAGCATTCCACAGCAGTACTCTGCGTATTTATTGTACTGCCTCTGTATTCTGTAAGACTGTAACTGCTTGCAAGGTTAAGTACTGAATGGTAGTGCAATTATTAAGGAAAAGGTATAGGATTAACAATGCGTGATGCAGACTGAAAAGAAACAGTGCTATATGCATTATCCGCCAATATTTGACTTAAAATGAGCTCCATGCGCTGGCGCATATATTAACCAACCTTATCTTCACCAGCCAACTACACGATGAAGCATAGCTGACTTCTGAAGCTCCGAGTATCAGGATAAACTTTGTAGTCAAATCCAACGGCAGCTCTGAGACAAACCCCCTTCGCTAGACACTGCAGTATACTCAGCTTGGGCCTGACGCAGTGGCCCTAGGGGCGATCGACCGAGTCAAACGAAGCTCGCGCCGCATTAACCGTTTAACTGCCGAACCCCCTCGACCCTGCTCTGCCGATCTGCTCTACTACCACCGCGCCGATCACCTCTTCGGCCACGGCCCACGGCTACCTACGCAACGCAGCGCCCCACAGCTAAAATGGTGGCAAGTTACAACCACTGCAACGAGTGTCCAAGCGGGTCTTTAAAGCCCTACCCTCCCCACACACACAGGCACAGCGCAGATTCCAATCTTCTCCACTCTCAGTGATCCCTCCAAATTGGACAGTGTCTCCACGCAGCGCAGCTCGATCGTGGGTCTCAGCCGTGGAGGGAGGACGAGATGAGCTCGTCGGTGCACGGCGCCGACCAAGAAAAGGATCAGAAGAAGAAGGCGGACGATGACAAGGTGGAGAAGGTGCCGTTCATGAAGCTGTTCTCGTTCGCGGACCGTTGGACTACGTGCTGATGGCGGTGGGTTCCGTGGGCGCGTGCGCGCACGGCGCCTCCGTGCCCGTCTTCTTCATCTTCTTCGCAAGCTCATCAACATCATCGGCCTCGCCTCCCTCTTCCCCACCACCGTCTCCGGCCGCGTCGCCAAGTACTCGCTCGACTTCGTCTACCTCGGCGTCGTCATACTCTTCTCGTCCTGGACTGGTGCGTGCTCGATCGATCTAGCTTGTCCGGATCGCCGACGCATCCGTACAAAATGCATAGTGCTTGCTACGTGTCTCATGTTTGGTCTGTTGCAGAGGTGGCTTGCTGGATGCACACTGGGGAGCGACAGGCGGCGAAGATGCGCCTGGCGTACCTGCGGTCGATGCTGGACCAGGACATCGCCGTCTTCGACACCGAGGCCTCCACCGGCGAGGTCATCAACGCCATCACCAGCGACATCCTCGTCGTCCAGGACGCCATCTCCGAGAAGGTACGTACTCAAGCTGGCTACTCTGTATCCTACAGATCACTCGATCAGTGACCTCTCTTATTCCTACGTATGCGTACATCCGCTTCTTGCCTTTTCTCGCCGTTGCTTCCATGCCAAACCGGCCGTTCATGCGGCGTGAAACTGGAAACAGCCGAAGAGGCAGTGTGGTGACTGACTGGCTGGTGAGTTGAGTTGATACGGCGGAAGTTATGAGAGTTGGTAAAGGGCAATGAAGGCGTTGCGGATGCAAGAGGAGGAGGAGGTCATCGATCTAACCACTTCAGTACGACAGCTCCGTCATGTAGATTGAATTCTACGCGACGGGATACAGCTCCGATCCCCCCCCCCCCCCCCCCCCCCCCCCATGTGTCCAATCTTAACGCTTCCTGGATCTGAATTCCCAGTCTGGTGTGCGTAACAGCTCCTATGCGTATTCAGATTTTCAGGCCCATGCATTTCTGCTCCCTGGCATGTGAATCTCAATTCTCAGCAGATCCTCTTTGTTCAACTCGTATTTTTCATCCATCTCAACAAAAAAACTCGTATTTTTTTCATCTAGGTAAAAACTCGGTTTCATATTCTGCTCGTCGCATTTGTGCTGCAAAGAAATAAATGTGCCCTGATGCATGACCATCTCTCCAGATTCACATAAATCACAATAAATGAATGTCTTGATCCACCGACTGTTTAGATAGACAACTCAACATGCATGCTTCAGCACACACTATTCCCGTCGATCATATCCTGGTCGTTTTTTAAGTAGCACGAGTGCACGACCTATATATGCATGCTTATGATCAATGAGCGGTTTATGTTGCAAGGGTTCTCTCTATCATGAGCTAGCTATCACTATCACAAAATTCGTGTGTGACCACCAATTCGATCACCTACTCTGGTAGGCATCCGTGTAAAATTCAAGTCACCGACGATAATCATAGGACAATGATTTATGATTGCTCGTGAATTTACAAGTTTTAGTTGCACCACTGCAGTTGAAAGCAACATTTTGGGAGCGATTTAGAAGTAAGCATTTACTCCGCTATGGCTGTATGCACCAATCGGTGGAGAGGTCGGGGTTCCTCTCCTTTTCGAAAATAAAAAAACCTTTTAGTGGTCCCTTTTAGTGGTCGGATAACCTGTAAATTTGTAACCTGAACCTTGTTCTCTGTTCCTATTTCTTCTAAATAATTGAAAGCAGCGCTGACTGCCTTCGTCAAAAAAAAAAAAAAAAAACCTTTACTCCGTAAGAAATGAGTAAACGGTTTTTCAATTGTAGCTCGTCTCTCAACTGCAACTTGTGTCTCAGCTGCATCGTCTGGACTATAACTCGTGTCTCAACTGCCACTAGTTAGCAAAATTCTTGATTTTAGATAACGATTGGATTGTGTCATGAAAAAACTGACAAAATCACAGCACACTTTATCTCAATATGCAACATGTAGTTTGTACGTTGGAAACATCATTTTGAGATGTTTTGGTGTAAAAAGTTATGTGCGATGAAACCATCATTTTCATGAAATGTCAACTATCTTTGTAGTCTCTAAAAGTTCTAAAATCCTTAATCAGAGTGACCACTGTATGGGTTCTCATACATGTGTGGAAACTTCGATGTTGAAGTGTCCTCTTACATCTGGTATGTTCTGGGAGGATTCCATAGAATTTGCACCAGACAACGCTTTTTTTTTTACATAATTGTCAAACAGAATAGAGTGATTTTAATCACCAAGCTATGGGTACTACCTGATTCATATTTTTTTCTAAACCTCTAATTCCTATATGTGGAAAGGGACAAATGAGTATTATATAACTAGCTAGCCAAGGATTTGTGTTTTTTAATTAAGCCATGGAAAAGATAAAACTATGGTTTTTGTGTTGGAGCGTGATAAAACTTATTAATACAAACATGTGTAGTGGCTTTGTCAAATTTTAAATGATTTTCAGTAAACCTTGTGTGAGGGCCGTGTACACCTTTGAATTGTGTCGGTTGTTTATCACGGAAAAGGAAAGGGATCCATTAGATTCTTAAGAGAACAAGTATTGTTGTGTCAGTTCTGTTCCTTTTCACGTGGACTCTGCTCCTGCTCCTCATGATATTCCGAGAACCTGGCATAAATGGATATGCTCTTTTGCTACTTTTTGCTCAAGATTGTTGGCACTCTTCATTGTCAGGAAGCATAGAGGAATTCAGAATTGCTTATTAACGCTCGTGCGAACGCTCGCACGAAGCGCAGGACGAGAGCGTTGACCCGCACTTCTTCTCTTCCTTCCTCGACGGGCCGCGGCGAAGGCGGCAGAGGCGAGCCGAAAACTTAACTTGGGGGTGGTGCAGGGGTGGTGGTCGCCGGTGCCGGAGAAGAGGGCAGGGTTAGAGGGACCCGGGGTGGCGGCGGACCGGCGGAGGAGAAGATCGGGGCAAGGCGAGGCGTCGCGGCAGCGCGCCGGCCGCGGGCGGGGCAGACGGCGGTTCGGCCGCGGTGGCCGCAGGGGTGCGGCGGCGGCTCGGCGAGGCTCCGGCGACGGAATCTTTTGGAAAAGATCCGTGCGAGCCTTCGCACATGCGAAAGCTAGCCCTCCCCAGAGGAATTTCCCTTTATGATGAAATATCCATTATCAGCCAGAGGCTCCATAAACATACACTATTAATTTATAAGCCATCGCCTTGGGTGCTGGAACATCTCGAATAAAAAGAATAGAAAAACTTCAAGAATGAAACTCAAAGCGTTCAAAACTGGAGGAAGCAATTGAGACAGGATCTTGCTCTCGTTACCCATAGGGCAAAGCAGAAAAAGGCACACGGTTTTTTTTTAATTGAAAAAGGCACTTTATTAGACTGGATACCGCAGAACTTCTGATATTTCTTTCTTGGTTGTAACTCTCTTATTTGTACATATGTATCATTTTTGTTTTATGAACAAAATACGGTAGGACAATGTCCTACTGTTTCAGCGTCATAGAAAGAAAAGAGGATAACCGTCAGATCTAAATCGCACGGACACCTGCACACCTGGCAGAGGCAGTGATCAACTGGTTGACCGGTTTCGTTGACCATAAGATGTGTCGCTGCAGGTGGGCAACTTCATGCACTACATCAGTCGTTTCCTCGCCGGATTCGCCATCGGCTTCTCGCGGGTGTGGCAGATCAGCCTCGTCACCCTCGCCATCGTCCCGCTCATCGCCATCGCCGGCGGCACCTACGCCTACGTCACCATCGGCCTCATGGCCCGTGTCCGAAAGTCCTATGTCAAGGCCGGCGAGATAGCTGAGGAGGTGATCGGAAACGTGCGGACGGTGCAGGCGTTCGTCGGCGAGGAGAAGGCGGTGAGGACGTACCGGGAGGCCCTGCTGACGACATACAAGTACGGCAAGCGGGGTGGCCTCGCCAAGGGCCTCGGTCTCGGCTCCATGCACATGACGCTCTTCCTTTCCTGGGCGCTGCTCGTCTGGTTCACCGGCATCGTCGTCCACAAGGGCATCTCCAACGGCGGCGAGTCCTTCACAACCATGCTCAACGTCGTCATCGCCGGCCTGTCAGTACACTGCACTAAACCCTTCCCGTGATCATGTCCATGTCAACCGACCATGTCAGCTGATGGATGACAATTTTGCATTTGCAATGTACGCGCGCATTCAGGTCCCTTGGCCAAGCGGCGCCAAACATATCGACGTTCCTGCGGGCAAGGACGGCGGCGTACCCTATCTTCCAGATGATCGAGAGGCACGGTGAACAGGAGGAGCTCCAAGGCTGGCCGCACTCTGCCGGCGGTCGAGGGAACATCGCCTTCCGGGAAGTTCGTTTCGCTACCCGTCCCGCCCGGACGTCGTCATCCTCGACAAACTCAGCCTCGACTTCCCGGCGGGAAAGATCGTGGCCCTCGTCGGCGGGAGCGGGTCCGGCAAGAGCACGTGGTGTCCCTCATCGAGCGGTTCTACGAGCCGCTCTCCGGCACGATCCTCCTCGACGGGCACGACATCAGGAGCCTGGACGTCAAGTGGCTACGTGGCCAGATCGGGCTCGTCAACCAGGAGCCGGCGCTGTTCGCGACGAGCATCCGGGAGAACATACTCTACGGCAAGGGCGATGCCACGGCGGAGAGATCGAGCACGCGGCGAAGCTGTCGGAGGCGATCACCTTCATCAACAACCTCCCCGAGCGGTACGAGACGCAGGTCGGCGAGCGCGGGATACAGCTCTCGGGCGGGCAGAAGCAGCGGATCGCGATCTCCAGGGCGATACTGAAGAACCCGTCGATACTGCTCCTTGGACGAGGCCACCAGCGCGCTGGACGCCGAGTCCGAGAAGAGCGTGCAGGAGGCGCTGGACCGCGTCATGGTCGGCCGCACCACCGTGGTGATCGCGCACCGGTTGTCCACCATCAGGAACGCCGACACCATTGCCGTTGTGGACGGTGGCAGGATCGTCGAGACCGGCACGCACGAGCAGCTGATGGCGAACCCTCTCAGCGCCTACGCTTCGCTGATCCAGCTGCAGGAGGCTGCTCAGCTTCAGCACAAGCCGTCTTTCTCGGACAGCACAAGCATCACAAGGCCGCTAAGGTATCTTCTCTTTGCAGTACATCGATGTGCATTGTTTATGCCAAAGGTTTCAACCATGAGCTGGTTAATGATTTCAACATGTTTTCTGGTACATAGCTCCAAGTATTCGAGGGAGTTGTCAGGGAGGACGAGCATGGGTGCCAGCTTCCGCTCAGACAAGGAATCCATTAACCGATACGGCGCCACGGAGATGTACGACGAAGAGCACAAGGGGAAGCCCGTCTCCATGAAGAAACTCTACTCCATGGTGCGGCCTGACTGGATGTTCGGGCTGTCAGGCACCATCAGCGCCTTCGTGGCGGGCGCCCAGATGCCACTCTTCGCGCTCGGCGTCACGCAAGCGCTCGTGTCCTACTACATGGGGTGGGAGACCACCAAGAAGGAGGTGCGCAAGATCGCCGTGCTCTTCTGCTGCGGCGCGGTGCTCACCGTGGTGTTCCACGCCATCGAGCACCTCAGCTTCGGCATCATGGGCGAGCGGCTCACGCTGCGTGTCCGGGAGAAGATGTTCGCGGCGATCCTGCGGAACGAGATCGGGTGGTTCGACAGCACCAGCCACACCAGCGCTATGCTGGCGTCGCGGCTCGAGACCGACGCCACGCTCGTGCGCACCATCGTCGTCGACCGCTCCACCATCCTGCTGCAGAACGTCGGCATGATCGTCACGTCGCTCATCATTGCCTTCATACTCAACTGGAGGATTACGCTGGTGGTGCTTGCCACGTATCCACTCATGGTCAGCGGCCACATCAGCGAGGTGAACACAAATCTGTTTAACTTCAACTTCGCCGATATTTCGGTGGCCGCTGATCTTGATTATGCTGTGATGACACAGAAAATGTTCATGAAAGGATACGGAGGCAACCTCGGCAAGTCGTATCTGAAGGCCAACATGCTCGCCGCTGAGGCGGTGAGCAACATGCGGACGGTGGCCGCCTTCTGCGCGGAGGAGAAGGTGATAAAGCTCTACGAGGATGAGCTTAGGGAGCCCGGGAAACGGTCCTTCCGGCGAGGACAGGGAGCCGGCGTCTTCTATGGAGTCTCCAGTTCTTCCTCTTCTCTTCCTACGCGCTGGCATTATGGTAAAGTGCTCTTTAAACGGCGAAACTGAGTCTGAATTTGCTGTACTCCAAGAGCAACTTGTAAAATGTTTGAAACTTCAGGTACGGCTCGCAGCTGATGAGCAAGGAGCTGGCCACCTTCAAGTCCGTGATGAAGTCCTTCATGGTGCTCATAGTGACAGCGCTGGCAATGGGCGAGACGCTGGCGATGGCACCGGACATCATCAAGGGAAACCAGATGGCGTCTTCAGTGTTCGAGATCCTGGACAGGAAGACCGAAGTCCGGATCGACACCGGTGATGACGTCAAGAAAGTCGAAGGCGTGATCCAGCTACGGGACGTGGAATTCCGGTACCCTTCGAGGTCCGAGGTGGCCGTGTTCAAAGGCCTTGACCTCCTGATGAAGGCCGGCAAGAGCATGGCGCTCGTCGGGATGAGCGGCTCTGGCAAGAGCACCGTTCTTTCGCTATCCTCCGCTTCTACGACCCGATCGCCGGAAAAGTCTTGATCGATGGTAATTTTGTTGCTCCAACAGTAACAGTTTCAGTTCCAGATGAGCAGATCAGCTGAATGAAGTATATTGATGTGTCTTTCAGGGAAGGACATCAAGAAGCTTAGGCTGAAGTCGCTAAGGAAGCACATCGGCCTTGTCCAGCAAGAGCCGGCGCTGTTCGCGACGACGATCTACGAAAACATCCTCTACGGCAAGGACGGCGCAACCGAGGCCGAGGTCGTCGAGGCGGCGAAGCTGGCGAACGCGCACACCTTCATCAGCTCGCTGCCGGAGGGGTACCAGACCAAGGTCGGGGAGCGCGGCGTGCAGCTGTCGGGCGGGCAGAAGCAGCGCATCGCCATCGCGCGGGCGATCGTCAAGGACCCTGCCATCCTGCTCCTTGACGAGGCGACGAGCGCGCTGGACGTGGAGTCGGAGCGCGTGGTGCAGCAGGCGCTGGACAGGGTGATGAAGAACCGAACCACCGTGATGGTGGCGCACCGGCTGTCGACGATCAAGAACGCCGATGTCATCTCGGTGCTCCAGGACGGCAAGATCATCGAGCAGGGGAATCACCAGCACCTGATCGAGAACAAGAAGGGCGCCTACCACAAGCTTGTCAACTTGCAGCAGCAGCAGCAGCAAAACCAGCTGCAGGAGGGGCAGAGTTCATGAGCTCCCTGAAGAACCGTGTGCTCCTGTATCTAGCCATCTCTTCCTTGGCTTCAAGAACATTGATTGTAAAAGCTGTGCGCTACCTTTTCTTTTTCTTAAACGAGGTTCACAGTTACACAGGGAGAAGTGCTCTCTTGTTAATTTCTGTGTAGCAGTAGATATTAGTAACGGAATTTCAATTAGGGATATTTATATATGCGTGTGGCTGGGTGATAAAAGTACTTGAGAAATTATAGGACCACACTGATCCGTTCACTTGAAGTGGGTGATAATTTGAGTTGCTGCAAGTGGGTGACTTTCAATGTTTTTTACTCTTACTCCAAATTACTCTTTCCTGTAATAGGTATTTTTGCCCAGGAAAAGTAAATAAGTTCTTTATGGCCATAGCATGTATGGCTTGTCTATTATACTGTGAGTACAGAAAGGCTGTCAGCCTGTAACAAATGATCTTGAACCAGATACTGTAGCAGATTGAGTACTATTTAGAAAGAATTCCACCATAGGCACCCAGACAAAGCCCAAATAAATCAGCCAGTGAAACCAAAAGTTTCATATATATATATAGGCCAGGCGTTCCACATCATGAAGCAGCAAAAAAAAGGAACTTAGATTATGCAGCCTAAACATTTTAGCTCTATTGCATCTTGAGTTGGTCCTGGAAAAAGGCATGGATGGGAAACTACATACAGCAAAAAAAAATCAGACCTCAAGCCTGACTTGAAAAATACTTAGTATTGAAGAACTGGAACCGCGACATCATACTTCCTCTTCTTTTTGCCCACAGGGTCACTTCGAGGGCCGCTACGAGACTCCTTCTCTACATTGCCCTGTGTGACAATGCAGTCCAGGAAACGTTTTCCTCGTGCAGATGACATGTTACTTATTAACCGTTTTGCATTCTTGTCCAGGCAAGTGCCCTTCACAGATTTAGATGCAGATGCAGCCTTTGGTTTCTTCGCCTTCTTTTGATGTTCAGCTGCCGGCATCAAATGAGTATCCTCCACGTCATCTGTAAATCAGACATTCAGAAAGGTGAACTTTCTTGTTTTTTGAACTATAAAAAGATGTGAAAGGAGTAGCATGCGCAGTAATGACCGGACTGAGAAATTATTTAGCTACTGCAACTTTCTGATGTTCAGTTAAGGAATTAGAAACACTTCCTCTACAATTTGCTCACTTGTAATTAAATAGTTAAACATATACTGTGACAACAAGGTTATAATTTGTTTGCAAAACATAAACAGATGTTGCAAGTGCAGTTGAAAATAAATCCTTACCTAAGTTCTCAAACTCAAAAACACCAAGGTCATTAAGGGGAAATATTCGCTTGGCGCGTGGAGGTGGAGTTGAGGGTCTCTCAGGGTTGGTGATTTCAGTAGCACTAGGGGCACACTCATCACCACATCAACTTGCAGAGATGCTCTCTGTGGACTGATTTCTTCTTTTTTGTTCATGATGTTGAAAGTATCAGCTGAACATCGCTTATTTGGCTCATCAGGAAGGAGAGATGTTTTGCATTGGCTTGCTTCATCAATCTCAAACTTATCACAGAACCACTGTCTGCATCTATATTATCCAAAACTGACACAGGAGATGCACCACTCGTAGCCTCCTCTAGCAAGCTTGAGAACCACGGAAACATGCCTTGCCTAACATAGAAGAGAATATATGCTTCCTGGTGTAATGCGCTTGTCTCACTAATGGAATCAACCTGCACACAAGTGTGACTATTACAAGGTGAAAAGATTTGCTCATAAAAGCAAGAACAAGTGACCTGTGACACCTACACTTGAGTCATTCATCAAGTGCCAACTGCTTGGTGAAGAACGAATCGTGCAGACATAATGGCCATAGTTAGGTAAGCCAGAATGCTCAACAATACCATAAAGATCATATTTCAGTTCCTGCTGAATGTGAAAATACAGGCAAAACATAAAAATATGTCTTCACGGTAAGCCTACAAGCAGACAATAGCACAAAAACTCACCTCATTGTCTGGATTATTGTGGAATGGCTTCAGATCAAGTTCTGATGGGTATGCCACATGTTTGTCAATCTTTTCAACCGAATTATCAAGTGTGGTGAAGCGCTTGAGTTGAAATGCAATGACATCAGGTGATTTATCAAGCACAAGTCGCTTGTCCTTACAAACTTGAACATTACAACTTTCACAGGTGAGCTTGTTCTCAGCATCACCGATTTGCTCCACCTTGGTAAATGACTCCAAAGCAGCAACAAGGTCATCAACCTGATCAATCTCCAAACTGAGATCGAGGAAGGGCTCAAATGTCTCCGAGCAGTGACCACACGCATGGCATGTCAGCTATATCAACATAATAGCATTAGTTGAAACACAAGTCCATAGAGAACAAGTAAGCGGCGGCAAAGTACACACCTGGCTTTTTAGTCGCCCTCCAAACACCTGCTTGACAATACTTTCCTCATCAAATGAGAGGGTTTCCCCTTTGAATCGGGATCAAGGGTGCACTTATGCAAATTATCCAGCAAGCAACGAAGGAACTCATGTGCATCCTCTTGTTGTCCTGGTCTAAAATCTGAAGATAATTCTGGCAAATCTTGTGAAGGAATCCAACAGAATTGAAACATCATCGGCAATACATCAGTGAACAGCAAGACATAAGAACTTAATTTAACGTTCAGAAATCAGGTAAAATGACCATGTATGCTGACAACACTTGTGAAAAATTTAATAGACAACACATAAAACTCAAAGGCAAAGGATACTGCTTAAATTATCTTTGAACCGTGCTGGCATTAAAACAGACCCAGACCTTCGAATTGATTCTTCAATATGTTCTTTAAGGGCACAGAAAGAACAGAACCCATCTTCATCATCTGTATGTTAACAATGAACTGAATCATGCAAAGCAAACCTAAAAAAGTTGGGACACTTTCACACAAGAAAAAGTGATTATCAGAAACTATGCATACATGAGCATGGAGTAGAGTGGTCAGTGCCCCGGAGCTTCTTAAAAAGAGGGACAGTATGAGTGATGCACTGAAGCGTTGCATTTAGGAAGCATGTGTTCCCCATATTCCGAAGACCGGCTCCCTGCACATGGGATAATATATAACAATGTAACAGAACAAACACCAAGATATGACCTCTCAAAAAAAACAAGATATGACACTAGTGTATCAAAACTTAGCAGAGAACATGTTGCTTACCACCGACTGAGGTTGCCTGCAGCGATTAAATGACAAGGAAAATTGTGTTTTCCTTGTCACGTGGTTCAGTGCCCCACTGTTGAAAATAGAAGTGATCAGTAAAATTGCCTCAAAATGTAAAAAAAAAAGGATCTAATCTGAAATCTCTGAAGATATAAAATGTGAGTGAGATAATAAGTACGAAGCTTCTTACAATGGAGCTCCACTGCTTACTGTTAGCAATGGGTGGTGACTGCTGCTTCATTTCATCCTCCCATTTTTCTATTTGATCCTGCAGTACCAACAAAAAAAGCAGGGAATGTTAGTACCTAAGAAGAAAATATTTTGACAAATATATTCCAATTCATGGCTTATTCTGTGTATCCTCAATCATGCATGGCTAAATCACATGCCACGCAAGAACTTTATATACAAATGCAGCTCTACAAGGTTTACATCTTACAATCGAACTGGGTTTGTCTGTGATAAGGGGTTCTGGCTGCTGCTTTGCGTCCCCATCTAGCATACCTGGGCTCTCCTAAGATGGCAACCAGAAAAAAAAAACATGATTAGGGAGCTGGTACATAAGAAAAGGGATCCATGCAGGAATGACATATACAACTACAAATTTCAGGATATCATGTATTTTTAGAATTGTGTATTAGATGGCTGCAGGATAAGTGTTGCTTGATATAAGATTTCATTTCATAATTGGCAAAATTACTGAAATGACTTGTGAATAGTTACAGAAAGTTCAAGTGGGCAGAATTTAGTTTTACTTGAATTTACACCGGATTTCAGTTGAAGACTCATATAAAGATAATTAAAGCAGCGGTTATAAGTTTCAAGCTATATGTAATCGAAAATGAGGTAAGTCATATGAATTACAGAAAACTGAACTGGGTTGAGTTCTAAACCAAAGGTTCACACTTCATACCATTAAATGGTCAAAATCCAGCGGAACTTCCTCCCCGTCACGTTCCTTGTCTGTTGAAGGCAGTGAACAGAACTTGCTTTCTTCATCTACTTTATCAGAGGTGCTCTGAAACAACACATTAATAAACACCACTTAGTAACCATCACCATCACAGGAGACTAACTAGAACAATCAAACTCTTGAATTAAGGCTGGAAGAGATGAGAACATACCTCAGAATGGGGCTGGTTGCTATCAGGAAAGTAAGGTGCACTTGGTGTGTTTGCATCATCCAGTGAATCCAAGCCGCTCTACCACATAAAACGCATACCATAAGAACTACTACAAGATACCGAAATTCAAAATTTCACATTCACACTAAATCTCAAACTGACAGAAGCTACTAGCTCACAGTTTGGCAAGGTTCCGTTGCTGCAGGAGCACAAACGCCATCCCAGGAATTTGAATAGCTCTATTAAGCAGAAGCAAAGAACAAACATAACCAAATTAGGAACTTGTGCACAATAGAAAAACAGTGTACAAATTTGGTTGGGCACAAGTACAATTTAGTATCTTACAACAGTGCAAAGCGGTTGGCACATGGAGAAAAATGGTTGGCACTGCTCCACTTTGGCATCCTCATTTTTCCAGAGATGTCCCCCTGACAAAACAATCATCACTGTTAGATCTGTGTTTACATGATAAAAAACAACAAAAGTGTCCTTTATCAAAAAAGGTATTGCAACATTTACCCCAAATACAGCACAACATGAGGCTCGGTTAAAAGGCAGGTCATAATTATCACCATTTTAATTCGTGTAACTAGTACAGGCAGATCATCGCGTCAAAACAATTCTGACCGGATCACCAATTCACCATTACGATTGCTACCGTCTACTAGAGTAACGGCAATCACTGGCGAGCAAAAATGGCAGCGCAGAGCCAGAGCGACCAAATCTGGATTCTCGGACGCACGAACAACATTCAACCTGGTGGGGATTCGATTTAAAACCACCGCACCGATCCAACCAGAAAAAAAAATCTCACGACGCTCCCCAAACAATCACCACGCGGAAAGTCAACCGCGCGCAGACACAAATCACATTCTGGCTAGCAATAACTAAGGATCAAGTCGTACCGCGCAAGCTAAACGCTCATTAACGATACTCGTCCTGGCTTAGCAGTTCGAAGCCCCAACCAAATTAAACACCGAAACACACAAACAAGCCGGGCGAGCAAATCTCACCTGGACGGGGGAGGGCTGGCTGGAGCTCACGGCGACGTCCGCGTCCGCCATCGGTCGGGGCCAATCCAATCGCCGGCTAGGGTTTGGCAGGGGTTAGGTGGCGGGTAGGTTGAGGCGGGCGGTGGGGGAGAGGAGAGCCGCGGGAATTGGGGGGAGGAAGATTGATTGGAGTTTGGGAGAGATTAATCGAAGTGGCGGGGGATCTTAGGGTGGGGGCGAATTGCTGGGCGGAGGGAAAATTTTGAAACGGAGGCGGGGCGCGTCGAAATGTGTCGCACGCGGCGGCCGGGATGGGGGGAAATGGGGAAGTGGGAAAACAGCGATTCCCGCCGGGACGTGTGGTTTCCCGCTCAGTACCGGTGGGTGGGCGATTTTTTGCCGCGCGCGCGTTGCCAGTGCCACCCATGACCCATCGTGGTTTTCGAGAAAGCGCCCCGGCCTGCGCCTCGATCGATGCTGCGGGAATACTATCTACCGCCTTTTAGCAGCAAATTCCGGAGCACGCCCATATACCCCGTATAGTGTGTTTGGCCCATTAGGCGGAGAAAGACGCTTTGTTTTTCCCCGTACTGTTTCATGTGGTTTCGTTTGCCTCAAAAAAATGTGGAATGGCTCATGTTTGTCAATTTTTCCAAGGGAACCGTCAAGTGTGGTGAACTTGAGGTGAAATGCAACGACGTCAGGTGATTTTATGTCACACGCTTGATCTATGGACTCATAATTCGGGATCGATACAAGTTTCTCAGCGTAACGCCGAAGCGAGAGGAGAGAGAGAGATAGTCACCCAATGGGTTCAATTATGAAATTACAACCTCATACCCATCGGCAGGTTCCTGTCGTTCTCGCATCAGGCTCCAACTGGATCGTAGTCGTCGGATGCTTTTCTCTGATAGCTTGCTTGCATTTGTTAATTTGCCTTCAGTGCCTTGGCCAAGTGTAGGTATGTGACAATTTATCAAGCACAAGTTGTTTGTCCTTGCAAACTTGAACACTACAACTTTCACATGTGAGCTTGTTCTCAGCATCACCTACTTAATGTCTCCGAGCATTGACTACAAGCATGGCATGACAACTATATGAATAGCATTAGTTGAAACACAAGTCCATAGAGAACACATAAGTGGCAGCAAAGTACATACATGGCTTTTTAGTCGACCTCCAAACACCTGCTTGACAATACTTTCCTCATCAAATGATAAAGGGTATCTCCTTTGACTCGGATTAAGGGTGCACTTGTGCAAATTATCCAGCAAGCAACAAGGGAACTCATGTGCATCCTCTTGTTGCCTGGTCTAAAATATTAAGATAATTATGGCAAATCTTGTTGAAGGAATCCAACAAAATTGATACATCATCGGCAATACATCAGTAAGACATAAGAACTTAATTTAACTTTAGAAAACAAATATGACCATGTATGCTGACAACACTTGATTGACACAAAACTAAAGAGATAACGCATAAATTCACAGAGCAAAGGATACTGCTTAAAGTATCTTTGAATCTTGCTGGTATTAAAAATCCCAGACCTTCGAATTGCTTTTTCAATATGTTCTTAAAGGGCTCAAAAACAATAGAACCCATCTTCATCATATGTATGGTACACAATGAACTGAATCATGCAAACCAAAAAGATATTGGCACAGCAGATTGGGGTATTATATACAGATGCGAGCTTAATGAAGTTAGGGGGGCCACTGCCCCACGGGCTTGGACCAAAATATGATGATTTTTTGGGGGGGGGGGGGGGGGTTTAAGAAAATTATTAGTATTTCACCCCTGAAACATTGATATTTTAACTTTTGTAAAATGAATCCAAAGCAGCAACAAGGTCATCACCCTGATCGATCTCGAGGCTGAGATCCAGAAAACGACTCAAATGTCTCTGAGCAGTGACCACAAGCATGGCATGTCAACTATATGAACATAATAGCATTAGTTGAAACACAAGTCCACAAAGAACAAATAAGCGCAACAGAGTACATACCTGGCTTTTTAGTCGACCTCCAAACACCTGCTTGACAATACTTTCCTCATCAAATGATAAAATTGTGTCTCCTTTGTCTCGGGATCAAGGGTGCACCTGTGCAAATTATCCAGCAAGCAACGAAGGAACTCATGTGCATCCTCTTGTTGCCTTGGTCTAAAATCTGAAGATAATTCAGGCAAATCTTGTTCAAAGAATCCAACAAAATTGAAACATCATCGGCAATACATCAGTAAGACATAAGAACTTAATTTAACTTTAAGAAAAGAATATGACCATTTATGCTGACAACACTTAATTGTCACAAAATTAAATAGATAATGTACAAAAACACAAAAGAAAAGCATATTGTTTTAAGTATCTTCGCACCGTGCTGGTATTAAAGCAAACCCTGACCTTCAAATTGATTTTTCGATGTGTTCTTTAAGGGCATAGAAAGAATAGAACCCATCTTCATCATCTATATGGTAACAATGAATTGAATCATGCAAACCAAAAAGATCTTGGCACCGCAGATAGGGGTATATATACAGAGGCAGAGCTTAGTGTAGTTAGGGGGGGGGGGGGCATTGCCCCCGGGTTTGGAGCAAAACCTGAAGAATTTTTTGGGGTGGGCTTAAGAAAAATATTAGTATTTCACCTCTAAAACATTGATATTTTAACTCCCCCCCCCCCCCCCCCCCCCCCCCCCCCACATTAATCTATGTCAAGCTCCGCCACTACTAATTGTTGTGCGAAGGAAGCTCTCTCCTAAGAAAGGGGGCTTATCTTATTTGATGTAATCCTCGTTCATTTCATTGACATTCTGCCAACTGGTTGTTTTGGACGTGATTAGATCATCCAAAACGGCGTCTTAAAAAGCTCTTAGTCTTGGATATGATTAGTATTTCACCCCTAAAACATTGATATTTTAACTTTTGTAAAATGAATCCAAAGCAGCAACAAGGTCATCAACCTGATCGATCTCGAGGCTGAGATCCAGAAACGACTCAAATGTCTCTGAGCAGTGACCACAAGCATGGCATGTCAACTATATGAACATAATAGCATTAGTTGAAACACAAGTCCACAAAGAACAAATAAGCGGCAACAGAGTACATACCTGGTTTTTTAGTCGACCTCCAAACACCTGCTTGACAATACTTTCCTCATCAAATGATAAAATGGTGTCTCCTTTGTCTCGGGATCAAGGGTGCACCTGTGCAAATTATCCAGCAAGCAACGAAGGAACTCATGTGCATCCACTTGTTGCCTTGGTCTAAAATCTGAAGATAATTCAGGCAATCTTGTTCAAGGAATCCAACAAAATTGAAACATCATCGGCAATACATCAGTAAGACATAAGAACTTAATTTAACTTTAAGAAAAGAATATGACCATTTATGCTGACAACACTTAATTGTCACAAAATTAAATAGATAATGTACAAAAACACAAAAGAAAAGCATATTGTTTTAAGTATCTTTGCACCGTGCTGGTATTAAAGCAAACCCTGACCTTCAAATTGATTTTTCGATGTGTTCTTTAAGGACACAGAAAGATTAGAACCCATCTTCATCATCTATATGGTAACAATGAATTGAATCATGCAAACCAAAAAGATCTTGGCACCGCGGATAGGGGTATTATATACAGAGGCATAGCTTAGTGTAGTTAGGGGGGGCACTGCCCCCGGGTTTGGAGCAAAACCTGAAGAATTTTTTGGGGGTGGGCTTAAGAAAATATTAGTATTTCACCCTAAAACATTGATATTTTAACTCCCCCCTCCCCCCATTAATCTATGTCAAGCTCCGCCACTACTAATTGTTGTGCGAAGGAAGCTCTCTCCTAAGAAAGGGGGCTTATCTTATTTGATGTAATCCTTGTTCATTTCATTGACATTCTGCCAACTGGTTGTTTTGGACGTGATTAGATCATCCAAAACGGCGTCTTAAAAAGCTCTTAGTCTTGGATGTGATTAGATCATCCGCATGGTATGTTGAGTTCAACGACAATTCAGAAAGGCCTAAACCCGGTGGAATCTCTAGGTTGCAAAAATAAATTTTGAGTTGAACTCATTGGAGGTGATTCGAGCATATGGAGGATTGATTTAAATCTGGGGCCCAACAATTATAGCGGACATATTTCTAAATCCTAGTTAGAATTACTCGTATTTCTAAAACTGTTGTGTTTTGGGATTCAAGCATGTGGAGGATTGAATTGAACTGGTTTAGTGTTCTTTGTTCATTGTCCTAGGGAAGTAAATAGAGTGGCTCACAATATAGTTAGAGACTTGTATTTCTAAAACTGCTGTGTTTTGGGAGAGGATCCCCTAGTAGTTGCATAATTCAAGTGTGCCTTCTTGTCAAAAAAAAAGTGTGCCTCCCCTAAAAAAAAGTGGTCGTATACTGAAGTTCTGAACTGTCGTCGCCCAGATCGGAAGGCACACATCCACCGGAGCCGTCCGCCGCCGCGGGGCCCCACACGACTGGTACACCCGTAGCACGCGGCTCCATCTTCTCCGATCTACCACTGTCGCGCCGCCCAGCGCCATCCCCGGCTCCGGCGACCACCCATCCACTCGGCGGGGCGCCGCTGCCCTAGCGCCCTCCCCTGCTCGGGTGCGACGCGCAGCTGCCGTTGAGCCCGGCGAGCCATCGTCCTCCCCACCACCAGGTCGGCGCCACTGATTGGCACCGCCCAGATCTCATACCCTGTCTCCGCCGCTTCGACGGAGATGGGCTCGAAGCCTTCGCGGCCGCGTGCTGTGCTATTCCAGTACTCGTATCCTTACTCGTCGTCCGCGTGGCTTACGTGCTCTGCCGCAGCGGCCTGCCGCCGTCGAAGCCTCATGCTGCCGGACTGCGGTGCCTAATCGTCCTCGGGTCTGGTGAGTACGCCCTGGCCATCAAATAACAATTGTCGATTTTACTACAGAGAACAATACCCAAGCCGCAAAGCACAGGCCTTGGGCTGAACCAAGATGCCCAAACATAATACTAGCTTGCAGCAGCAGGTTTCAGTGGGAATTGTTTGGCTCTACGCGTCCCTCCATCTCAGCTTAATCATAACCTATAATTTTCTATTAACCGTAGGTCAAAATCTTAATTCGAGTTGAACAATGAAGACATTCCTGCAGTTGTGTTGCGAGCATTCTCCTTGTGGAACTAGTTTTCGCTACATTTTCTTACTGTCAAATGGTATATCTCGCTCATAACCATCCCCTGGGCTACCAAATTTGTTAATCCAAAGGAGATATTAGGCATAACATGTTTGAAAATTTGACCTAGAATAAAATTCAGTGTGTATTATCCATGTCATACTGGTCTTCCGTAGAAAGATCAACCCATCACACGCAGAGTGCTTGGAGTATTAAAGCACCCGAGCTGTTTTTTGGCTAGCTGTGGTCTCTGTTTAGACATCTGGAAATGTTGTGCTCCTTGTGCAACTCTGATGAAACACTGCGTCCAATCTCAACTACTCTAGGTCACTTATTTTTAAGCACCAGTTTATGTTCTTTACAGGCTTTCATTTCATATTTCTTGCTTGTATTTGGTTGGGATGCATTTCATTACAAGTTTCTGACCCTATATGGCTTGCACATGTTTATTTCTGGTTCTAGTGTAAATCAATCTTCTATTCAGAACTTACAATCTGGTAGGAATAAGCAGATGTATGTTCACTGTCAGCTCTATCATGAGTACACGTGTTGTTCTGTTTGGTTCCATACATTTGATCATGTCGCGTATTCAGATTTTTTATTTTACGGACAATTTCCCTTCCACAATTTTTGGAAAGCATTAGGTTGTACTATACAATCATAGCTCCCCTCAAAAGAATGTAGCATTATGTTCACCTATTAAGTTTCATGTTTCTTCCGCAGGGGGGCATACTGCAGAAATGATGAATATTATAAGCGAGCTTCAGAAGGATAGATTTACGCCAAGGTACTATGTGGCTGCACTTACTGACAACATGAGCCTTGAAGGCACAGGTCTATGAGAAGTCATTGATTCAGGTGGAGGTCAATTATCTTGCTAGACGAATTATGATGTTTTTTGCAAGTGATTCCAGTTTTGAGTATGACTAATGGCGCCTTTTTAGGGTGTTGGAGAGAAGATCATTGCGAACGCTCAGTTCATGCAGATATATCGTAGCCGTGAAGGGCCAATCTTACATTACCTCCATCGCAACAACACTGCTTGCTATTTTGCATGCTATGTGGCTAATAATACGAATCAGACCACAAGTGGTGTGCACTCTTCAAACTTATTAGCACGACTATGCTGCATGAACACAATTATACTGATTGCTTGTACTATCCCCTGCAGATATTTTGCAATGGTCCGGGAACATGCATTCCTCTATGTGCTTCAGCTTTTCTTTTGAAGGTAACTTTACATCCTACGTTCTATACTAGCTCAGTGGAAGATTAAGGCTGGATTTAACCATCGCACTCGTAGTACCTTTTTGTTCATTGTAGGAGAGCAAGTAAGAGTAGGATGTCAATGTTGTCATAAATCTATGTTTCCCATAAATTCAATCATCAAACTGATTATTTCTCCTAAGTATCAAGTCAATGCAATAATCTATTGTACTGGATTGCTCTATCGTTGCAGGTGCTTGGTTTGGGATGGTCCTCCATTTTCTATATTGAAAGTATCGCAAGAGTGAAGAAGCTTTCCTTAAGTGGTTTACTGTTGTACAAGCTACGGTTAGCGGATCAGTTTTTCGTGCAGTGGCCCCAGCTGCAACAAAAATACCCTAGAGCACAGTATGCCGGCCGTTTGATGTGAAGATTCACCCACCCGCAAGTGATGCTGGGGCAGTCTAAGGTTTTGAACGTGCTGATGATACATGTAACAACTCGACAAATACAGGTGTAGTTGAATGATACCTGGCACACCTTTTTGCCAGATTTCTTTTATTTTTCACCCTTTTCTTGGTATAGGCTTGCAGCTTTCGTAGGATACATTTCAAAATTTTCTTGCAACACTGACTTTTGCTCTATCATACCCCATCTCAGATATACCCTGTAACTCTGCAAGGTTTAGTGTAAACTCATTCTGCAAGTTTCAGCCGCACTGTATTAGCAAGTGTGTTGCCTTTTCTTTGCTGCGTTTTATCATGTGCTTCTGCCATTCTTTGGTAGCTTAGCTTCTGGTCTTCTGGGTGATAAACGAGACTCAGAGGAAAATCCCTGCTGTAACTTTTTCAGAATTAAAAGCTGCTGTGATATGAAGGAGAAAATATGTTTTTTTAGGGGGAAGGAGAATAAATATGTGGTTGGAATATAATGTCCATGCAACGGCCATACTAAATCTCAAAAGGCCCAAGCCCGCGCAGCGAGCGGCACACCCGGAACAAGCGTCCGAGCCGGGACCCTCGAGGACAGGTGCCCCGGTCGGATCCACGTCACCACCTTCCCCTCTTTATCCATCACGGAAAACTTTATTATAAAACACAAACAGACGGAAAAAAAAGGAGAGGAGAGGAGAACAAGAACTCCTCCGATCCCACACAGCGATTCCTCTCTTCCTCCCCCTCATTGGCCTGGCCAGGCCGAATCCGGAATCGCCAGCGCGCACGGCGGCGCGAGGAGACACCGGGCGAGGCGAAGATAGGCCGGGGGTGATGAATTGTTACGCTGCATGGACGGAGCAAGCGAGGAGCCTCTCCACAAGGTGCGCAACTGCATACCCCGGCGATCCCTAGATTATCTCCGCTTGTTCTTGCCCTGTTTAAGAGAGGATCGAGCGCTCTGGCTTCGAGACACTTAATTCGGTCCACGGATCTGTAGCTCCAGTTCGACCGCGTAGAGATTTGGTTTAACAGCTTGTTTGGAAGAGAAAGGAGGATGTTGTGCTGCGAGTGGGCGGCCGTCCCTTCTTCTCTTGTTGGGTGAACCGACCAATCCGTGTGCTTTTGGTCAGCGAAGGCGGATAGGATAGTCTCTTTTCTTTTTTAGTTTGTTCTTCAGTAGCTCTTTTTTGGGAAATGTCTGCTCAGATGCCCAGAAATAGTTCTTTCTCAAGTATAGTGCGAGGCTGCGAGTTTAGGAGTACTGTCTGGTTGGTGGTTAAATTTAGGCGCACACACTCACCCGTGACGATCGGTCAAATTCAAATTAGCGTATGCTATGTTATTCCTCTGCCTGATTGCCTACGCTTGTTCACAATATTTTGTGTGGATGCTTGCTAGTTATTATTTATTAAACTAAATGCTCATGTCAAATGAAGCAGGCCCAAGTTAGTGCAACGCCATCTCCCCCATTGATAAAATTTGGGGAGTTTGTTCCGAAATGAATCAATTCTTACGTGAGTATACGGTTATGTTGCGAGGCTACTATGCTTTTTTCCTACGAGGCAGGGAAGAGCTTTTGGTGTATACTCTTAACTCTTAACTAACGCGAGATGACGGACTTGCCAAATTCTGCCGTCTTGTTGAAACAACTGTCTGGTTGAACTCCGAAGACAACACTCCTATTTAGGTTCACCTTGCTTACCTAAACTAGTCCTGATTTGTGTTAGGAAACTGAGTGATGCATTGGTGTGTTTATTCACCTAACCGGTTTGCTTACCTGAGTGCTTGAAGCAAAAGTTGCATTGAATTGCAGAAAGTAACCTTTTGGACAATCTGCTGCTTCGTCTGGATATATTATGATTATCAACTGGTACCTACTATAGGAATTTACGTCAAAATGTTGCATACATTTTAATGGATCATAGATTGTGAGATAGGTACTTCTTGTCGATGCGTGCTGCTATGGGCTTCTTTTCTTAGTATTCACTTGTGCTGAGACTATACGTGGGTACTCCTATGTGTACTCTGAATTTATCAACAACTCAGGTGTGCTGTGATCATATGGATTATCACACTATTCATATTTAGTGAAGTTGGCGTAATCATGGTATATAGTTTGCGAACAGTTGCACCCACATGTTTATTCAGTTTGTTGTGTCTATTGTATTCATTTTATTGGATTCATCTGTGATGACAGGACTATTACAAAGTTCTGGAGGTCGATTATGATGCACCTGATGACACCATCAAACTGAGTTACAGAAGATTAGCTTTGGTAATTTGATGCGCAGCTTATTTTTCTTTGAACCAATACTACATGGAGTATTTTATTCTCGAAGAAAATTATAGATCAAGTCACTATTTAACCATCATGTGGTGTTCCATCTCCAGAAGTGGCATCCGGACAAGCATAAGGGAGGGATGATGTCACAGCTAAATTTCAGGAGATCAACGAAGCTTACAAAAGTATTGTTCCGAACTTCCTGTCTGTTGTTTAGACACTGATGATCTTCCTGTCTGTTCTTGAACTTCATTCCTTAAAATGTTCACTTTATTTTATATGTCCAGTTTTAAGTGATCCAATCACGCGACTTGAATATGACTTTTCTGGCTGTTACGAGATCAATCAGTATACTGCACATGTGAGAGCTTCTTCTTTAACTACACACCACATTCTTATTTAGGTGCTTTCTGTTAATTTTGGTATATTTTCGTCTACTTCAGGAGTACCTTTCAAGATTTAAGGGAATGATACTTACCTGCAATGGCCTTGGCATAGAGCATTCTTCGAAATGGTAATGTAGTTCAGTTGAACTCTGATGCCTAATATGCTACTACTGCTTTACTATTGATAGCATGGAGGTTTGCAGAGTTTTGTTCGCATTTAGCTGTTGATGTTGCGTACTTATGATTCTTAGGGCCACACATATGTGGGAATAGGAGCCCTATTGATCAATAGGTACAACTTGTTTGTTCCTGGACTTTTTCAGTAGTATCTGTGATGAGGATTGAACATGTATTTGTTCTTCTGTAACACTGCAATGGCTCCTGTCATGTGCCATTGCACTTTTTCGAGAAATAGATACATTTATGCAAACAGCTAAAAAGAAGAGATATAGACATGCTTCTTTCAACGAAAGAAAAACCATATCATGTAATCAAGTCCATGTGGTAGAACCACAGAAATGAGATTCTTGTGCCACCAAAAAATTGTGATGGGGTAACTAAATACTGAAATGAGTTGTGTCTGTCATCGAGCTCTTTATGCAATTCGCTCGTCAGGAAAGCGCCGAGGCAAGACAAAGTGTCTTAAAAAAGTACAGTAGGAATTGGACCTAGGAACAGTGATCATCAGTGGATATATGAACAGAGCATATCGTGTTGGTGTTGCCATTTCAAAATCTCCATTCAGGCATGTATATTAAGGAGTAGTGGGTGGCGTTCCAAGAAAGTTTTGGTATTAAGTGTATGTTCTCAACAGCAAGTCTAGTTTGCCCCATGAGCCCGATATGTCCGAGTAGAATCAGACTGTAGATATGCCCTAGCATGTTAACCAGCTGTAGGACCAGGAACACAAGTAGAGCGCAGGTTCGTTGCAGCCTGAATTTTTGTAAAATACACAATAAAAACATTTTTTGCGTTTCTTTCAGCAAGCACAATAGATGCTCATGTACCTCTGAAATTTTATGAGGAAATATCTCTATATGTGGGCTAAACAAGAAATATCTCTTCATTTCCTTGCGATTCCCATACCCATGTCTTCACGCTCAAGTTTACTTTGACAAGTAGAAAGAACAGTATCATGAGTCATATTCCAAATTCCGCTTCTTTGTCTGTTCAACAACTTTGTCCATAGCAGTTCCTTCAGATGCTGGCTTGCAAGGATCATTTAATCTTGTGCTTCTCCTCAGAAGAGTTGTTTCACTTGCTAGACTATCTGTTTCTCTGTCAGTCTAAGAGTCTCTCGCTTGAGTTTCAGGAACTTCATCCATTTGTTGATCATCTCTTTGTTATTGATCCTAGACAGTCCCCTCTCCCTCATATAAGATCCCATCCCTTCAGATGAAATTATAGCATTTAAATCTGCTAGTAGGTTAATTTCCGGTAGGGATTTTTTTTACCAAACAATATCCAAATAAGTTAAATCGTGAGCATTTTTTATCAAAAGATATGTGCATGTACTCATCTACTAAAACACAACCATGATGCCTTGTCATAATGAGCCCTAACAAACCAAGATAGTTTTTTTAAAGCATGTTGGCAAATTACCAAAGTTGACATTATGCGAGTGCTACACCTTTTCTCGAACCTCCATGCGGAGAATTTTCATTGGCTCAATTCTGCAAATGCTACTCTATTACTGAAGAAGGATGGAGCGTAAACAATCTCGGACTTTCGTCCAACTAGCTTTTTTTTCTTACGCCGTGCCCCATTCACGAACACCCTCGTCTCAGAATCCTTGAGTGATTTTATTAAGACTAGAAGTATCCATGACAACTTCATCCGCGACGTAACTATGCTAGAAGATTGCCTTGAACCAACACACCTATCCTTTTGAAACATGACATCAAGAAGGCCTTCAACTCGGTGTGGTGTGAGTTTTTTCTAGACTTACACGCAGAAGTGTGATTTTTCCATAAAATTCAGGAATTGGGTCGTGGTGCTGCTTACCATCCCTCCTCTTGTGTGCTTCTCAATGGGTGTACCAGGGAACCTCTATCACCTAAGGTAGAGGTCTTATAAAAGGCGACCCACTTTCGCTGCTCCTATTTCACCTTGTCATCAACCGCTTGCAAAAGCTGGACAAGCCCACAACCAATTGAAGTTTTCACCGTTACGTGGTCGTGGAGCCAATATCCACATTTCTATCTATGCCAAAACCCACAATCAATTGAGATTTTCACCGTTTCGTGGCCACAAACCCAATATCCGCACCTCTATCTATGCTGACAATGCGAAATTTCTGTTGCACCAGTCAAGGAGGATTTTAACATCTTGGCGGAAATTTTGGGGAAGTCACGGGCTGGTTTTTATGTGCACAAAAGCATCACGACTCCCATTTGATGTTCACACATTTACCTTGACGAGATCATGCAAATGCTCATGGTACATCGTTGTAGCTTCCCTATGAAATACCTTGGTCTTACACTCTCAAGTGAGTCTCGGAAACAAAGCTGTGTCTAAAAAGCATCGACGTGCAACCTCTTGTCAACAAGGTCGGATCTAATCTTGTTCCTTCACTTGGGATACATATCATGTTGGTTTTTGACTTCTTGTTGTAGGGCCTCGAGGTGGAGTGGAAACGGACGGATGATAGGATCGGACAGTGCCGTGGGCTTTTGCCGTACTGCAGCCTTGATGAGCAATGCCATATCATATTATCATGTTGGTGTCAGGAGGAACAGTCCCTCCATCTCACTACTCTTTTATTTCCTTTCCTCGGGTGGAAGAGTGGTCAGGTAAAAGAAAAATCGATTTCTGTGTATTCACGGGCAAAAGCTGCATGGGTCCATTCTCATTTTGCTTTGAGAGGCGGCGATCCAGGACCAGACGGCGGCTGCGGTCAGCCATGGTCGCTCGATGCATCTACCGTAGACGCCTAACCTGAACCAATGTGGTGTGCAAGTTTTTTTCCACACAATTATGTTTTGAGGGCAACATTTTAGCCACGCCAGTGCTTGGCTATTTGCATTCTCCGCACATAAAAAACAATGAAAAGCTTTACATTGGCATATCAACGGGCATCATCATACCATATATCAAAGCTCACCCGCTTTGCCCTCACGTCCAACCCTCCACGTCACCCACATTTTTTGCGCCGTCCGATCGTCAAAATGGACGGCTAGGATTAAGCCACGTCTCTTGACGGTACTGTTCATGAACAGTACCGCTCGCACTCCGCGCCGTCGATCCTCCATCCTACGGCCACAACAGCGCCTTCGTGACCATTTTATAAAACGAACCTCTCAGAAATCCAAATATCAACCCGCAGTCCACAGAATCCCGTGAGGAGGGACGTAAATGCAATTTTGTTAAAACCCAAGGGCGTTTCTGCAAAAGCATCACCACTTCCCCCTTTTCCTCTCTCTCCTCCCGCGCGCGGCCGCACTCGCCGGCGCCGCCGACGCCTGCCGCCGCCGCTCCGCACCACCCGCCCAAATCCACGCCCACGGAAGCCTCCGCCGCCGCGCCCTGTCCCTCCTCGCCCACTATTGCTTGGGGAGGCCGCCGCCTCGCTGGAATCGTCGCCGCCGTGACCACGGGCCGCCGCCGCGTCCGCACGTCGCCGGCGCTGTTCCGGCGACCTAAAGGCGGCGGCGCCGCCCCCTCTGAGCGTCCCGCGACGAGACGCGTCCGTCGCGCCTAGCGGCGCGTGCTGGGACGCCGTGGCGCGCCGCCGGCGAGCTCGCGCGCCGCGCAGCTCCGCACGACCGTGACATCACGACGACGTCGACGCGGGCCTGGGCTCCTGATGGGCCGCTAATTGGGCCGGCCTGGCTGCTTCGCAGCTGGTCGGCCCTTTTTTTTTCTTCTGTTTTTTTTCCCTTTTCCCTGTTTTTCTTTTTCCAGAGACAATTTTTGCAAGTTTTGAAATATAACTTTCATAATTTTCAAATCTGCACTGCTTTAAAGTGTGTACATTTAAAAAATTACATTAAAAAATGTTAATATTTCGAACAATTTCAAAAAAAAGAAAGGTATTTCCCCAAGCCATCACTTCCCTCCAAAATATTTAATTAATTTCTAAGTTTCAACAAAAAAAAATTATTTCAAAAAAACACACGGATCCAATACTTTAAGATTACTAATTCAACAATTCCACCCATACATACAAATGCACAATAAAAAAAATATCGACAATTTAGAAGTTCCAGCTATTTTCTGAAATTATTTGTAACTTCACATGTGCGACACATTTGTCGGGTTTTTGAACAACTTTTCAGTGTGGACATTTGAAAATTTAAATTTTGTACACCGTAGTACTCACAAAAATAAAACAACAAGACATGAACACAAAAAAATAGAAGAAAAAAAAGTCAACTAATTATGGCATATCATCGCAAATCGAATTTGAAAATTTAAAATTTCCCGAATGCCAACCAAATTTCCCTGAACAATATACAGAAAAATAATAAATGTCCTAAAATCAACACCTTCAAAAATAATAATAAATGTCCTAAAAATTGTTTCAAATTTCTTATAAACAAAAAATGCAACCCATTTGTGGCCAAAAAAGTAAATAATCCAAAATACTCAAGATATGGATAAAATCAGCGTTAACCTCCAACGGATTTCGAGATTTCCAATTTAGATAAAATATGCAACCTCTTTATGCCATAAAATAAAAATGAACATTATCAAGATAGTGCAAAATTAGAGAAAATAAACGAGACATTCCAAGAGACTTCTACATTTCCCCATCTGTCCAAATTGAGATAACAAATTTAGTGACATTTTCAACAAAATAAACGACAAATCCCACCAATTAGCGGCATTCAAAAATACACCGTTCGTGGCGTGCGAACAACCTTCAACATTTACCAACTTATTACAAAATTTAAAAAACTTACAAATCACCTTCCTTTGAATTTCAATACATCTCAATTCAAACAACTTTTGAATGTAAGCATATTCAGATTTAAATTTTTCACACAACGGTATTTACAAATATGACAAAAAAAATGACAGCGGATTCCACTTGGCAGTTTTTTTAAAGAAAAAAAAAGATATAAAAATTTCAATAAATAACCACCGGGAAAATCCACGAGCTTTCTTCACATTTCGACAATTTTCAAATCTACACACTTCAAAGACGTGGCCATTTTTCCAAACATCAACTCCACTGCCATAACATAGCGAAAAAATTTTAATATTCCAAAAATTCATCTGCATTTCAAATCTAACCGTTCTACTAACATAAAAAAATAGAGTCTAAAAACATGTCAACTCAACAAAATTTCAAAATCTAAATTCAAAATTTCAGTTGCCTTACAATTCTAACCATTTTACTAAAGTTTACAAATAATTAAAGTCTAAAAAAAATTTAAATTCGACAAATTTTCGCAACCTAAACAATTTTCAAACACAAACTCTCTTTCCATCCAAATGATTCTCAAATATACGCAATTTTTAAACTTCGACAATTACAAATTTGAATTTTGCCACATGGGTGCGGCGGTACGATTTCAAATTTGAATTTTACCACACGGGTGCGGCGGTGCCGCCGCACCAAATTTACGTAGTCTGATTCTGATTCCGAACCATAGGAGCAGCACGCGTAACGTTAACCTCACCGGAGTACTGCTCTGCATCGGTGAACCATCCTCGTCCACCCGAACGGCACTTAACGATAAAAGTTTTCACTCGTACCTACTCCCTCCGTACCAAAATATTATAAGATGTTTTAATATTTTTGGACCCACATGAACATGTCTAGATACACGTGGATCCAAAAATGCTAAAACATTTTATATTTTGATACGGAGTGAGTAGTATATGTAGAAAGAATAGAGAGGGATCGGTGGAATCGTTGATTGTATTGCTTGAGCCTTGTGGGCATATATATAGGAGTACATGATCTACTTGGAGTACAAGTCAAGGTAGAATAGAATCCTACGCTATCGTATGTTTCCTAAACAGACATGATACTTAACATCCCCCGCAGTCACAACGGTAGCGACGCAGACGGTGAGTCTGGAGAAGAATCCGAAGGTGGAGCCAACGGACATCCCCACCACAGTCGTAACGGTCGACGCATTGCGGAAGTGGTGGCTGGAGCAAAAAACTGACGAGGTTGCTCAAGCAAGGCGGTAGCCCTTTGTGCCAATGTCGAGGTAGCCGAGAGCGTAGGGTGGTGTAGCCGTAGTCGAGGTAGCCGTGCGAGGGGCGCCGTGGTCGATGTCGAGTCGGGGTTGCCAGTGTCGAGGAAGCCGTCGTGGAGCCGTGAGCGCAAGGGAGCGCAAGGTAGTTAGGGCGCAGTGGTGCGCCGAGTGGAAGATAACGTGGACAAGGCGTCGCGCCGGGTTTGCCAATCCCGGGGACACGTCGTGGACGAAGGCACGCGTCGGTGTTGCCAGCACTGGGCATGCGTAGACAGAAGGTTAGTCGGTGTTGACGAGGCGCCGCACCAGGTTTGCCAAGCCCGGGGACACGTCGTGGACGAAGGCACACGTCGGTGTTGCCAGCACCGGGCATGCGTAGACGGGAACCAGTACGAGCTGTACGCCATGTCGAAGGGGCCAGCAGAGGAGAACTCGACGATGTTTGCGGCGCCGACCGGCGTGGGGTAGAAGGTGCCGATGTCGCCCGCGGTTGTCAGAGTAGATGAAGTGGTCGGGGAAGATGACGGTGACGCTGGCGATTAGCTGGTGCTGGACAAAGACGAAGAGGTGGTCGGCGACGGCGGCGGTAGCCCGTGAAGGGCCATGGTGGTCGCCTGTAGAAATGCGACAGCGGCGGTAGAAGGGTCACAGCGGTCGCGTGTAGAAGCGCGGCGGCGGTGCTCGAAGTAGGCGAGAAGAGCCCAACAACATGACGAAGACCAAGCACGGACGATGGCGTTCCCGCGCCGAGGAGGTGGTGCGGCGCATACCAAAGAGACGTCAACGCGCGGGGACGGCGAAGCGGACCGCGTGCCGCGGCGCTACAGCCCGAAGGGGCGACGCAGCGGCGACGACTTTGGGGGGCGGTGGCGTGGACCGCGTGCCGCGGCGCTACGGCCCGAAGGGGCGACGCAGCGGCGACGTGCGTGTCGGTGCAACCACAGGGACTGCCTCGGGGCGGCGGCAAGGACCGCGTGCCGCGGCGCTACGGCCCGAAGGGGCGACGCAGCGGCGACGTGCGTGTCGGTGCAACCGCGGGGAGAACCACGGGGGGGGGGGGGGGGGGGGGGGGGCGGCGCTACGGCCCGAAGGGGCGACGCAACGGCAGCCCGTTGCTCAATCGGTGGATAGGCGCACAAACTCATGAACGATCTTCACGGGAACCCGCGAAGGCGCACGCAGACGACTGTACAGGTCGGCCACGCGGTGCGGATGGAGTGGATCACGAGCGGGCGGGTGATCAATCCGATCGCTCGCAAGGTGGAGGAGGCGCCGCCCGGCGTGAGGAGTACGGCGGGAGGCGGGCCAACGAAGAAGTCGAGCGGCCAACGCAGCGCCGGCACCGTGGAGGCGGGGCGGTGATGGTGGCGTCCCGATCGAAGCAGGGCGACAAGAATCCAACGGGGTGTGCCGTCGCACGTCCACACTCGGCATGACGAGGACACGGCGCCAACCGGCCGGTCCGAACGGGACGTTGGCATCCGCGTCGATCGATCGAGAGGGTTCGCGTTCTCCTTCTCGGACGCTTGCGCCGAATGCCGGCCCCTCGCACGCACTGATTGGCGAACAGTCCTGGTGGTAGTGAACTGTCCGACGCTGCAGTGCAATCTTCTCCGAAAGATCCCGGGACAAAGCTCGAGCTGCTGGTTAATGATTACCTCATCGGTGCGAATAGTGAGCTCGACTGTTGACGGCATCAACCAGCACCGATGACTGTGAACTGATGAGTGCATACTCGGTGCTCATCGCCGGCCGCTCACTGCTCAATGCTGAGTCACTAGACCGAAACCTGCTCCTAGAACAAGACGCGTGAGGCTGTTCCTAGTCCGAAACCTGCTCCACCCAAAGCAGCACGACTACACAAGCTAATCTAGCCGCCCACGTACTACTTACCTAGTACTCCAGAGCTCTAAACAAATGGAGCAATTGACACCGCCTGGTGCGCTGCTTTCCTTTCGAGCTAATGACTACCACCGTGCTTAACTTTTTTCGACAAAGACCACCGTGCTTAACTGCTTATCTATGTCGTGGTGCCATGAAAATCAGCGAGGATGAATAAAATGTTCTAAATTGCACATTCACATGGTAGTAGAAAGAAAGCATTGTGCAGATCAAATCGGGGAGCTTGCAATGTCCAATTTGATGGCGCAAGGTAGTACAAGGGGAAAAACGCATATAGAGAAACAAAGGTATATGCGCGCATTGTGCTCAAATCACAGGCTTTCGAGTCGGATCTGAGCTTAATCACGATAACAACATTAGCACGCGAGCCACAAAAGCGAAAAAGAAGAAAAGGGTCCTCCTCTAATGTTTCCCCATACTCCTATAGTTAATTAACTATAACCACCTCCTAAAGCAACAAGATTTCCCCACTAGCGGCGGACGAGGAGGAATCTCAGCCCCGCTCCGGCATGCTCGCCGACGATCTCCGGTGCTGCCTGAACGCCTTCATCGGGCTCGGGAAGTGCCAGCCCCAGCGCGCCTTCGCCGCCGCCGTCTTCGCCGCGACCACCTTCGCCTCCACGGCCGTCGCGGAGACCGAGCTGGACCTCGCCAGCCCCATCCGCTCCTCCTCGTCCTCCTCCTCCCTGCCGCGCTCACCTCCTTGGCCGAAGCCTTCCAGAACGGCGTCCACCCCCAAACCTTCGCCTTTCGCCTCCCGCCCCCGACGCCGGCGCCGGCGGCGACGGAGGCCAGCGCGGCCGAGGAGGAGGAGGACGCGGCGACGGACCGGGACCGGGCGATCCGGTGCTCCCGCTCGATGAGGCTGTGGACCCGGCCGACGGCGTTTTCGCCGGACGCCGAGGACGAGGAGGAGGGGGAGGCGGCGCACGTGGTGCAGGGGGAGGGCCGCACGCGCGCGCAGCTGCGGGCAGAGGCGGAGGAGGCGGTCGCGGAGGCAGTACGGGCACACCCCGTCGCCGGATCTCGCCGCGGGGTGCTTCCTGCACCGCCACTCGTCCCCGACGGCCGCCACGGCCACCGCTGGCTTCTCCGCCTTCATCTGCGCTGCAGTTGCGCTCTCTCTCTCTCTCTCTCCCTCTCTCTCTCTCTTAATTGCGAGCGTTTCATGAATCTTTGATGAATGATGGGAGGGAGAGTGGGAGACGTTACGAACACACAGCGGCGCTGCAGAAAGAGAAGGAGCGTGTGATAAAGGAGCCCACCGGCGGGGCTTAACGGCGTGTGGTTTTGCGGGGACGGCGAGAAGGCACGTAGTTTGCGGTTATTCACGAGGATGCCATCGGTACAGCTGGGCAGTGGTTGCTGCGGGATCTTCTGTGGGCGATTCAGGAGCAACGGCAAGGAGAGGTCAAAAAAGGAGCAACGGCAAGCAAATATATAAATCGTTCAAGTATCTATAACTATATCAAAGCTAACCTGGTTAGCCTTCCGCTCCACGCCTCCACGTCGCCCCCTTTTCTGTGCCCTCCGATCGCACGATCCGACGGCCAGGAGACGGCCACGTCGCCCCCAGCAAATTTGCACTTCTACAGTTCATGGCTAGCTCCGTGCCGTCGATCTTCCATCGGGTGGCCAGCGCGCCATTTTTACGAAAAGGATCCTCTGCTCACACGAAATTGCGTAGCAGACCCAACCTTTGCACGTAGATGGATCTATCTGAAAATTACGGAAACTGCAGGGACTTCCCAGCAAAAATGCCGCCACATCCCCCCTTCTCCTTCCTCTCTCCCGCGCGGCCCGGAGCCGCGGCGCCGCCGACGCGGCGCGAGCCCGCCACGCTCCTCCCCCCTCACATCCGATCACGGCCCGAGCTCCGCCGCCTCGCCCCCTCCGTCTTCGCCGAGTCTCCTGCTGGGTGGCCGCGAGCGCGGCGGAATCGTCTCCGCCGTCCGCTTCTTCCGTCCACCGCGGCTGCTCACCGTCGCCGGCGCTCCGACGGCCTAATTGGAGCGGCACCGCCGCATCCGGCCAGCGCGCGTGCACGCGTAGCTCGCGCGGAGGCGGACGCGTCGCCGGACGCGCGCCGGTGTGCTCACCGTCGCCCCCGTAGCCCGGCGTGCTCGCCGTCGCCACCGTGGCCCCTGCTGATGTCACCCTGACATCGCAGTGGGCCCGTGCTGTCAACCTTTCCTTAAAAAAAACAGAAAATAGATCAACATATAAGCACCCATTTGTACATTAAAAAAAAATCAAAATGCTCAGAAAAAAAAAACTTACTATTCATGACAGAAAACAAACATGTCTCCAATTGTTTTTGAATTGGCCAAAATTTACTAAATTTATGTAAAAATACAAACATTTGGAGTATTTCACTTCCAAATCCAAATTTGAATATTTCAGAATTTTAAAAGCCCTTCAAATCTGATCATTTCACAAACTTCAAAGAAATCAAAATCGTAAAAACTTTCTAAATTGTGTTTTTTTTGCAATCTGAACATTTTTCGACCGTAAATTCTTTTTAAATTCCAATAATTTCCAAACAAAAAACAATTTCTCCCATATAGAAATTTACAAATTTGAATTATACCCATATTGGAGCATTCCAAACTAAATTTGAAAACATGATCTATTATTCTAAAATTTTATACAACTTTCAAGTACCAACATTTCAAAACCGTCGAATGAATTCAAAATTTCCAAACTTACCAACTTAAACAAATCTTGCAATGCAAATTTTTTTAAAACGTAAACTCTTCAAATTCCACCATTTTCCAAACTTCAACGACTTTCGAACATGGCTATTTTGAAAATTTAAAATTTACCACACAGCGCGTTAAAAAAAATCAACTACAAAAATTTCCAGACGATGCTATTTGACTACATCAGACGAATTAACGTGAATTTTAATCGTTTTAAAATATACATCATACAAATTAACGTGAAATTTATTTATTTTTAAAATATTTTTATAAAAATGTTAGATTCCTAACAGGTAGGACCATTTTAACCATAGAATAAGAAGTGTTCGAAAAATCAATATTTGTGAATCTGTCCACCGGAAAAATATGCATAACACATCCGTCCGATCGGAAAAAAAATACTAGCTACTTATGGCAAAAAAAGAAACATGTCTTCAAATTCCAATTTGGTCAATATTTCAAGAAAATCCAAATGCACTTCCTCTAAACATTATTTGCAAAAAAATAAAAATTCATATCCTCTTATTATGGATTGAATTTTAAAAATATGAATAACATATGCAAATGATCAGAAAAATAAATACTAGCTACTTATGACAAAAAACAAACATGTTTTCAGATTTTTTTTAATAACATATGCTATTTATGCCAACCAACGAGCATGTTTTAAAATTCCAATTTGGTAAATATTTCAAGAAAAATCCAAATGCACTTCCTCTAAACATTATTTGCAAAAAAAAAAAAAAAACAGATTCATATCCTCTAATTATGGATTGGATTTAAATTAAATTTAAAAAATCTCACACAATGTAATTCCTCTCATTATTGAGCTAAAGTAAACATCTAACAAAACTTCAATAATTTTCCAAATTTCTACACTTTTTAAAAAAGACATTTCCAAATTTGAATTTTACCACACGACATTTTCCGAAAACCGCACAATTTTTGAACGTAAGCTCTCTTTGCATTTCAATAGTTTCCAATTTTCCACACTTTTTAAATAAGGACAAATCCAAATTTGAATTTTACCGCTCAGGCGCGGCGTGTCGCCGCGCAATTTTTCCTAGTACTGGTTAAACCAGTTCGAAGAAGTTCAGAAAACGCCAGAAGTTCAGAAAACATACAGGCACATACTGTGGAAACAAGCAGCCGTGTTTGTTGAAATTTATGTACAATTGCTTTCCGAAGCTTTCCACGGACAATTGAAAGTCATCAATCGTTTCAAAAAAAAATTTTGTCATCGATCGAGTCAGCTCTTGTGGCAGACAACATCACTCACGACAATCGTGGGAGTTCAGGCAACCTATATACGCCCCTACAGAAAATCAGCACCACAAGTCAAAGAGTCAACACAACTATGTGAGCGAACACAACCACTGAAATTATTTACAGGTATTTCAAAGAATCAAAAAAACGAAAGAAAGATGAGATCTGGTTTGCCTGTTCATTCCAACGTGAGGACCATGTAGCATCAAGTTTCCACCATGCTGACCTCTAAATCCCCATTTTCTGACTAGGGCCGTGTTGCCTTCGTTGGATGGGTCAACAAGACCAAGAGAAGCCCCATTTTCTGAAACGCGTCGCACAATTATCTTCTTAACCTTTCAGCTGGCCGTCCAATGTCAGCTACCGCCTAACTCCTTCATGCTCAGAGCACCAGCTAGCTAGTGAGAAGCCAGGAGGGGTTCTTGTTCCTTCAGGCTTTCCAATGGAGGCCATCATTTCTGCAGTACTTGGTGATATTGTCGGCAGAGCCATATCCATGGTGATCGAGAAGTACCACGAACAGACAGCCGCCAAGGAGCAAACAACCAGAGAGGAGGACTTGCAGAGGCTGCACCAACTGCTGATGAGGATATCTGCTGTCGTCGAGGAGGCTGAGGGAAGGTGGGTCGCAAACCAAGGGATGATCCGTCAGGCTAGCACCATGAGAGAGCAAATGTTTAGAGGGTACTTCCTTCTCGACGCCTTCAAGTGCACACAGAAGAAAACCGAGTACAAGGAGGTTAGTCTTGCTCAATCGAGATTTAATCCGGCTAAGCGCCTTCGTCTCCTTACTAGCAACACTCAGTATGAGAGCATCATAATTGGTAGAGTCAGCGGTAAGGAGTTGAAGCAGGTTATTCTTGTCCTAGAACAGATGGTTGCTGACATGAAGGAGTTTGTTATTATTCTGATGAGCTACCCTCGGATGTACCGCCAACCTTATGGCGCATATTTATATTTAGACAAGTATATGTTTGGTCGCCAAATAGAGAGGGAACAAGCCATCAGCTTCTTGCTACAAGCTAAGCCTCTAGGTGGTGAAAAGTTGGGTGTCCTTCCAATCGTTGGTCCTCGATGTGTTGGGAAGAGCACTCTTGTGGAACATGTTTGTGAGGATGAGCGTGTGCGCAGTCACTTCTCCTTGATCTTGCTCTACAGCGGAAACGACCTCAAGGATGAAACACCGACGACTTTAAGAGATCATTGTGTTATCAAGCATCAAAATATTACCTCAGGTGAAGAAAGATTGTTGGTTGTCATTGAGCTCGACGAGAACAATGGGGCATGCGAGAGGCTACTGCACTCTGCTGAAACATGCATGACACCTGGCAGCAAAATCATAATCACTAGTCGATCAGAGAAGATGGTCAGCCTTGGAACAACGGAAGCGGTCAGGCTAAATTTTTTGTCGAAAGAAGCCTACTGGTATTTTTTCAAGATGCTCGTATTTGGTAGTACAGATCCAGAGGAACACCCAAAGTTAACATCCATAGCCATGGAGTTAGCCCTTGAGATGCGCGGATCTTTCATATTTGCATATATTGTTGCCTCTTTACTAAGAGAAAATTTCGGTGCTCAGTTCTGGTCCAGGCTTCTCACACTTGTTAGGAAGTACACGCAGAGCAATAGCTTGTTGTTCGGTGGATATCCTCATCCGGAGTGGCCTCGGTATGGTTGGAGCATGGCTAGAACACGGCGAGGTTCTAAAGATATTAAGTTCTTGATGTCTGGTGACCACCAAAAAGGGCCCGCTTCTCACAGCGAGATTCCAAAGATAACATCAATGGATGTTCTATCTGGGACCTACAGTGCGATGCCGCGCGGCAAATTCGAGGTCTTGTGCTGGAGATCCCTCATACCGCCATACTACAGCTATGTGTTTTCTTGTGAGTTTGTGCAGCACTAAGAACACCAGGCCATAGAGCCATAGAGGTCGTTCTTGGTTTGAGTTGGTCTGGTTGTAACGGACTTATGGATCATGTAATATTGTAGTAGTAGTTATCATTCTGTCTCATGTGGATCCTTTTGTGTTTGTAATCTCTTGCATACTCTTCGCCTCAATAAAGCCATAAATCAAATCTGTTTGATTCGTCCAATTGGGATTCAATGAGCTTTCGTGGTCGGTTAAATGTGGAAGGGAATTTGTGATGTTGGTGAGCACCTTCTCATCTTTGAGTTCCTTATACACTGGGTTTTGACGCGCATCCTGATGACAGTGGGCACCTTCGAAATAACAGCATCCAGATCCAGATAATCATATACCACTCTTTTAGTACCATCACGTTCAGAAATACCTAAAATGAGCAGCATACATACCTTCAAGTGGTAATTATTACACCAGAAGCACAACGTTATTGTTAGTATTTCAGCAACTTCAACGGAAAATTATATTTGTAAACATAGCAATATATGTAATGTCTGACCTTCCTAGCACGATCATCACCCTGTAGAAAAAGAGAAAGATCAATCACACATCTCTAGTGAGTTAAGGAAACATGGAGCACAAGGCATAAAGGAGTAGCATACCAGTTTCGCAATCATTTAGGTCCCACATGCTATGTCTATATACAACTGGTAGTCGCCACTTGTCGATCGTATTTTTGTCAGACTTCAGAAATTTTATGTGCATTGATAAATGTCAAGTGTTTTAGTACGGATGTAAACGGATCGGATTGGATCGGATTTTGGCTGTACCATATCTTTTACCACGTTTTTTCAACGGATTCGGTATGGAGCGGATAATAACCGGATGTGTATTCAAAGACTGATATATGTGGTTGCGGATTCGGGAACAGAAATGGAGCGGATTCAGAACGGAAACAAACTAATCGGATAGATACTCGTATAAGTAAATTGTCAAACCATACAACCAAAAATAAGTGTTCAATAACCTAGTAACTAACAAAGTTGTACTCCATAGTATTTAAAATGACTAACTCTAAATGAACGAACTCGAGAACTCACTAACTCTAAATTATGCTCTATTAGGTTAGACATTTTGGTAGAAAATCGGATTGTTTCGATTAAAACAATCATATTTAATTTTCGGATAATCCATATTCTAGGCTATTTAACATACCATATCATATACCATATCCGGATGTCGAGTTCGGAATCGGGTATCCTTATCCGCCGGATTCCTAAAAAACGGATATGGATTCTTAAACGCGGTTTCAGAATTGAATACGGTGCGGAAATTATCCTATCTGTTTACACCCCTAAGTGTTAGATGTGTCCAAGGAACCGCAACTGGAATCACTATCAAGGATTTGGTTACCCGGCTGGAAAAAATCTCACGGGACACCTGGACTTCCGGTTACCGGGGTTACCAGAAAATTACCGATCGGTTACCGGACGAGATTCTCACTCAAAATGTCGCGTCCTAGAAAACGGACATTGGGAGTTGGAAGAACTTCCTTCTTAGATTCGACAATAGGGGCGCAACAAGAATCGAGCTTACGTGCGACCAAGAGATTATTTCTTATGCTGAGTGACACAAGAGGCGATTTTACCCAGTTCAGGCAGTCCGAAAGCGTAACACCCTACGTCATGTTTTTTGTATATATGAATGGAAAGATTTAAGCTTAGAATGCCTCCCGTGTTCCCCAGGGATCGGGAGTCACCTTTTATACCGTGAGGGCTTTGATGATAGCTCTGGCACGTGGCGCATGCCTGAGCGGCGGTGCCTTGTAGTTGTAAGTGGTTGGCGCGCCTGTCCGGAAGTGACAGGACGCTTTCGCCTTGGGTGCCGAGGAACCATGATGACGGTCTGCCAGTCCTGCAGCTTGTGGTCATGTCCCCTTTTTAGGCAGCCAACGGCGGACCCGAAGGACGCTCGTCCACGTGTCGCAAGACTGGTGGTCTGGCTGCCTCGGGACGGTGCACGTGCCGTGGGGTCATGCCAGGAAGGCAGTTGAGACCTGCTTGGCATTCTTCGGGGGAGGCCTTATCTGGTCGGTCCTGGGGGCGTGCGCATTGGGTGCCCGGGGAGGGCGTGCCCTAGTGTTTAGTTGGCCGAGGTGCCGCTTCGGGGCGGTTGGGAAACGTGTTAGGTGGGGGCGCGGGACCCCTGTCTTCTGCGGCACCAACACACAATTTGAAATTCAAACATAAAAATAAATCAAAATCAATTTTGAGAAAGAATTTTACCCAAATTCTCGGTATTCTTTTCATCCGCGGTTTCCCACTTCTCTGTGTCTCTGGGTGAATGCCTCTACCAGAGGTTTTGCGCTAGCTTGGAAAACCCTAAGTTATATCTTAATCTGTCTTGCAAGGTAGATTGGATCATGTCTGCCATTAAAGTTGCGGTGGAATGAAACGACGATTTCGGTATAGGGCGATCCACAGTCTAGTGAGAGTCAAATGAGATAGTTGCCCGTCTCTTGATGGAGAATTGAAAACATCCCAACGTATCTTTCACTAATTAAGTAGTAGTGAGGCCTCGGTACGTCAGCTGGAGAAAAATGCTTGCTTTTCGTATCACTGGTGTAGTGATTGACACGGTCTTCGCATACTGAACAACCTAAGAGTGGAAACACCTTAATCGCTTCTCCCAAACGGTCCGGTATTTTTTGCCCGGTAAAACTCATTTACCGGACGGGGACGGGAATTCCGGTTACCGGGCCTGTAACCGCAGTATTTTGACCGGTAACCAAATCCCTTATCACTAGTGAGCTTCAAAACTTCAAAGGCCATTCCACGGTTTGTGACGCTCCCATTGCAAACGGCGAAGATCTTCAGAAGCAGCTCCTGCAGCATCTAATGACAGTCTGTGGAGTTCTCCGCGGTTGCCGGTTTGCGGCACTCCTCCGCCATTCCTTCTGGTTAATAGTGTCTTGAAGAAGAAAAAAACACCTAATGACAGTCTCTGGAGTTCAGACGACTTGCCTGCATGCGCTGCCAGCCTGCCACAAAGATCAGTACGCAAGTGAAATTTGTGCTATAGTTCAGGCTAACAAGACGAAACAACAGTCGAAATAACACTGTGAGCGAAAACAACCACTGCCTATTTGTGCGGGAGTTGGAAAAAGAACGGGAGAGGGCTGTGAGCAGATTGTTGATCCCAGCAGAGGATTCATGCAATTTCAAGTTTCCACCAACCTATAAATCAAAAGGAACTACTTTTCTTCTGTCAAAACAATGTCGCCTTCGTTGGCTTGGTCCATAAAGACTAGGAAAGCACCCATTTTTCTGACATTTATAGAACAATTGCCCTCTGAATCTATCGTCTGACTGTTTCAAGTCGCCAGGAACTGCCTAACTCCTTCATGCTCAGAGCACCATCTATCCAGTGACGGGCTGCGACAGATTCTTTCTTTTTCGCGCTTCACATTCACAATGGAGGCACTCGTTTCTGCAGTTCTTAGTGATCTTGTCAGCAGAGCTATATTCTTCATGGTCGAGAAGTGCCGCGAGCAGACAACCACCGAGGAGGATCTGCAGAGGCTGCGCCTCAGGATAGATCCGTAGTGGAGGAGGCTGAGGAGCGGTGGGTCGCAAACCAAGGAGATGATACGTCAGGTTAGCGCGATGACAGCGAAAATGTTCAGAGGGTACGAACTTCTCGACGCCTTCAGGTTAGCACGATGAAAAGTGTGGCGGCAGCTAATGTTTTTGGCATGAAAACACACGAGCATTATTGATTTTTACCCCGGATTTTACAGCACGGCACGGAGTAAACACATACACCGATTGTTTTGTGTGCTCACCGTCACCGATCCATGGCGCACTTTTCCATGTCCTTGTGTTCGTGGACTCCCCTGGATTGATCTGCTCGTACGGCCGGGGCTCACGTGGACTCGGTGACCGCGAACGTGAACCCCGTACCTTTCAGCGCGTCCTCGACGATCTTGTCCACACGCTGCGCCATGGCCGGCGTCATGTGGTTCCAGTCCCCGGCGACCCCCTTCCGGAAGAAGGACTCGTTCTTCAGGTTCACGAACTTCTGGCTCCCATTCTTGTTCACCTCCATGTTCTTGAGAGATTCTATGCTGCAGAGCTCGACCATGTCTTTCACTACCCCCGCCGTCTCCTCCTCAGTCCTCACTGGAGAACGCGCACCCCAGGAACTCCGCCAGCTTTTTCACGTTGTCCACCGGGTCACGGAGCAACTCCTCGTACCGGAGGAAGAGCACCGTGTCGAGGAGCTTCTGGCTCGCCTCCCAGTAGCCGGCGACGTGGCCCCACTGCGGGCCGTAGCTGACCTGGCCATCGCAGAAGAGGTCGAACGCCTCCTCGATCGTGTGCGGCGTCGGTCGCTTGCCGCCATTGGCTTGCCCCGCGAGATTCTTCCTGGTGAAGAACCAAGTGGAGACGAGCACGTCCTTGGGGTCCCGGCAGATGTACACGATCCGGCCATGTGGTCCTCGTCGGGAGACGACGCGGCCATTAATCGGTGTGTGTTTGGTGCATTGGTGCTTGTTTCAGCCATACTTGTAGAGCCGGACACGCGCGCGGTTTGTAGCATTATTTCTACGAGCGCTTCGCTTCAACTAACAGCTTAATGATCCTCAACGGTACCGTCTATGATTGCTTAGTCACCAGCTTCGCTTCAACTAACCCCTTAATTATCCTCAACGGCTTCGCTCCCACTTTCTTTTTTTCTATACCATTCTTCTTAACCTGCACGCACACAAATAATTATATCAATGACATGTACATAGATTTTGACGGCTAAAATAAAATATCTCGTACTCACCTTGAATGGGATTGAACCCTTTTTGTTCATAGCCTTCTTGGAACAAGCCTTGTTGAAGCACTTAGCAGAAACCATTTGTGTCTAATGTGTATGAGCTGTAGGTGTAGGTGCCTGCTTGTTCCACAGGCTGAACTACATATAGTAGACGAAGCTGTGTTGAGAGCCTGAAATCTCCCTCCAAAAGTTGTCGTTCAAAATTCAAACTTGACAAGCTGGCTGTAACAGAGCATTCAATCCAGCTGCCATGCTCTGCAGCAGCGCCTACTGTCTTACAGGTATGATACGTCAGGTTGCCACATAAACAATACTTCGAGTGGACAAACATTTCAGTTCGAATGAACAAATTCTATCTGTATACAGTGTTGCTGTCACAGCAGTTTCCGATCTATTTTGGCTACCTGTCCGAACTACAAACACTGATAATTTAAAGCATGATAAACAGTTCAAGTCTTACAGTGTGAACAACCTAAAGAAACTGATATTACAGTTTAATTTTCATACACATTTGAGTTTATATTATCATGGATGGTGCTGTTATAGGTGTTCCACACGTGTTCTTGCGGTGCCCCGCCAATCCGCAATTTGAGCATTGCGGAACTTTTCTTTCCTTCTTCGGCAGATCACCTCGCTGAGGACAGGTTGTGCTTTTGTGCCCTTTTTCTCTGCAAATAGAACAGAATCTTGATCTCTTAACTGATTCCTCATACGGCGCCTTCTCCCTGCTACCATTTGGTCTCCCTGGAGCACGTTGACGCTTTGGTGCAGATACCAAACCGCGTCATCTGATTCTTCAACAGTTTCAATACAAGCCATAGCAGTTTTATCAGCATGTTCTCTTTTAGCTAGACCCAGACCATCTTTCAGCATACTAATAGGAGCCACTTTCGCTAAATCATAAACCAAAACATCCATGGCTGCATCATATGCCTGAATATTTGAATCTCCCATCTTTACAAGCTCAAGGGCTTTTAAATAAAGCCGGGAGTGTTTCATTGATACTGACTTACCAATTGCTCTATCTTTCTGGTGGTGTACCAAATTGCTCGGCAGTATATCTCTAGCATCAATTGTCCACCTTTTTACAATATGTTTTGCCGGTATTTTCTGGATATTAAGGTGGACCATAACCTGCAAGAGTTACACACCAACCATGGCATAAAAAAATTAGATCATGTTTTCATTGTTGCTACAAAATACTATCAAACTTACTGAATCATGTTAGTACCTTCAAACTGTGGCAACAAACTCTGTTATTAATTCAAGTCTCTTCACTCCACTATCTTATACTATTACCTCTTATCCAAATTATAAGCCATTTTTTGCAACATAACGTAGTTTGCAAAAAACAGATTGTAATTCAAACAGAGGTATTGTTAGACGGTATAAATTGGTGCACAATCATTGACCATGTTTACATATTTAAGAAACACATTTATATGCTGGAGCAGTATTAGGAGTTAAAACATATACATTTGCCCACTGCAACAATAATTTATTTCGCATTATGAATCACAGATATCATACACTAAAAAAAATCACCGCCTCATACAAATTTTCAATTTGCAGTTTCAAGACTTCAACATCTACAGATACCCGCTACATTAATCATGTATGTTGTCTTAGAAATTAAGACATCGCCCACATTCAACAATTATGAAATCCCTCATAAAAATTTGGCATGAATGCTTCAATGTTCATACTAAAATCACAATTGGTTCAACATTTTTTTTTTGCAGTTGTAAAACTTGATCATTTCTCTTATTTCCTCTCATGAATCATCAATATTGTATTACGAATTAACTTCAATATGCATACTACTGTCAATCACGACTCATACATATTCAGACTATTTAATTGGTCATACCATTTTGTCCAAGATGGCGAATCTGGGGTGTCTGTCTTGCATGCCACAGGCTCGTCAGCATCAGAAAGAGCATCAACTCCAGTAATTATTCCAATCGCTTCCAAGTTCTCTGTCTCTTTTCTCTCCCTCTTCCGTTCGAACCGATCTCCGAGGTCTTCAGCCTCCTGTTCTCCCCTCTGGTAAATGGGAATCGCTCTGATAGGGCTCAAATCGAAGGGCACCAAAGGAAGTCCTCCCGGAGTTC